>CM075978.1:93837056-94085551 GCA_038087875.1 Malacoraja senta | reverse complement strand
AACTGCCACCAACTCCCCTTATCAGAGGCAGATAGATGTCCTTTCCTGATGTGATTCTGGGTGGCGTGTCTTGGGTAAACAACATTTGTTGGAGCACGATTGTCTGCAAATGAGACGGGAGGCTGAGAAAAGGCCTAGAAATTACCTGGACCGTCTTGGAAGATTCAGGCACCTGACTTTCAATCTGCTAAAGTGCACCTGGTTTCGCATTCCCAACAGCGGTAAACTGAAACCCCCATGCAGGGGACTCTTTGTGTTGAAAAGGTTTTTTTTTTCAGAGAGTGAAAATTTTAATTAACAGACAATGGGAGAGCTTTTATTACGACAACCCCGAAAGGTAAATAAACAGTTCAAGGTACAATTGGCATTACCCGTTACCTGAGAGACCTCATGTCACATTGCTGATAAATCAAGGGCAGAAGAAGCCTATTGACAATGGGCAAGCTTATTCTGTCAATGATAATGTCGTATTGTACAAGAGACGGACAAACAAAAACCTGGTCTGCCGGCCTTAGGTATTTAGCACTCCAAACAAAATCTGTCTCCGTACACTTAAGATTAGCGCACAGCTTAATTTTTTTTTCTCTCCAAAGGTTGGGGAGGGAGAAAATCCAAGGGAGCTCAGTTGGAACCTGATCGTCTGGCAACGCACTGCAATGCTTCACTTAACATTCTTTTTGAAAATCTAGCTCAAGTGAGAAATAATGGACGGGCAGGTTCATGCTGTCCTTCTCTGGGAGTCAATACCTATTGACACTTCGTACCCTGCCCACCGCACTCTTATCCTTCGCGGGAAATCTGTCAGCGGCTGTGTCCACATTTAGCCTTGGCGGTGTGCACTGGTGAGCGATGACCACTGTTCCATTGGGTCAGGAATTTAAGGTGAGTTTAAGAAAGCTGACCTGGTTGCGTCTGGAGAAGGGACGTCAAAGTGGCCTGCTCGAAAGGTTTTGAGATAATGAATGCGATTGCTGTAACGTGGAAGCACATACAACCAGATTCGGGTTCATAAGGCCATAAGTGATAGGAGAAAAATTAGGCCATTCGGCCCATCAAGTCTACTCCGCCATTCAATCATGGCCAATCTATCTCACCTTCCTAACCCCATTTTCCTGCCTTCTCCCCATAACCCCTGACGCCTGTAGGTTTCTTCCCGGACAGTTTCTTCTCAGCTGTTATCAGGCAACTGAACCATCCTATCACCAACTAGAGGGCGAGTTCCTGACCTACCATCTACCTCATTGGAGACCCTTGGACTATCTTCAATCTTTAATCTGAAGAGGGTCTCGACCGGAAAGGTCACCTATTCTTTTTCTCCAGAGATGCTGCTTGACCGGCTGAGTTACTCCAGCATTCTGTGTTAAATCAAACTTTACTGGACTTTATCTGGCACTAAACATGATACCCATTATCCTGTATCAGTACACTGTGGACGGCTCGATTGTAATCATGTATAGACTTTCCGCTAACTGGATAGCACGCAACAAAAAGTTTTTCACTGCACTAAACTAAACTTTGGAGCCGGGCTCAAATAATTTATCTTGTAGTATTTATGTAATTTTCATTTCTTATTTTCATATTATAAAGTCTCACAAAACAAATGTAATTATTACGTCTAGAAGCAAGATAATTCAGCCCAATGGGTCAATTACAAATGAAGTAATCCCATACATCCCTTATTTTTGCTCCAATCCAGCAAATTATTTTCCCTGAAGTTCCCATCTAATTCACCGTTGAAACTCTGATTAAATTCTCTTTCGACCAATTTTAGAGACAGTGACTTCCAAGTCATAATGGTGGTGCAGCGGTAGAGTTGCTACCTTACAGCACCTTCAGCGCCAGAGAAGCGGGTTTGATCCCGACAACGGGCGCTGTCTGTACGGACTTTGTACATTTACCCCATGGGTTTTCTCCGAGATCTTCGGTTTCCTCCCACACTCCAATAACATACAGGTTTGTAGGTTAATTGGCTTAGTATAAATGTAAATTGTCCCTGGTGTGTGCAGGATGGTGTTAATGTGGACTTGGTGGGCCGAAGGGCCTGTTTCCACGCTGTATCTCCAAACTAAACTAAACAATGGTGAGCCCAAAACAAGATTTTCTTCACATTCTCTCTTTAACTTTTGTTTAAAGTGCTAAATGTCTATACAGCTCCCAACAGTTCCCAGCTGGTATCCGGCAATTGAACTGCTCGAGAGTGGTCCTGATCTTCCATCTACCTCAATGAAATCCTTTGAATTATGTTTAATTGGACTTTATTAGACTTTGTCCAGCAGTAAATGTTATACCCTATTCCTGTGTCTGTACACGGTGGACTGCGTGATTGTAATCATGTGTAGTCTTTTCCGCTGACTGGATAGGTTGCAACGGAAAAACTTTTTACGGCACTTCAGTACACATGACAATAAGTTCAAGTTCAAGTTCGCGTTTATTGTCACTTAACCAACTAAAGTACAATGAAATTTGAGTTACCATACAGCCATACTAAGTGAAAAGAACACAATACACACATAAAATCAATTTAACATAAACATCCACCACAGTGGAATCAACATTCCTCACTGTAATGGAAGGCAATAAAGTTCACTCATCATCCTCCTTTGTTCTCAGGATTACTGCCTGTGCCACGCGACAGTGAGAGTAGGAATGGAGCGAGGTGGAGGATAAATGCGTGGCTGAAGGACTGGTGCAGTGGGCAGGGATTCAAGTTTCTGGATCATTGGAACCTCTTTTGGGGAAGGTGTGACCTGTACAAAAAGGACGGGTTGCACTTGAACCCGAGGGGGACCAATATCCTGGTGGGGAGATTTGCAAAGGCTACTGGGGAGACTTTAAACTAGAACGGTTGGGGGGAGGGACTCAAATAGAGAAAGCTAGTAGACAGTGTGTGAGGCAGGAGGCAGAGAAGGGAAGCACTCAGACCCAACATGTAGGGGGGAAAGAAGAAAAAGATAATAAACAGAGAATAAGAGGTGGTGGGTTTCTTAAATGTGTGAGCAGAGAGACAGAGGGGTGTAAAATGAGGGTAGAAGCAATAGGTAGCAAGGTGAAAAGTAAAAGTGGCAGGCAGACAAATCCAGGGCAAAAATCAAAAAGGGCCATTTTTCAACATAATTGTATAAGGGGTAAGAGTGTTGTAAAAACAAGCCTGAAGGCTTTGTGTCTCAATGCAAGGAGCATTCGTAATAAGGTGGATGAGTTGAATGTGCAGATAGCTATTAATGACTATGATATAGTTGGGATCACGGAGACATGGCTCAAGGGTGACCAAGGCTGGGAGCTGAACATCCAGGGATATTCAATATTCAGGAGGGATAGACAGAAAGGAAAAGGAGGTGGAGTAGCGTTGCTGGTTAGAGAGGAGATTAACGCAATAGAAAGGAAGGACATTAGCTTGGGGGATGTGGAATCGATATGGGTAGAGCTACGAAACACTAAGGGGCAGAAAACGCTAGTGGGAGTTGTGTACAGGCCACCTAACAGTAGTAGTGGAGTTGGGGATGGCATCAAACAGGCAATTAGAAATGTGTGCAACAAAGGTAAAACAGTTATAATGGGTGACTTCAATCTACATATAGATTGGGTGAATCAAATTGGCAGGGGTGCTGAGGAAGAGGGTTTCTTGGAATGTATGCGGGATAGTTTTCTAAACCAGCAGCATCTATGGAGCGAAGGAAATAGGCAACGTTTCGGGCCGAAACCCTTCTTCAGACTATGTCCCTTGCAGTCTGAAACAGGTGAATTGATCATGGGGAACAAGGACATGGCAGACAAATTGTATAACTACTTTGGTTCTGTCTTCACTAAGGAAGACTTAATTAATCTGCCGGAAATAGCAGAGGTCCGGGGGTCAAATGAGATGGAGGAACGGAGTGAAATCCAGGTTAGCCGGGAAGTGGTGTTAGGTAAATTGAATGGATTAAAGGCCGATAAATCCCCAGGGCCAGATAGGCTGCATCCCAGAGTACTTAAGGGAGTAGCCCCAGAAATAGTGGATGCATTAGTGATAATTTTTCAAAACTCTTTAGATTCTGGAGTAGTTCCTGAGTATTGGAAGTTAGCTAAAGTAATCCCACTTTTTAAAAAGGGAGGGAGAGAGAAAACGGAGAATTACAGACCAGTTAGTCTAACATCGGTAGTGGGGAAACTGCTAGAGTCAGTTATTAAAGATGGGATAGCAACACATTTGGAAAATGGTGAAATCATTGTACAAAGTCAGCATGGATTTATGAAAGGTAAATCATGTCTGACGAATCTTATAGAATTTTTCGAGGATGTAACTAGTAGAGTGGACAAGGGAGAACCAGTGGATGTGTTGTATCTGGACTTTCAGAAGGCTTTCGACAAGGTCCCACATAAGAGATTAATATACAAACTTAAAGCACATGGTATTGGGGGTTCAGTATTGATGTGAATAGAGAACTGGCTGGCAGACAGGAAGCAAAGAGTAGGAGTAAACGGGTCCTTTTCAGAATGGCAGGCAGTGACTAGTGGGGTACCGCAAGGCTCAGTGCTGGGACCCCAGCTATTTACAATATATATTAATGATTTGGACGAGGGAATTGAATGCAACATCTCCAAGTTTGCAGATGACACAAAGCTGGGGGGCAGTGTTAGCTGTGAGGAGGGTGCTAGGAGGCTGCAAGATGACTTGGATAGGCTGGGTGAGTGGGCAAATGCATGGCAGATGCAGTATAATGTGGATAAATGTGAGGTTATCCACTTTGGTGGCAAAAACAGGAAAGTAGACTATTACTTGAATGGCGGCCGATTAGGAAAAGGGGAGATGCAACGAGACCTGGGTGTCATGGTACACCAGTCATTGAAAGTAAGCATGCAGGTGCAGCAGGCAGTGAAGAAAGCGAATGGTATGTTAGCATTCATAGCAACAGGATTTGAGTATAGGAGCAGGGAGGTTCTACTGCAATTGTACAGGGTCTTGGTGAGACCACACCTGGAGTATTGCTTAAAGTTTTGGTCTCCTAATCTGAGGAAGGACATTCTTGCCATAGAGGGAGTACAGAGAAGGTTCACCAGACTGATTCCTGGGATGTCAGGACTTTCATATGAAGAAAGACTGGATAAACTCGGCTTGTACTC
Organism: Malacoraja senta; assembly: GCA_038087875.1. Classification (NCBI taxonomy): domain Eukaryota; kingdom Metazoa; phylum Chordata; class Chondrichthyes; order Rajiformes; family Rajidae; genus Malacoraja; species Malacoraja senta. Next base: position 94,080,451 of record CM075978.1, on the reverse strand, counting down.
GCTAGAATTTAGAAGATTGAGGGGGGATCTTATAGAAACTTACAAAATTCTTGAGGGGTTGGACAGGCTAGATGCAGGAAGATTGTTCCCAATGTTGGGGAAGTCCAGAACAAGAGGTCACAGTTTAAGGATAAAGGGGAAATCTTTTAGGACTGAGATGAGAAAAACATATTTTACACAGAGAGTGGTGAATCTCTGGAATTCTCAGCCACAGAATGTAGTTGAGGCCAGTTCATTGGCTATATTTAAGAGGGAGTTAGATGTGGCCCTTGTGGCTAAAGGGATCAGGGGGTATGGAGAGAAAGCAGGTACAGGATACTGAGTTGGATGATCAGCCATGATCACATTGAATGGCGGTGCAGGCTCGAAGGGCCGAATGGCCTACTCCTGCACCTATTTTCTATGTTTCTATGTTCACCGATGGTCGGGGCTTGAACCCTCAGCACTTGCCATTGCCGACGATCTGATGTCCAAGCCCTCTCGTCGGGATGATCGAAACTCCGGCATCGGGACGGATTGGAACATGGCATGGAGCTCCCGAGTCGGCCATTTCTTAATAATAAACTGAACTAACTAAAACTAAACTATCTACCAACGGGAAGATCTTCTCTCGGATGACTCGGTCATTATCTGTCACATCTATCAAAACTTCTTTACTCCAAGGAGAAAAACTATCATGGCCTGTGAAAATTATAGCTGAAAATATCACCCTTGGAGCGGCCTTGTCAATCTTTACTGCATTCTCTCTGGCATCCCACCTCTGGTTAGGTGAATGCAATGTCCTTACCATGCCTTTGTTGCTCTTGTCTTTATTTGTTGTATAAGTTCAACATAACTTTCCAGCTATTATACTTCATAAAGTCAACAAAGGTAATCGTTTTAGCTTTGAAAAGAAGATATTTGGCTCATTAAGTCTACAACAGCACCATGTCAGAGAGATAAAGTATGTCCCATTGTCCTACTCATCCCTATGGCCCTGCACGTTCCTTCCATTCTGATCCTATCCAGCTCCCTATAACAATATAAGGTCATAACTATAAGGAGCAGAATTTAGCCATTCGGCCCATCAAGTCTAATCCGTGATTCAATCATGCTAATAACAGAAACATAGAAACATAGAAAATAGGTTCAGGAGTAGGCCATTCAGCCTTTGTGCCAGCACCACCATTCAATATGATCATGGCTTATCATCCAAAATCAATACCCATCCCATATCCCTTGATGCTGATCTATCTCTCCCTCCAAACCACATTCTCCTGCCTTCTCCGCATAGCCCCTGACACTACAATCTATATTAAGAAAAGTAAGATCTTGACCACTTCCTGTTTTTCTGTTTCATGATTTTTGAAAAAACGCTGCAACTTACGGCTGTGATTTTTGGCCTTCTTACTCAGTCCCCCTCCACTGCGCTGGACAATAGGATTTTTCCCATCAATTAAAAATAAAAGAGTTATTAATGTTTTAAAAATGTTGACATTCTCTCTGCTGTCCCTGCTGGTGGGAGGGGGGAGGGACTATAAAACCCCAGAAGTGTTGTGCCTCACTCAGTCTCTGCAAGATGGAGGAAGCGAGAGGGTCACGTCTCTCTGAGCTGTGAATAAAACTGAACACATGTTTACTCAACTATGAGTGCCCTTAATGTGGTTTGAAAATGAAAATGTGGTTGCTTTGAAATGCTGCACTGCAAATGGTTGTAGGTGGTGGTAACTGCTTTGAAATGCTGCTCTGCGAATGGTTGTTGGTGGTGGTAACTGCTTTGAAATGCTGCACTGCGAATGGTTGTTGGTGGTGGTAACTGCTTTGAAATGCTGCACTGCGAATGGTTGTTGGTGGTGGTAACTGCTTTGAAATGCTGCACTGCGAATGGTTGTTGGTGGTGGTAACTGCTTTGAAATGCTGCACTGCGAATGGTTGTTGGTGGTGGTAACTGCTTTGAAATGCTGCACTGCAAATGGTTGTTGGGGTTGTAACTGCTTTGAAATGCTGCATTGCGAATGGTTGTTGGTGGTGGTAACTGGACAACTTCCTGTTTGCACTGTACATTGGTTTTAGATAAAACGCTATCACTTATGGCTGTGATTTTTGGCCATCTTACTCAGCTCCCCTCCGCTCATCAGGTGCAGAGGATTCTTCCCATCAATGAAAAATAAAAGTGTTATCAGTGTTTTAAAAAATGTTGAGAATCTCTCTCCTGTCAATCACACCATAAAGGCCACGCCCCTTCCGGTGGGAGGGGTTGGGATTATAAAACCCAGAAGTGTGGGTGTGGCTCAGTCTCTGCAAGATGGGGGGAGGGAGAGGTCACAACTCTGTCTGAGCTGTGAATCAACTGAACACACTGAATGTCTACTGAACTGTGAGTGTGGTGTTTATGTGGTGTTTTTGTGATATAACTTTTTATTAGAAGCAAACATATTACAATGTAGAGTAACATATTATAATAGAAGAAAAAACTTTTCATATACATCAATCACTCATACATTATTAAATTTGTCAATTGTCAGTTAATTCTGCTTCTAGTGTGTTTTTTTTTATACAGATAGAAAAAGAAAAATAGAGAGAAAGAAGAAAGAAGAGAGAGAAAGAAGAATTACAATATCAAAAAAGAAAAAGAGGTGGAATGAATAACTTATAATACGTCATAGGAGATAAGTTTGTAGGTTATGAAATATAATTACATCTAATCCTGAGTTCAAGCTTCAGTCGGGCTTTCGCGCTGGGCCACTCTATCCCTTCAAATAGGCAATGAATGGAGCCCATATTTTAACAAAAAGTTCTTGCTTGTCCACAAAGACAAGTCTAATTCTTTCTAGATGTAGGGTCTCCGACATTTCCACAATCCACATTTTAATTGTGGGGGTTGTAGGGCCTTTCCAGAATTTTAATATTAACTTCCGGTGGGAGGGGTTGGGATTATAAAACCCAGAAGTGTGGGTGTGGCTCAGTCTCTGCAAGATGGGGGGAGGGAGAGGTCACAACTCTGTCTGAGCTGTGAATCAACTGAACACACTGAATGTCTACTGAACTGTGAGTGTGGTGTTTATGTGGTGTTTTGTGTGGTTTTATGGTGGTTTCACCCTGCTTGAAAAGGTATGAACCTGCATTTGAATGTGGTGGCCTTGCACCCTGCATGAAATGGTATGAAACTGCATTTGAATTTGGTGGTCTTGCACCCTGCATGAAATGGTATGAAACTGCACTTGAATTTGTTTGTCTTGCACCCTACTTGAAGTGGTATGAAACTGCACTTGAATTTGGTGGCCTTGCACCCGGCTTGAAATGGCATTAAACAGCACTAGCATTTGTTGGCCTTGCACCCTGCTTGAACTGGCATGAAACTGCACTTGAGTTTGGTGGCCCTGCACCCTGCTTGAAGTGGTAGGAAACGGCACTTGAGTTTGGTGGCCCTGCACCCTGCTTGAAGCGGAAGGAAACTGCACTTGAGTTTGGTGGCCCTGCACCCTACTTGAAGTGGTATAAAACTGCACTTGAATTCGGTGGCCTTGCAACCTGCTTGAAGCGGAAGGAAACTGCACTTGAGTTTGGTGGCCCTGCACCCTGCTTGAAGTGGTATGAAACTGCACTTGAATTCGGTGGCCTTGGACCCTGCTTGAAGTGGTATGAAACTGCACCTGAATTTGGTGGCCTTGCACCCTGTATGAAGTGGTATGAAACTGCAATTGAATTTGATGGCCTTGCACCCAGCTTGAAATGGTATGAAACTGCATTTGAATTTGGTGGCCTTGCACCCTGCTTGAAATAGAATTTGAAGGAATAGCCACGAGTCAACTGCTCGCCCACCCAGCTGTGAGTGAGCTGCCAGCACATCAGGCTTGAGTGACTGAGCTGTCACCCCAAGAATCCATTTGGCCCACAATTTCCATACTAGTCCTCTGGAAACCAGTCCCTTCAGCCTACAACACTCATACTAGCACTCCAGAAAGCCCCCCAACCCCACTGGCCACCAATATTGGAATTGGTGCAGAGGTGGAATATTGCGTTGGGGGACCAGCCCTCCCGTGTGAACATGGGACCCAACGGGTCCCACTTAGTCTAGTCCAATATTAAATGTGTTGTACCGTCAGAAGGTCAGAAGTGATAGGAGCAGAATTAGGCCATTCGGCCCATTGTCTACTCCGCCATTCAATCATGGCTGATCTATCTCTCCTTCCTAATCCCATTCTCCTACCTTCTCTCTATAACCTCTGACATCTGTACTATTCAAGAATCTATCTATCTCTGCCTTCAAATATACAATGACTTGGCCTCTACAGCCTTCCATGGGAATGAATTCCACTGATTCATCACCCTCTGACTAAAGAAATGTCTCCTCATCTCCTTCCTAAAAGAACGTCCTTTAATTCTGAGGCTATGAAATCTAGCCCTAGACTCTCCCACTAGTGGAAACATCCTCTCCACATCCATTCTGTCCAAGCCTTTCACTATTCTGTATGTTTCAATGAGGTCCCCCCTCATTCTTCTAAACGCCAGCGAGTACAAGCCTAGTGCCGTCAAATGCTCATCATAGGTGAACCTACACATTCCTGGGATCATTCTTGTAAACCTCCTCTGGACCCTCTCCAGAGCGAGCACATCCTTCCTCAGATATGGGGCCCAAAATTGCTCACAATATTCCAAGTGTGGCCTTACCAGCGCCTTCTAGAGCCTCAGCAATACATCCCTGTTTTTGTATACAAGCCCTCTTGAAATAAATGCTAGTATTTCATATCAATAAATGCTAATAAATGATACAGTCATGGAGTCATTGGAGCCATCACCTCATTCCGTTTGTCCTTCTCTCCGGGCCTTCAGCCCTCGTGCCTCGGGGGCATCTTCCCGCAGCCGACCTTGAAGATGCGGAAGGTTGGATTAATTCTAGTTAATCATTGCTGGAGCTCTTAAATCATGTTAAAAGTCTGCTTTACCATGCACCATAAAGTCATAGAGTCATACCGGCCAACATGTCCCAGCTACACTAGTCCTACCTGCCTGAGGCCGGTGGGGGCGCTGCATGTCAGTTTTTTCAACTTTTTAAAATTTTGTTAGTGTGTTTAAATGTATGTTTTTCATGTTTCTTTATGTGTCTTGTGTGGGGGGGGGGGGGGGTGGTGTGGGGGGGTAAGGGGGAAACCGTTTCGGCCGCCTCCTCCACGGAGAGACGACTTTTTCCATGTCGCCTCCCCCGCGGTCTAACATCGAGGATCGGTGCGGCCTTTCCCGGAGACACGCCCGGGGCTCCAGCGGCGGGTGCAGCGTGGACTCTCGGCGTGGAGCGGGCGAGCCCTTGCCGGAGGGGAGCGCTCGGTTCGCTAGCCCGCGGCAGCCTGAAGCCGCGGTCTGCAGAGCTCCAGCTGGCGCGGCGTCCACAGCCTGGGATCCCTCGCTGGGGACCCGGGAGAAGAGGAAGCCCCCGACCGCAGGCCAGTGGCCTACTTCTACCGTGGGCATGGCGGGGACTTACCATCCGGAGCGGGGTCCCTCGCCGGGGACCCCTGGAGAGGAGCTTCGACCGCCGGCCCTGCGGTCTGTGGTTCTTGTGGCTGCGGCACGGCGGGGACTTTAGATCTTCAACTGCCAGCCTGCGGCCTACACCAACCTGAAGTCCCGGTCTCCGGTGGGGTAGGCACCATTTCAGGACTTACCTTGACCTTTACCTTCAAATTTTGTGCCTTCCACCACAGTGATGAATGCTGTGGTGAATGTTTGTGTTCAATTTTTATTGAGTTTTTGTGTATTCTTTTTCATTGTACCGCTGCTGGCAAATTAATTTCACTTGCACTTTATTCCTCCAAACCTGACCTATCCATGTGCCTGTCCAACTGTTTCTTAAACTTTGCAATATTCCCAGCTTCAACTACCTCCTCTGGCAGCTTGTTCCATACACCCACCACCCTTTGTGTGAAAAAGTTACCCCTCAGATCCCTATTAAATCTTTCCCCTTTCACCCTACACTCATGCCCTTTTGTCCTCGAATCTCCTACTCTGGGCAAGAGACACTGTGCATCTACCCAAACTATTCCTCTCATGATTTTATAAATCTCTATAAGATCACTCCTCATCCTCCAGCACTCCAAGGAAAAGAGTCCCAGCCTACTCAACCTATCCCTAGCAACATCCTTGTACCCTTCTCCGTATCCTTCTCAGTTTGACAACATCTTTCCTATAACACGGTGACCAGAACTGAACACAATACACTATAAATGAATGTTATGATCCTTGCCCTTTAAATATTTAGGAATCTCAAAAGTGCAGATTAATCTCCAAAGTGGAGATACAAGATTAATTGCCGGGATGGTGGGACTGTTATATGTTGATAGAATGGAGTGGCTGGGTTTGTATAGTCTGTAATTGAGAAGGATGAGAGGGGATCTTATTGAAACATATAAGATTATTCAAGGTTTGGACACGCTAGAGGCAGGAAACATGCTGACGATGTTGGGGGAGTCCAGAACCAGGGGCCACAGTTTAAGAATAAGGGGAAAGCCATTTAGAACGGAGATGAGGAACAACTTTTTCACACAGAGGGTTGTGAATCTGTGGAATTCTCTGCCTCAGAAGGCAGTGGAGGCCAATTCTCTGGAGGCTTTCAAGAGAGAGTTAGATAGAGCTCTTAAAGATAGGGGATATGGCGAGAAGGCAGGAACGGAGTACTGATTGTGGATGATCAGCCATGATCACATTGAATGGCGGTGCTGGCTTGAAGGGCTGAATGGCCTACTCTTGCACCTATTGTCTATTGAGACGATGAGACATTTGGCTCAGTCGCGTTTGGTTAGAGCTCCTCCCATTGTGTCATGAAATTTATAGGATTTCTGTTTAATCTAACCGATTGAATTAAGTTAGATCCCAGCTGATTTGGAATGAAATGTTTACATGGTACCTTTTCTCTGGCCTGTTAGATGTAACAGATGGTACCAAATAACACAAGGCTGCCTTGTATTGCATGGGAGAACCCAGTTGGGATTCAAATCAAGCCATTTACAGCCTGGTTTGAATCAATTTACTCCACTGCCAGTTTTGTGTTGGCACCGGGCTCTGGGTGTCTACATGCAGTGCCAATGTAGTAGCAAACATTTACATGGCACGCTTACAACAGCTGTAAACTGAAAGCAAACCGAAATGGACATCTGTTGTGCAAATGGAATATAAGACACCTGAACGACACAACAGATTATTAATCAGAGAGCATCCTTGACATGGCCGTGAGTTTAGTTTAGTTTAGTTTAGCTTAGAGACACAGCGCAGAAACGGGCCCTTCGGCCCACCGAGTCCGCACTGACCAGCGACCCCCTCACACTAACACTATCCTACATGGACTACGGACAATTTCCAATTTTACCAAAGCCAATTAACCTACAAATCTGTAGATCTCGCAGAAAACCCACGCAGGTCGCGGGGGAGAATGTCCAAACTCCGTACAGACAGCACCCGTAGTCAGGATCGAACCCGGGTCTCTGGCGCTGTAAGGCAGTAGCTCTAGCGCTGCGCCACCATGCCACCCTTTTAAGTTATTAATAAGTGAGTCCACAAGTTGGGTTGATTTGTTGGGACACAGTGACAATTAGATACCAGCTAAGGTACACAAAAATGCTGGAGAAACTCAGCGGGTGCAGCAGCATCTATGGAGCGAAGGAAATAGGTAACGTTTTGGGCCGAAACCCTTCTTCAGACTGATGGGGGTGGGGAGAAGAAAGGAAAAAGGCGGAGGAGGAGCCCGAGGGCTGAGGGATGGGAGGAGACAGCCCGAGGGCTGAGGAAGGGGAAGAGACAGCAAGGGCTAACAAAATTGGGAGAATTCAATGTTCATGCCCCTAGGATGCAGACTCCCCAAGCGGAATATGAGGTGCTGTTTCTCCAATTTCCAGTGTTGCTCGCTCGGGCCATGGTGGAGACCCAGGACAGAGAGGTCGGATACGGAATGGGAGGGGGAGTTGAAGTGCTGAGCCACCGGGAGCTCAGGTTGTTGCGGTCCGCGCGGAGGCAAAACGGTCGCCAAGCCTCCGCTTGGTCTCACCGATGTAGATCAGCTGACATCTAGAGCAGCGGACGCAATAGATGAGGTTGGAGGAGATGCAGGTGAACCTCTGTCGCACCTGGAACGACTGCTTGGGTCCTTGAATGGAGTCGAGGGGGGAGGTGAAGGGACAAGTGTTGCATCTCTTGCGTTTGCAAGGGAAAGTGCCCGGGGAGGGGGTGGTACGGGAGAGAAGGGAAGAATTGACAAGGGAGTTACGGAGGGAGCGGTCTTTGCGGAAGGCAGATATGGGGGAGATGGGAAGATGTGGCGAGTGGTGGGGTCACGTTGGAGGTGGCGAAACTGACGGAGGATTACTTGTATGTGACGGCTGGTGGGGTGAAAGGTGAGGACTAGTGGGACTCTGCCCTTGTTGCGAGTGGGGGGATGGGGAGAGAGAGCAGTGTTGCGGGGTATGGAAGAGACCCTGGTGCGAGCCTCATCTATGGTGGAAGAGGGGAACCCCCGTTCCCTGAAGAATGAGGAGATTTCAGATGCCCTGGTGTGGAACGTCTCATCCTGGGAGCAGATGCGGCGTAGACAGAGGAATTGGGAGTAGGGGATGGAGTCCTTACAGGAAGCAGGGTGGGAAGAAGTGTAGTCCAGATAGCCATGGGAGTCAGTAGGTTTATAGTGGGTGGCGGTCAGAAGTCTATCACCTGCGATGGAGATAGTGAGGTCAAGAAATGGTAGGGAAGTGTCGGAAATGGTCCAGGTGTATTTGAGTGCCGGATGGAAGTTAGTGGTGAAGTGAATGAAGTTAGTCAGTTGTGTGTGGGTGCAGGAGGTGGCACCAAAGCAGTCGTCGATGTAGCGGAGGTAGAGGTCGGTGATGGGGCCCTGGTACGTATTGAACAAGGATTGTTCGACGTACCCGACAAAGAGGCAGGCGTAGCTGGGGCCCATGCGTGTGCCCATAGCTACGCCTTGTATTTGGAGGATATGGGAGGAGTCAAACGAGAAGTTATTGAGGGTAAGGACCAGCTCTGCTAGGCGGAAGAGGGTGTCAGTGGCCGGGTATAGGTTGCTTCTCTGGTCGAGGAAGAACCGGATGGCTTTGAGACCATCCTGGTGGGGGATGGAGGTGTAGAGTGACTGGACTAAGACTCTTCTGGCCACTCACACACCTACTGGTGCCCAATTATTAAGCAGTACAATTACCAGAGTTGCAGTGAGATACCCTCTTGGTCAATTCATGTCCATGTTCATGAAGCAGAATTAAGCCATTTGAGCATTTAGTCTACTTCGCCATTCAATCGGGGCTGATCTGTCTTTCCACCTCAACCACATTCTCCTGCCTTCGCCCCAAAACCCCTTACCCTTACTAAACAAGAATCTGTCAATCTGCACCTTAAAAATATCCATTGACTATGCCTCCACAGCCTTCTGTGGCAATGAATTCCACAGATTCACCACCCTGTGGCAGAAGAACTTCCTCTTCATCTCCTTTCTAAAGTAACGTCCTTTTATTTTAAGGCTATGGCATCTGGCCCTAGACACTCCCACTAATGGAATCATCCTCTCCACATTCACTTTATCCAGGCCTTTAACTATTTGGTAAGTTTCAATGATGTGTCCCCTCATCCTTCTAAACAGAAACAAAGAACTGCAGATGCTGGTTTACAAAAAGTTACACAAAGTGTTGGAGTAATTCAGCAGGAGAAGGCCCTCTTGGTTACATGACCGTAGTACATTGCATTATGTGGGGGCATAGGAAGGGAAGTTTTTTTTTAATTGATCCAGGTTGGCACAGTGGCTCAACAGGTAGAGTTGCTGCCTCACAGCACTAGATACCCAGGTTTGATCCTGTCCCCAGGTGCTGTCTGTGTGGACTTTACATTATCTCCCCTGTGACCGTGCAGGTTTCATCCGGGTGCTCCAATTTCCTTCTACATCCCAAAGACATACGGGCTTGTAGGTTAATTGGCCTCTGAAAATTGAGCCCAGGATCCAAGAGTGGCATAACATTGTAACAGCTGTTAGGGAACAGCTCCATTCAAGACCGCAAGAAATTGCAGAGAATTGTGGACGCAGCCCAGACCATCACGCAATCCATGCTCCCTTCCATTGACTCCACCTACACTTCACGCTGCCTCGGAAAGGCTAGCAGCATAGTCAGGGATGTGTCTCACCCCAGTCACTCCCTCTTCTCCTCTCTCCCATCATGCAAGAGGTACAGAAGTGTGAAAACTCACACTTCCAGCTTCTTCCCAGCTGTTATCAGGCAACTGATCCATCCTATCACCAACTAGAGATTGATCCTGCCCTACCAACGAAATCATGGGAAACCTTGGACTATTTGTTTTCGGACTTTACTAGATTTTATCTTGCTCTAAATGTTATTCCCTTTATCCTGTATCTGTACACTGTGGACAGCTTGATTGTAATCTTTGCCATTTATAATCTTTACGCTTCCTGGAGAGCACACAACAAAAAAAGCTTTTCACTGTACCTCGGTACACATGACAATAATAAATTAAACTAATAGATCTAGTGTGAACAGGTGATTGTGTCGGAAGGAACTGCAGATGCTGGTTTGCACCGAAGATTGACACAAAATGCTGGAGTAACTCAACGGGTCTGAAGTCTGAAGAAGGTTCTTGGCCCGAAACGTCACCTATTCCTTTTCTCCAGAGATGCTGCCTGACCTGCAGAGCTACTTCAGTATTTTGTGTCTTTCTTCGGTGAGCAGGTGATTGATGGCCAGCGGGGACTCGGTGGGCCAAAGAGCCTACGTCCATGCAGTATTTTTCAATCAATCAATCAATCGCTCTATAAGAGAGCCATAGAATGGCTGGTCAGTGATTACACTGAATATATTGTGTAGGAAGGAACTGCAGATGTTGGTTTATACTGAAGATATAAACCAATATAAAGATATTCAGACTGAAGAAGGGTCTCGACCCGAAACATCACCCATTCCTTCTATCCAGTGATGCTGCCTGTCCCGCTGAGTTACTCCAGCAATTTGTGTCCATCTTCAGTGAACAGGTGACTCGGTAGGCCAAAGAGCCTTTGTCTGTCTGTCTGTCTGTCTGTCTGTCTGTCTGTCTGTCTGTCTGTCCATCCCTAGGGGGCGCCGCACAATGGCAGCCTCGCCAACAGTCTGTCTGTCTTTTCGTCTTTTATTTTTTATTTTTAGTGTGTTTAAAAAGTTTGTGTTAATGTTCTCTGGGTTCGTTTTTATGTGGGGGTTGGGCGGGTGGGTCAGAGGAACTTTTTTTTCAATCTCTTACCTTGCCAGAGATGCAACCGTTTTCCGGATCATTTCTCCAGTCGCACTGCAGCCTAACATCATGGTGCTGGAGGCCTTGCTCGGGACTGATTTGAGCCTCATTGCGGGGCTGTGGACTTACCATTGGAGCCGATTCCTTGCCTGGGATCGACGGACTTTAATATCAAGGAGCTCGCAGTCCCGGGTTCAGACCGATGTCGGGAAGCTCCAAAAGCCACACAACGTTTGACTAGCCCTGACTAGTCTGTCTGTCTGTCTGTCTGTCTGTCTGTCTGTCTGTCTGTCTGTCTGTCTGTCTGTCTGTCTGTCTGTCTGTCTGTCTGTCTGTCTTGGAATGGTTAGTCCATGATTGCACTGATCATACTCATAGAGTCATAGTCATAGAGTGATACAGTGTGGAAACAGGCCCTTCAGCCCAACTTGCCCACACCGGCCAACATGTCCCAGCTATACCAGTCGCTATGTTACACCATACTATATACCACACTATATTCACTCTTACAAAATGCTGTCGGCTGTGATGTGAGGTGCATAATCTTGTTGGTGGTGCTGTAACGTGGTATCGGAGGGACAGCGCTGCAAAAGCCAACTCAAGAGCTTCAAACAATTTAGATGTAATCACAAAACACTCTTCCCAAGCCCTGGTTTTACAGCACTAATTAATTATTATCGCTTCATCGACATAGGAGGTGGCACAGTCAGCCTCTGCTCGCAGGCTCATCCTGATGCCTATGATTGGGAGCTCCATGCACCGTTAACCCGCTGTACTGATTCCATGCTGCCCTGAGAGAGACCCATGCTCTCTTTAGATTTGGAAACAAAGAGCTGCCAATGCTGGATAATACCAGACTGCACTCCCCTTACAGCCACTGACAAAGTTGAGGCAGAGCAAAGATCTCTCTCCGCCTGTTCGTACTGTCATTCCGCTGCACAAGATTCTCGTTTGTGGCCATCACGCTGGTAAAACAGTTCAAAGCACCTCTGCACACATTCAACAGGCTTTTCGAAGCTTATTCCTTTGCATGTGCAACTGTGGAAGCGGTTTTCCGCTGTCTAGAATCCGAAGAAGGGTCTCGACCCGAAACGTCACCTATTCCATTTTTCCAGAGATGCTGCCTTGCCCACTGATTCACTCCAGCTTTTTGCGTCTATTTCCACGATCAGAGTTGTTGTAACCCTGGTCAATTACTGCACTCGTCGCCTGGTCAACATACAACATAGACCAGCAGAGCACGGGAACAGGCCCTTCGGCCCACAATGTCTGCACCGAACATAATGCTAACTGATTGCCTCTGCCTGCACATGAGCCATATCCTTTTGTCCAGTTCAACTATATATACCCCATTGCAGACATTAAATGATCTAATTCAATGATTTATTGAAATATTAGGCTTTGTCTATGGAACTGATGTGCCACAATGCTGATAACTATATTCTTCACTGTGTATTTTCCCATTTGCTCCACCTATTGTACTTCACTTTGCCTTGTGTATTTGTGTATACTATTATCTGGTCTGATTGGATGCAAAACAACGTTTTTTACTGTGCCTCAGTACATGTGATAATAACAAACCTAAACCTAAATACATAAAAGGACACAAACCTCCAGATTCAGTGAACAGTTCCTTCCCAGCTGTTATCAGGCAACTGATCCATCCGACCAACAACTAGAGAGTGGTCCTGACATTCCATCTACCTCATTGGAGAGCTAATGGAATGTTGGCCTTCATAACAAGAGGATTTCAGTATAGGAGTAGAGAGGTTCTTCTGCAGTTGTATAAGGCTCTAGTAAGACCACATCTGGAGTATTGCATACAGTTTTGGTCTCCTAATATGAGGAAAGATTGAAAAGACTAGGGTTGTATTCACTGGAGTTTAGAAGGATGAGGGGAGATCTTATAGAAACATATAAAATTATAAAAGGACTGGACAAGCTAGATGCAGGAAAAATGTTCCCAATGTTGGGCGAGTCCAGAACCAGGGGCCACAGTCTTAGAATAAAGGGGAGGCCATTTAAGACTGAGGTGAGAAAAAATGTTTTCACCCAGAGAGTTGTGAATTTGTGGAATTCCCTGCCACAGAGGGCAGTGGAGGCCAAATTACTGGATGGATTTAAGAGAGAGTTAGATAGAGCTCTAGGGACTAGTGGAATCAAGGGATATGGGGAGAAGGCAGGCACGGGTTATTGATTGGGGACGATCAGCTATGATCACAATGAATGGCGGTGCTGGCTCGAAGGGCCGAATGGCCTCCTCCTGCACCTATTTTCTATCTATCTTCTATCTATCTAGTTTTGAACTATCTTTAATCTGACTTTATCTTGCCCTGAATGTTACTCCCTGTATCCTGTATCTGTAAACCATGACTGATTGAAATCATGTATAGTCTTTTCGCTGACTGGATAGCACGCAACATTAAAGCTTTTCACTGTACCTCGGTAAATGTGACTAACTAATAATAAAATGATAAACTAAATGAGACAACCTTAAACTGGAATATGCTTTTAGAAAAATCATTGCGCCGTTTTGGAACATTTCACAAATTACAACGTAAAGTAAAAATCCAGAAACTGGGAACTGCAGATACAGGTTTACAAAGAAAATCTCGGAATAACTGGAATAACCCAGGCAACATCTCCGGAGAATATGGAGGGGTTACATTTCGAGTCAGGACCCTTCTTCAGACTGATTATGGGGAGAGGCGGGGAAGAAAACAGGAAAAAAAGGAGGGGCAGGACAAAGCCTGGCAAGTAATAGTTGAATACAGGTGAGGGTGGGTTTTTCATGGGAAGATGGTTGGACAATTGACAGAGATGAAAAGACAGAAGGTGCTCGACTAAAGGATTGAAGAGTTGTAAATTTTGAAGGTGGAGGAAGTTCAAAGTTCATAAGTGATAGGAGCAGAATTAGGCCATTCGTCCCTTCAAGTCTACTCGGCCATTCAATAATGGCTGATCTATCTTTCCCTCTCAAACCCATTCTCCTGCCTTCTTCCCACAACCCCTGACACTCTTACTAATCAAGGAAGGAATGTAGCTGGAAGGAGGTGGGGAGGGGGGGGGGTGAATAAGTGTAGATGAAGTAGATTTGGAAATGGGTGTGAGGTACCAGGTGGCACCACTGTCGTGGCAGCCTCCCCAACAGTCTGTGTGTCCTTTCTACTGTTTTTATTATATTAAGTATGTTTTAAAAGTTTGTTTCAGTGTTTCTTGGTTAGTTTATGTGGGGGGTGGGGTGTAAACCTTTTTTCAGTCACTTACCTCGACGGAGATGCGATTTTCTCCATGTCGTATCTCCGCCCCCCCCCCCCCCCCCCCCCCCTTTGCGGCATAACAACCTGGAGTGATGCGGCCTTTCCTGGAGACCGGCCCGGAGCTTCAGCTGCGGGTGCGGCGCGGACTTACCATCGCGGAGCCGGGGATCCATTGCCGAAAATCGCCAGAGGAAGAGCTCCTTCTGCGGGGCCTGTGGACTTGAACACCATGAAGCCCGCGGTCTCCGGTAAGACGTGGCCGACTCGGGAACTCCAGGCCGCGGAGTGTTCCAATCCGTCCCGACGCCGGAGTTTCGATCATCCCGACGAGAGCGCCTGGACATCTGACCGTCGGCAACGGCGAACAGCGGAGGGTTCAAGGCCCTGAGGGTTCAAGGCCCCGAGGGTTCAAGGCCCCGAGGGTTCAAGGCCACAAAGGGGGAAGATGACTGAACTTTATTGCCTTCCATCGCAATGAAGAATGTTGATTCCACTTTGGTGGATGTTTATGTTAAATTTATTTTATGTGTGTAGTGAGTTCTTTTCACTTAGTATAGCTGTATGGTAACTCAAATTTCACTGTACCTTAGTTGGTTAAGTGACAATAAATGCAAACTTGTACTTGATCTTGAGGTAGTTGATGTGCTTTCTTGGTCATAACTTCAATGTGGTGCACGAGTGATTATATCACAAAAACTTATTTGAGCCAATCTGCCACCTGGCCTGACAAACCAGTAAACCACGTCCAAACCACCTCATCCAAAGCAGCATCTGCAGTTCCTTGTGTCTGAGCCCAAGCCAGGTGACTTTATGTGCTGGTCCAAGAAGTGGATCTGTAAACACGCAATACGCTCTTCTAAACCTCTACTCCAACAGCGACATTTCTTACTTTCATGTATCCGTACACAACGGACGGCTCGATTGTAATCGTGGAGTAACGCAGTAGGTCAGGCAGCACCCCTAGTGAAAAGGTGACAGTTCAGGTCAGATCCCTACTTCAGACTGAAAGAAGGGTCTGAAAACTCAGTCTGAAGAAGGGTTCCGACCCCAAATGTCACCTATCCATGTTCTCCAGAGATGTTGCCTGCTCCGCTGAGTTACTTCCAGCAATCTGTGTCTATCGTCCCTTTAAACCAGCATCTGCAGTTCCTTCCTACACATCGATTGTAATTGTGGATTATCTTTCCCCTGACTGGTGAGCACGCAACCAAA
This sequence comes from Malacoraja senta, assembly GCA_038087875.1. Lineage (NCBI taxonomy): Eukaryota > Metazoa > Chordata > Chondrichthyes > Rajiformes > Rajidae > Malacoraja > Malacoraja senta. Next base: position 94,064,738 of record CM075978.1, on the reverse strand, counting down.
CCTCTTCGCTGTACCTCGGTACGCGAGACGATAAACGGAACTAAACTGAAGACTGAAGGACAGAAGATAGAGTGGATGTGGAGAGGATGTTTCCACTAGTGGGAGAGTCTAGGACCAGAGGCTTAGCCTCAAAATAAATGGACATACCTTTAGGACGGAGATGAGGTGGAATTTCTTAAGTCAGAGGGTGGTGAATCTGTGGAATTCATTGCCATAGAAGGATGTGGAGGCTGTCAATTGATTTTTTTAGATGAAGATTGACAGATTCTTGATTAGTACGGGTGTCAGGGGTTATGGGGAGAAGGCAGGAGAATGGGGTTGAGAGGGAAAGACAGATCAGCCATGATTGAATGGTGGAGTAGAGTTGATGGACCAAATAGCCTAATTCTGCTCCTAGAAGCAATGAACCTATGAGGAGGAATTTCTTTAGTCAGAGAGTGGGGAATCTGTGGAATTCATTGCCATAGACAGCTGTGGAGGCCAAATCAATGGGTATTTTTAAGGCGGAGATGGACAGAATCTTGTTTGGTGCAGGTGTCAGGGGTTATGGGGGAGAAAACAAGAGAATGGGTTTGAGAGGGATAGATCAGCCATGATTGAATGGAGGAATCGATGGGCTGAATGGCCTAATTCTTCTCCTAGAACGTATCAAGATGCAACTTTGCTGTTGTCCACACCGGCCCTCAAACATCAAGGGAACTGGGACCGCTGGATGCTCTTCCCAACAAATAGCGCCCATCATTCTCAGGCAATGTCAGCATTTAGTGTAATTGTAAGGGATGCACACACTGCCCGTACCTCATACTTCGCCTGGGCAGCTTACACTGAAGCGGTATGAATATTGACTTCTCTACCTTCAAGTAACCTTGCTTTCCCTCTCTCTCCATCCCTCCCCCATCCTAATTCTCCAACCAGTCTGACTGTCCTCCTGATTAAATTTTATCTCTGTATGCTTCGTCGTCAGCTTCCCCTAGCCAACAACGATCTACTCTACTCTACACTTTCCTTGGATCCGCGTCCCCGTTGATGTTTTGTTTTCACACCAATGGGCTTGCCCCCACCTGTGCGGTTCCGTATAAACTTCAAGATCCTCTCCATGTCTACAAAGCCCTCAATGGGCTTGCCCCCACCTGCATAAAAAGTCTTCTCACCCACCACTCCACCTCCAGGGCCCTCAGATCGGCCGACTTGGGGTTGCTGAATATCCCACGGTCTAGGCATAAGCTCAGGGGCGACCGCGCCTTTGCGGTTGCAGCCCCTAGACTGTGGAACAGCATCCCCTTTCCCATCAGAACTGCCCCCTCCATCGACTCTTTTAAGTCAAGACTAAAGACTTATCTATACTCCCAAGCCTTTCCTGACGTCCTCTGAGTGAGGGCTACATGTATATATGTATGTAGTTTGTTTTGTTTGTGCTATTCTGATAACAAATGTAAAGCACTTTGGCCAATGAGAGTTGTTTTTAAATGTGCTATATAAATAAATGTGACTTGACTTGACTTGACACCTTTCCCTTCATATCTCTTGTGTCTCCCTCTCCCCTGACTCTCAGCCTGAAGAAGGGTCTCGACCCGAAACGCCACCCGTTCCTTCCATCCAGAGATGCCGCCTGCCCCCCGCCGAGTTACTCCGGCATTTTGTGTCCGTCTTCGCCCGCACTTTTGTTCCGACAACCCCTGCCAGGTCGCGCTGCTTGCCCAGTTACAGAGGATTTGTTGACAAGTTCTACTTGAGCAAATTGTGTTTGGACAACAGTGTATTCCATTCAGGGGCGGCAGTGGCGTCTCGGCCAAGGTCAGGTTTTTTTCCAATATATATTCTGTTGAAATCATAAAATGACACTTGAGATAAACAGAGTGTTTACTCTTTCCGTGTGAGCAGAGGCTGATATGTAAATTTATCCTCATTGTTTCATCAAATTGCATTCGCTCTCTTACTCAAACAGAGCGTGGCTCCAAATCAAACAGTCTTTAATGATGGTCACCTAATTACGACCTGCCTGTCGTATCAGGAGTGCGGACCGGCAATTTAGATTTTAATGAAAAGGGCATGGTTGGAGTAGCTATTGTCAGCCTGTTAAGCAATAATTGGATAAACTTTTGGTTGAAATAAATGTGTTTTGATGTTGCAGTTCCGGCCTAGAGATTACACTGCTCTTCTCAAGCCTCCCTTCATTTTATCTGCTTAAACCAGACCTTTATTTGCCTGCTCCATTCTGATGTGAATGAAGGCCGTTCCATTAAACAGTCTCCAATATCTCCAGTTCGTGAAGTATCTGTTCAGCTCATCACCTTTTTAAACGTATTAGGTCTTTATTGAAAGCTGCGAAAAAAATAAAAAAAGCCCTTTTTTTTTTGCAAGATGCCACATTTGCATTTAAATGGCTGTTTTATTTATTCCCGATGAGGGCTCTGTAATCTTGAAAGGAAGTTTCTGAATGTGCACGGCAGTGGAAGACCCTTTGCAAATAGACAAAGCCAGGCTATGGGTCTATCTAATGTGTAGGAAGGAACTGCAGATGCTGGCGATCGCCAAAATGCTGGAGTAACTCAGAGTTTAAGAAGGAACTGCAGATGCTGGAAAATCCCAGGCACACAAAAATGCTGGAGAAACTCAGCGGGTGCAGCAGCATCTATGGAGCGAAGGAAATATTTCCTTCGCTCCATAGATGCTGCTGCACCCGCTGAGTTTCTCCAGCATTTTTGTGTGCTGGAGTAACTCAGCAGGTCAGGCAGCATCTCCGGGGAAAAAGGGAATAGGTGACGTTTTGGGACGTGACCCTTCTTCAGACGGAGAGTCGGGGGAGAGGGAAACTAGAGGTATGAAATGGTGCTAAGAACAAATGAATGAAAGGTGTGAAAAGAATAAATCAAGCCAGCAATGATGTTCAAGGAAGGGTGGAGCACAAAATGGGCCACTGTTGGCCGTGGATAAGATGATAAGGACAGGATACAAACAGTGAAACTAAGCTGGACGACAGTGAAACTAGTAGATAGACACAAAATGCTGGAGTAACTCAGTGGGACAGGCAGCTTCTCTGGAGAGAAGGAATGGGTGACGTTTCAGGTCGAGACCATCTTCACACCTAGTAGGTCTACGACTAGTAGGATGACTTGCGTGGGCGAGAGACGGGGAGACGGGAATGCAAGATTTACTTGAAGTTAGAGAAATAAATACTCATATTAATCACGACTTCTGATCAGCACCTTGCAAATCAACACCATTGCAAATCGGTTCTCTCCCGCCAGTTACCTGCACTGCTTGCCCTGTTCCTTCCCACTGTTCCATAGAGCAGTTCAAAACACAAATTGGAGGAACAGCACTTCATATTTCACTTGGGTGGTATGAGTACTGCTTTCTCCAACTTCAAGTAACCCTTGCATCCCCTCTCTCTCCGTCCCTCCCCTACCCAAGTCGTTGTACCGGTTTCAAAGTCTTCTTGTTGAGTCTCATTGTCTGTCACATGTTTTCACCCAGACCGCAGCCAACAATGACCTGTCTCCTTTATCATCGTTACTTTTTTGCATATCTTTCATTCATTTGTTCTATATCTTTCTACACCACCGTCTGCATCTCTCGTTTCCCTCTCCCCTGACTCTCAGCCTGAAGAAAAGGTCTCGACCCGAAATGTCTCCTTTTCCTGCCTGACCCGCTGAGTTTCTCCAGTTATTTGTTTCTATCTTCTGGCAGATGATAGTTATCGTTCTTAAACAAAGACTCTGTTCTGCAAAGGAATCTATCTAAGCCTTAGAAACGAAAGAGACAGCCAACATTTGAGTGACTATATGTAGCAGCGCACCCCAAACTCAGAACGTGCACAAGGAGGGAGACTGTGGCTGGAAAGGTAGGAGGTTCAATACCTACGAGGGGAGACCTAATTTTTACTTTGGTTTCGTTTAGAGATATAGTGCAGAAAGAGGCCCTTCGGCCCATCAAGTCCGCACCAGCCAACGATCACCTCAGAATTAAAGTACGTTCTTTCAGGAAGGAGATGTGGTGAAATGTCTTTAGTCAGAGTGTGGTGATTCTGAGGAATTCTTTGCCACAGAAGGCAGTGGGGGCCAAGTCAGTGGATATTTTTAAGGCAGAGATAGATAGATTTTTGATTAGTACGGTATCAGAGGTTATGGGGAGAAGGCAGCAGAATGAGGTTAAGAGGGAGAGATAGATCAGCCATGATTGAATGGTGGAGTCGACTTGATGGGCCGAATTCTACACCTATCACTTATGACCTTATGACCCCGCACACTAACACTATCCTATACGCACTTGGGACAATTTACAATTTTACCAAACCAATTAGCCTACAAACGTGTAGGTCTTTGGAGTGTGGGAGGAAACCGGAGCAGCCGGAGAAAACCCACGTAGTCAGGATCGATCCCACGTTTCTGGTGCTGTAAGACAGTAACTCCACCGCTGCGCCTCTGTGTCACCCCTAATTGAAGCATAGAACATTATGAGAGGCACAGATAGGTGGACAGAACTTTTTTTGAAGAGGTTTTAGATAAGCACATGGACATGCAAGGTGTGGAGGGACATGGATAAGTGTCCGCCAGATAGAGTGGATATGGAGAGGCTGTTTCCCGTAGTGGGAGAGTCTATGACCAAAGGGGACAGCCTCGGAATAAGAGATGTACCATTAGAATGGAGGAATTTCTTTAGCCAGAGGGTGATGAATCTGTGGAATTCATCGCGTGTGTGTGTGTGTGTGTGTGTGTATATGGAGTCATAGAGTGATAGAGTGTGGAAATAGGCCCTTCGGCCCAACTCGCCCACACCGGCCAACAATGTCCCAGCTACATTAGTCCCACTTGCTTGCGCTTGGTCCATATCCCTCCAAACCTGTCCCATCCATGTACCTGTCTAACTGTTTCTTAAACGATGGGATAGTCCCAGCCTCAACAACCTCCTCTGTCAGCTTGTTCCATACACCCGCCACCCTTTGTGTGTTTGTATGTTTGTAAACGAGTTTGAAGAAGGGTCTCGACCCGAAATGTCATCCATTCCTTCTCTCCAGAGATGCTGCCTGTCCATCTGAGTCACTCCAGCATTTTGTGTCTAACTTTATGTGTGTGTGTGTTGTATTTGTGTGTGCATATACATACATATATGTGTATATATGTATTTCGCTGTATGTATGTGTGTATGTATGTACTCACATGTATGTATATGTGTGTGTGTGTGTGTATATATATATATATATATATATATATATATATATATATATATATAGTTATAATTCTTGGCCTTTTTGCAACGCCGTGTCTGAAAAGCTCGCGTCTGTTTATAAGCCGCGCAGTTTCTTCTCACGAACAAAGCCATTGAAAAAAAGTTAACAAGTTCAGGGCAAATCAAATGACAAGGCAAACAAAACAATGGAAGGGTGGTGGAGGATGGGATGGGGGATGGATGGGGGGGGGAGGGTGGGGGGTGGTGGGGTAGTGCACTGTCTCTCTTTAGAAGCATCTCCGATTCTTCTACACGTAAAGGGATGTCAAATAATAAGAGCGTGTTGACTCGGCTTCCTCGCTAGGAAACCCAAGAGAGGACATCTGGAATGCCGAGCACTCGTCCACGAATCGCCTCCGCACAGCTCAACCCGCACATATGCATCTACTCCTTGACTTTAGAACTTGTCTTTTACAGTTTCTGTGCAAAAGAAGAACAAAAAAAAACACACCACTAACCCCCGGCAGCAGTCAAATGTCTATCTAATTGTGGCAGAAATCACCAGTGATGAATGAATATCTGCTCTGTCCAGCGACCATCCAGGTCTCTCGACATTCACACAGGCCAAATGCTGCCACACACATTCTGTTTGTTCAACGCGAGCAAACAGATTGTAAACCTGCTGATAATTTTTTGCCCTGACAATGTCATTTACAGCTGTCAGCCCATTGTCCGTCGTGTTTGCTTTATTCAAATATGAACCCGAGCAGTCCACCCTTTCCCCCGCTCTCTTCTGCATTAAATTCACATCAATTCACTCCCATCCCGTCTTATCTGCAATTCATTGCAGCCCAATCATCTGGTTGAATGCTTTGCAGTTGCCATGGAGGCGAGAGGTCCCGGCCAGCGGGTCTCGGCGAGTTAAAGTCTCGGCTGGACGAACTATCCACTCTCTGCTGAACTTACCCCCCTCTCATCCCTCTGGGATATTCAGGAGATGTATATATGAATATATGTGCATCAAAAAGCACACCACCAGATTTGGGTAGACATAAATGCTGGAGAAACTCGGCGGGTGAGGCAGCATCTATGGAGCGAAGGAAATAGGCCACGCTTCGGCCCGAAACGTCGCCTATTTCCTTCGCTCCATAGATGCTGCCTCACCCGCTGAGTTTCTCCAGCATTTTTGTCTACCTTCGATTTTCCAGCATCCAGCAGTTCCTTCTTAACCACCAGATTTGGGGACAGTTTCTTCCCAACTGAACCATCCTACCACAACCAGAGAGCAGTGCTGAAATATTATCTACCTCTTTGGTGACCTCGGACTATCCTTGATCGAACTTTGCTGGCTTTACCTTGCACGAATCGTTATTCCCCTTATCGCCCATCTGTACACTGTAATGACTCGATTGTAATCATGTATTGTCTTTCCGCTGACTAGTTAGCACGCAACAAATGCTTTCCACTGTACAATAAACTGTGCACTGGACAATAAACTGAAACTGAACTAAAATCATCATTCTCCACAGCGTTTCTCTAGCCGGTGGAGGTTCACCCAACATGTTGCTTGTCTCTGAGTTTTTTTCCAAGTATTCACAATACTACCTACGATACAAAATAACTTAAAACCAAACCCACCGCCATAATGCAAGTAAAACAAATATTCTTCAATATCAAATATACTATTAAACAACTGTTTCCCCGTTCTTGTTAAAGATGCATTCCAACCCCCCCCCCCCCCCTCCCCGCGGTGACCAGCGGTCCCAAGAAATCCCGAGGGCGCCGTGGACAGCACGTAGTCCCTCTCTAGTGCCACCTGGGCGCGAGCGATATCCTGGAAAGGGGCAGGCAGCAGGCTCGGGCCTGGCGCTGTGACTCGCGGATGACCAGCTTGGCCTAGATGCTGTATAGTGGTGCTACAACTGCACTCTGCAGGATTCCACAGCCCCCCTTGCTTGAACATAGAACGCTGGACCCCGCAGCGTCCTACTGCTGCCCAAGGACTCCCCTTCCCCCATTTTCCCTTCTTCCCCACCTCTCCCCCCCACCTTTGCCTGCGAACACCCTACTTCACTCTACTCACCCACCCTCCCCTCTTCATCCCCAACCCCTTCTTCCCCTTCCCCAAACTTTCCCCCCCTCCTCCTTCCCTCCACCCCCCTATACCACCCATCTCACCCCTCAACCCCCCTCTTCCCCATCCCCCCCAACCCCCCTCCCACCCTGCCCCCATCCACCCCTCCCCCCCTTCAGCACCCCCTTCTCCCCCTTCTCCCCCTCCACCGCCCTAACCCCTTCCAACCCCCCATCCCAACTCCCTCTCCAAACCCCCTCCAACCCCCTCCAACCTCCTAACCCCTCTCCAAAACCCCACCTCCCCCTCTACAACTCCCTCTCCAACCCCCTCTCCCCCTACCCCACATCACCCTTCATTCTCTTTCCCCCTCTTTTCCCATCCCCCCTCCCTCCATCATCCCCCTTCCTCCCTCTACCCCCAATACCCCCCCTCCCCCTCTTCAAGGATGCAGGGAATGGAGGGATATGGATCCTGTATAGGTAGAGGAAAATTAGTTTAACATGGTATCATGTTCAGCACGGACAGCACTTACTCAGAGCTCCCGTGGATTTGGAAGCAACAGCAACAAAGAGAAACAGGAGAAAACACTGATTGGCTCTAGCCCGAGTGGGAGGAGAGTTAGAAGTGAGTCAGAGGGGGGAAACTGTTTAAAACTGAGGAATTTGGTTTGTAAATTGGTAAATTAGGCAATTTATCAGTCAATATAAGCAAGACGGCTCTTAGGGAGCGGCAGTGAGGGAGCGGCCTTGTGAGGGAAGTGCCCTGTGAGAGTCTTTGGCAAGGAGGTCTACACAAAACACTGCAGAGGGAGAGACGAAAGAAGGAGATGTCAGGCAAGCTGATTCAGTGTGATGCTTGCAGTATGTGGGAGGTCAAGGACACTGCTGGTGTCTCTGGCTGCTACAAATGTGACAAGTGCATCCAGGTACAGCTCCTGAAGGACCGTGTTGGGGAACTGGAGAAGCAAGTGGATGACCTCAGGTTCGTCCGAGAAACTGAGTCGTTCCTCGACAAGTCCTACAGTAAGATTGTTACACCTAAGGTACTGGAAGAGAGAAGGTGGGTGACGGTGAGAAAGGGAGGGAAGCATGGAATGCAAACGTCCCCGGGTGTTGTACCTCTTGTGAACAAGTTCACCCACTTAGAAGCTGTCGGGACAGAAGACGTTATTACACTGAGCGGCGGACTGGCTTGCGAAGCAAAAAGGGCTGTTGAGCCAAAATCAAAGAGGCCAACGTCAGGCAACGCCATTGTAGTTTGAGACTCCATTGTGAGAGGTACGGACAGGGGTTTCTGCGGCAACAGACGGGATGCGAGGATGGTGTGCTGCCTTCCTGGTGCCAGGATCCAGGATGTCACGGACAGAGTGCAGAAAATCCTCAAGGGCGAAGGTGAACAGCCAGAAGTGGTAGTGCATGTCGGCACAAACGATGTCGGAAAGAAGGGGATGAATATTCTGCAGCGTGACTTTAGAGAGCTCGGAAAAATGCTGAAAAGCAGGACCTCCAGGGTTGTTATCTCCGGTTTGCTTCCATTTCCTCGTGCTGGCGAGAGCAGGAACAGGGAGATACGGGACCTGAATGTGTGGCTGAGGAACTGGTGCACGGGGCAGGGATTTAGATTCTTAGATCACTGGGATCTGTTTTGGAGTAAGGGGGAACTGTACAAAAGGGACGGATTGCATCTTAACAGGTGGGGGACCAGCATTCTGGCTGGCAGGTTTGCCACTGCTACACGGGTGGTTTTAAACTGAATAAGGGGGGTGGGGTGTCAAATGGGATAGTCGAGGACGGAGTTAAAGGCAAAGGGTTTCTTAAATGTGTGAGCAGAGAGGTGTAAATTGAGGGTAGAAGCAATAGGTAGCAAGGTGAAAAGTAAAAGTGGCAGGCAGACAAATCCAGGGCAAAAATCAAAAAGGGCCACTTTTCAACATAATTGTATAAGGGGTAAGTGTTGTAAAAACAAGCCTGAAGGCTTTGTGTCTCAATGCAAGGAGCATTCGTAATAAGGTGGATGAGTTGAATGTGCAGATAGCTATTAATGACTATGATATAGTTGGGATCACGGAGACATGGCTACAGGGTGACCAAGGCTGGGAGCTGAACATCCAGGGATATTCAATATTCAGGAGGGATAGACAGAATGGAAAAGGAGGTGGGGTAGCGTTGCTGGTTAGAGAGGAGATTAACGCAATAGAAAGGAAGGACATTAGATTGGAGGATGTGGAATCGATATGGGTAGAGCTGCGAAACACTAAGGGGCAGAAAACGCTAGTGGGAGTTGTGTACAGGCCACCTAACAGTAGTAGTTTAGTTGGGGATGGCATCAAACAGGAAATTAGAAATGCGTGCAACAAAGGTAAAACAGTTATAATGGGTGACTTCAATCTACATATAGATTGGGTGAATCAAATTGGCAGGGGTGCTGAGGAAGAGGGTTTCTTGGGATGTATGCGGGATAGTTTTCTAAACCAACATGTAGAGGAACCAACGAGAGAGTAGGCTATTCTAGACTGGGTATTGAGTAATGAGGAAGGGTTAGTTAGCTGTCTTGTTGTGCGTGGCCCCTTGGGCAAGAGTGACCATAATATGGTTGAGTTCTTCATTAGGATGGAGAGTGACATAATTAATTCAGAAACAAGGGTTCTGAACTTATAGAAAGGTAACTTTGAGGGTATGAGACGTGAATTGGCCAAGATAGACTGGCAATTGATTCTTAAAGGGTTGACGGTGGATATGCAATGGAAGGCATTTAAAGGCTGCATGGATGAACTACAACAATTGTTCATCGCAGTTTGGCAAAAGAATAAATCAGGGAAGGTAGTGCATCCGTGGATAACAAGGGAAATCAGGGATAGTATCAAAACAAAAGATGAAGGATACAAATTAGCCAGAAAAAGCAGCCTACCAGAGGACTGGGAGAAATTCCGAGTCCAGCAGAGGAGGACAAAGGGTTTAATTAGGAAAGGGAAAATAGATTACAAAAGAAAACTGGCAGGGAACATAAAAACTGACTGCAAATGTTTTTATAGATATGTGAAGAGAAAAAGAGTAGTTAAAACAAATGTAGGTCCCTTGCAGTCACAAACAGGTGAATTGATCATGGGGAACAAGGACATGGCAGACCAATTGAATAACTACTTTGGTTCTGTCTTCACTAAGGAAGACATAAATAATCTGCCGGAAATAGCAGGGGACCGGGGGTCAAATGAGATGGAGGAACTGAGTGAAATCCAGGTTAGTCGGGAAGTGGTGTTAGGTAAATTGAATGGATTAAAGGCCGATAAATCCCCAGGGCCAGATAGGCTGCATCCCAGAGTACTTAAGGAAGTAGCCCCAGAAATAGTGGATGCATTAGTGATAATTTTTCAAATCTCTTTAGATTCTGGAGTAGTTCCTGAGGATTGGAGGGTAGCTAATGTAACCCCACTTTTTAAAAAGGGAGGTAGAGAGAAAATGGGGAATTACAGACCAGTTAGTCTAACTTCGGTAGTGGGGAAAGTGCTAGAGTCAGTTATTAAAATGGGATAGCAGCACATTTGGAAAGTGGTGAAATCATTGGACAAAGTCAGCATGGATTTATGAAAGGTAAATCATGTCTGACGAATCTTATAGAATTTTTCGAGGATGTAACTAGTAGAGTGGATAAGGGCGAACCAGTGGATGTGTTATATCTGGACTTTCAGAAGGCTTTCGACAAGGTCCCACATAAGAGATTAGTATACAAACTTAAAGCACACGGTATTGGGGGTTCAGTATTGATGTGGATAGAGAACAGGCTGGCAGACAGGAAGCAAAGAGTAGGAGTAAACGGGTCCTTTTCAGAATGACAGGCAGTGACTATTGGGGTACCGCAAGGCTCGGTGCTGGGACCCCAGCTATTTACAATATATATTAATGACTTGGATGAGGGAATTGAATGCAACATCTCCAAGTTTGCGGATGACACAAAGCTGGGGGGGCAGTGTTAGCTGTGAGGAGGATGCTAAGAGGCTGCAAGGTGACTTGGATAGGCTGGGTGAGTGGGCAAATGCATTGCAGATGCAGTATAATGTGGATAAATGTGAGGTTATCCACTTTGGTGGCAAAAACAGGAAAGTAGACTATTATCTGAATGGTGGCCGATAAGGGGAGATGCAACGAGACCTGGGTGTCATGGTACACCAGTCATTGAAAGTAGGCATGCAGGTGCAGCAGGCAGTGAAGAAAGCGAATGGTATGTTAGCATTCATAGCAACAGGATTTGAGTATCGGAGTAGGGAGGTTCTACTGCAGTTGTACAGGGTCTTGGTGAGACCACACCTGGAGTATTGCGTACAGTTTTGGTCTCCTAATCTGAGGAAAGACATTCCTGCCATAGAGGGAGTACAGAGAAGGTTCACCAGACTGATTCCTGGGATGTCAGGACTTTCATATGAAGAAAGACTGGATAGACTTGGCTTGTACTCGTTAGAATTTAGAAGATTGAGGGGGGATCTTATAGAAACTTACAAAATTCTTAAGGGGTTGGACAGGCTAGATGCAGGAAGATTGTTCCCGATGTTGGGGAAGTCCAGAACAAGGGGTCACAGTTTAAGGATAAGTGGGAAATCTTTTAGGACCGAGATGAGAAAAACATTTTTCACACAGAGTGTGGTGAATCTCTGGAATTCTCTGCCACAGAAGGTAGTTGAGGCCAGTTCATTGGCTATATTTAAGAGGGAGTTAGATGTGGCCCTTGTGGCTAACGGTATCAGGGGGTATGGAGAGAAGGCAGGTACTGGATACGGAGTTGGAATATCAGCCATGATCATATTGAATGGCGGTGCAGGCTCGAAGGGCTGAACGGCCTACTCCTGCACCTATTTTCTATGTTTCTATGTTTCTATGACATTGTGGGCTGAAGGGCCTGTTCCCATGCTCTACTTAGTTTAGTTTAGATACAGCATGGAAACAGGCCCTTTGGCCCAGCGAGTCTACGCTGACCATCGATCACTTTGTTCCCTTTGTGTCCGCCAACATTAGCAGTTTCTTGATTCTACATAGAACAGTACAGCACAGGAACGGGCCCTTCGGCCCGCAATGCCAATGCTGAACATAATGCCAAATTAATCTAATCTTGTCTGCCTGCATGTGATCAGTATTCTTCCATTCCCTCCATATCCATGTGCCGGCAATGCTCGGGAATGCCGAGAATTGGAGTTGATGATGGAGAACAAGCTTTTTCCTGGCTGATAGAACATGCTATTGCTGATGTGTAGGAAAGGACTGCAGATGCTGGTTTAAACCGAAGATAGACACACAAAGCTCGACTAACTCAACGGGTCAGGCGGCATCTCTGGAGAAAAGGAATAGGTGACGTTTCGGGTCCAGACCCTTCTTCAGACTGAGAGTCAGGGGAAAGGGAAACGAGAGATCTAAACGGTGATGTAGAGAGATATGGAACAAATGAATGAAAGATATGCAAAAAAGTAACGATGATGAATGAAACAGGCCATTTAAGGCTGTGGGCTGGGTGAAAACGAGTTACAGACAATGAAACTCACCAGGATGACAGTGAAACTAGTACAAATACTAATGTGGTGGTAGATCAGAGATAGAGGGAATGCAAGGGTTACTTGAAGTTAAATTCAATATTCATACCGCTGGGTTGTAAGCTGCCCAAGCAAAATATGAGGTGCTGTTCCACCAATTAGCGTTTGGCTTCACTCTGACAGTGGAGGAGGCCCAGGACAGGAAGGTCAGTGTGGGAATGGGAGGGGGAGTTAAAGTGTTTGGCAACCAGGAGAACAGGTTGGCCAAGGCGGACCGTGCGAAGGTGTTCAGTGAAACAATCGCCCAGGCTACGTTTGGTCTCAAAAGGTGCCATTCCTGAACTTGTGTCTCCCAAACTCACATTCGAAGCTGCCAAGAGATTTTGATTTGAATTATTGTGAGGAATCTCTGTCAGAGTTTGCTGGTCAGTTGTGATGGAGAATCTGAAAGTAAACTGCACAGAGGATGGTTCAAATTCCAGAGAGGTTGTAATGATCCATTTTACTCTTGAACTCCTGACACTTGCATTGAAGGAATTTAAACTGTGAAATGCACACCAAAAATACAATCTCAGCTTAAACATTTCTGAAAATAACTGCCATTGTTTAGTTTGGTTTTTTTTTGATAATATTGTCACGTGTACCGAGGTACAATTAAAAATCTTTCTTTTATTGCATGCTATCCAGTCAGCGAAAAGGCTATACTGTACATGATTCGGTGTACAGATACAGGATAAAGGGTCTAATTATATCAGGGCACCAGGGACACCACACAATTGGCAGCCCCGCCAACAGTCTGCCTGTTTTTTCATCTTTTTTTTTCATTCTTAGTTTTAAAAGTGTGTAAATGTTCTCCGGTTTGTTTTATGTGTGAGGAGGGGAGGGGGTCGGGGGGAACTTTTTTTCAGTTTCTTACCATGCCAGAGATGTGATTTTTTCCCTGGATCGCATCTCCTGTGGCCTACCATCAACGGAGTTGGAGACCTCCTCGGACTGACTTTGAGCCCCACCGCAGTGTGGGGACTTAACATAGGAGTGGATCCCTTGCCTGGGATCGCTCCAACCATGACCTGCGGACATCGCGAGCTTGCAGTCTCGGGAGAGGCTAGTCGGGAGCTCCAACGACGCAGAGGCTCTATGTGCGGGGTTCGTTCGCCTGCGCGGGGGAGCTAACATGCCCCCAATGCAGGAGCTGATCGCCCCGATGCGGAGAGCCCAAACACTGCCGGCTACGGGAGTCAAGATCATCCCGTCAACGGAGGGCTCGAGGCCCCCGACCACAGGAGAGCAAAGAAGAGAAGAGATCTGAACTTTTTATTCGCCTTCCATCACAGTGAGGAATGTGGAGGAGTCACTGTGGTGGATGTTTATGTTCAAATGTGTTTTGTGTGTTCCGTTGCTTTTTATTTGCATGACTGACTTGGCAAATGAAATTCCTCGTATGTTGCAAAACATACTTGGCTAATAATGTATTATAGTGATAGATTGTGATTGTGATTTTGCTTGGGCAGCTTACATCCCAGCGGTATGATGTTGATTTCTCTAACTTCAAGTAACCTTTGCTTTCCCTCTCATTCCGTCCCTCCCCCACCCTAGTTCTCCAACTAGTTTCACTGTCCTCCTGATTAATTTTACTGTTTGTATGCCTCGTTGTCAACTTCTCCTCAGCCAACAATGAACCATTCTATATTTCCTGGATCATCGTCTGCTTTGATCTGTCCTTTTCACACCTTGCATTCTCTTTGTATCCTTCCACATCTCCAGTTTCCCTCTCCCCTTACTCTCAGTCTGAAGAAGGGTCTCGACCCGAAACATCACTCATTCCTTTTCTCCAGAGATGCTGTCTGTCCCGCTGAGTTACTCTAACATTTTGTGTCTAACTTAAAGGGTCTAATGTTTAGTGCAAGATAACATCTAGTAAAGTCTGATTAAAGATAATCCAAAGCTCCAAAAGGTGGAGATATGTAATTGGTTGAGATGTGCAATTTTAAAGGGGTATAAGTTGTATGAGGGGATTGCTACTGAATTCAGCATTTTTTTAATAAAAATTAATTTATTCAATTATTTACAATGATATTTACACAACACATAATCAGAAGACACCTACCGACATAATACAAATTGCCAAGTATTCCTACTACTAACATCAAGTTACTGTATTAAATTCCTGATCCAGGATACAGTCAATCCCCCGCAGTGCCCAGCGGTCCCGGAACCCCCTCATGGTGCCTGTGGACACCGCGTGTCCTTTTTCAAGGGATACCCAGACACGGACGTAACCCCAGAAAAGGGGCAGGCAGTCAGCTCGGGATGAGCCCTCATCTAAGCATTTCGTTAAGCGTGACTCTGAGGCTAGTTTAGAGACACAGCACGGAAATAGGCGCTTTGGCCCACCGAGTCCACGCTGACCAGCGATCCCCGCACATTAACACTACCGTACACACACTAGGGGCAATTTACGCTTATAACGAACCTACAAACCCGCAAGTCTTTTGGAGTGTGGGAGGAAACCGAAGATCTCGGAGAAAACCCACGCAGGTCACTGGGAGAACGTACAAACTCTGTACAGTCAAGCACCCAAAGTCGGGATCGAACCCGGGTCTCCGGCACTGCAAGCGCTGTAACGCAGCAACTCTACCGCTGCGCCACTGTGCCGCATTGAGCACTAATTTCATCTGAGTTTTAGATTAAGCAAATGGCAATGAACAAATTGAGTCAAGAGTCATTTTCCACCAGCTCCCTGGCAGCACGGACCAGGCACCCCAGATCTCTTTGTGTAAAAAAAATGCCCTCTACATCTTCTTTAAACGTTGCCCCTCATCTTAAAGCTATGCCCTCTAGCCTTTGACATGTCCGCCCCGGGAAATAAACGTTTCTGACTGTCTACCCAATCTATGCATCTGACAATGTTAGTTTTCGTTTTTTGAGGTTTTAGTCTTAATCATGTTTTCTGAAACGGAACAATTTAATTCTGCGTTCCAGCTGGTTGAGCAATTAATACAGTCCAAAGGCAAAATACTGCAGGTGATAGAAATGAAAGACTCAGCAGGTCAGACACCACTCATGGAAAAATAAACAAAATGAACATTTCAGGTACAAGGCCTTTCAATAGTGCAAGTTCTAATGAATGTTAGACGTTCAGCAGTGCATATATTGGATGCAGATATGGTATAAGTGTGCAGGCAATGATTAGTAGTCCCATAATGAGTAGAACAGTACAGCTTAGGAACAGGCCCTTCAGCCCACAATGTCCATGCCGAACATGATGCCAAGCCAAACTACTCTCATCTGCCTGCAAAGGATCCATATCCCCCCATTCCCTACATATACATGCGCCCATCTAAAAACCTCTTAAATGCCACTACTGTATTTGCTTCCAGCCCCTGGTAGCATGTTCTAGGCACCCCAGCGCTCTCTGTGTAAAAAATAATTCCCCTGTACATCATCTTTAAACTTTGATCCTCATATCTTAAAGCTCTGCCCTCTAGTCTTTGATATTTTCGCCCCAGGAAAAAAAAATGTTCTGACTGTCTACCCTAACTTAGTTTAGTTTAGTTTAGAGATACAGAGTGGAAACAGGCCCCTCGGCCCACTGAGTCCACGCCAACCAGCGATCCCTACAGACTACCGCCATCCCACATACTAGGGATAATTTACAATTATACCAAGCCAATTAACCTACAAACCTGTACATCTTTGGAGTGGGGGAGGAAACTGAATCGAGGAAAACCCAGGCAGGTCACGGGGAGAACGTACAAACTCCGTACAAACAGCACCCGTAGTCAGGATCAAACCCGGGTCTCTGGCGCTGTAAGCGCTGTAAGGCAGTAACTCTACCGTTGCGCCACTGCGCCATCCTTATGTCCTTATCCATTTAGTTCCTCCTTCCTTTTCTGAAATGTCAACTGTGTTTCCCTCTCTACCGGTGATGCCTTCACTGATAAGTACCGTGAGTGTTTGCTGATTTCCCCTCAATATAAACTGGGTAATTTCATGAGTTATATATTGCATCTTTTATTTAGGTTGAGATTAGATGCAGGAGAGTGATATCCATCTGCTGCCATTCACAAGCAAATAAGCCTGATATTTTATATCAACAGTGGAATTGCTAGCCTGGT
The DNA here is from genome assembly GCA_038087875.1 of Malacoraja senta. Lineage (NCBI taxonomy): Eukaryota > Metazoa > Chordata > Chondrichthyes > Rajiformes > Rajidae > Malacoraja > Malacoraja senta. The sequence goes on along the minus strand of CM075978.1, from coordinate 94,047,862 downwards.
TTCCATGGATCTGCAATTGAACCACTGGGACACAGGAATTAGACGTTGGTTAATAGCTGTCCTAAGCATATACCATTATCAAAGTCCCTGAATGAATTTGAACGAATGAGCACCAACAGGGGGCCAAGATGGAGCAGGGGTAGAGTTGCTGTCTTACCACGCCAGAGACCCAAGTTCAATCCTGACCTCGGGTGCTATCTTCAGACTGAAGAAGGGTCTCGAACCGAAAGGTCACACATTCCTTCTGCCTGTCCCGCTGAGTTACTTCAGCTTTTTGTGTCTATCTTATTCTTGTAAATAATTGATTTAAATTATTATTGGTAAAAAAAAATGAGCGCCAAGGGTGTTTTGTTTAAAGACTCAGTATGACACTATGGAATGTATGGAGACTGAGAATGAATTAAGAGTTTTTACATGGCTTTTGTTTTAAAGTTTATTTCTGACATTTTTTTGAAAATGCAAGAATAAGCCAGTTCATTCCGTTTTTTAGTCTTTAGAGATACAGCACGGAAACAGGCCCTTTGGCCCACCGAGTCTGCGCCAACCAGTGATCAACCTGTAGGCTCACATTATCCTACACACTAGGGGGAATTTACAATTGTACTGAAGACTAATAACCTACAAACCTGAACGTCTTTGGAGAGGGGAGGAAACCAGAGCACCCAGAGAAAACCCACGTGATCACAGAGAATGAATGAATGAATTAGTTTATTGACCAAGTATATCCACATGCAAGGAATTTGCCTTGGTGCTCCACCCACAAGTGACAACATGACATACTGTGACAGTTAGGAATGACACATAAAACATTAAACATTAATAATAAAACATTATCGATTAAACATGCAAATTAAATAAAATACCAGAGCAAAAGGAGGCTACAGATTTTTGGTTATTGAGTAGAGCTACTACTCGTGGAAAAAAGCTGTTTTTATGTCTGGCGCTGGCAGCTTTGACAGTCCGGAGTCGCCTTCCAGAGGGAAGTGATTCAAAGAGTTTGTGACCAGGGTGAGAGGGGTTAGAGATGATCTTGCCCGCTCGCTTCCTGGCCCTTGCAGTGTACAGTTCGTCAATGGAGGGAAGGTTGCAGCCAATAACCTTCTCAGCTGATCGGACGATTCGCTGCAGCTTCCGGATGTCGTGCTTGGTGGCTGAGCCAAACCAGACCATGATGGAGAAGGTGAGGACAGACTCTACGATGGCCGTATAGAATTGGACCATCATTGCCTGTGGCAGATTGTGCTTCCTCAGCTGCCGTAGGAAGTACATCCTCTGTTGTGCCTTTTTGACTGTGGAGTCGATGGTGGCCCCCCATTTAAGGTCCTTGGAGATTATGGTTCCCAGAAACTTAAAAGACTCCACAGATGTGACTGTGGTGTTTTTTATGGTGAGTGGGGGGGAGGGGGAGCTCTCCTTAAGTCTACAATCAATTCCATGCAAACTCCATACGGACAGCACCCGAAGTCAGGATCAAACTAGGGTCTCTGGCCCTGTGAGACAGCAACTCTACCGCTGCATCACCTTGCCGCCCATTTCCAGTCATCTGGAAAACAGAGACAGCTCTAGATGTTTCTATGATGTTGCTAATGAAGCAAGAGAAGGAAAGGGTGTCTCTCCCACCACCTCTGTCCATCAAGGGCACCCAAGCTCTTCAGCACCTGCATTTTCCCTCTTCCACAGCATCAAACTCCTTCAGACTCCTTCAAACATTTAGTATTGGCTGGTGTGTGTAGGAAGGAACTGCAGATGCTGATTTACACCGAAGATAGACTCAAAATGCTGGAGTAACTCAGCAGGACAGGCAGCCTCTCTGGAGAGAAGGAATGGGTGACATTTCACGGTCGAGATCCTTCTTCAGACTGAGAGTCAGGGGAGAGGGAGACACTGAGATATGGAAGGGTAAGGTGTGAGAGATGAGATTCCTCTTAGCAGGTAAAGCAGACCAATTCCAAAAGACGTGGTCTACGTTTCTGGACATATTACAAGCATGAGGTGCAATAGTAATTTTAAAAATAAATAAATAAATAAATGGTATCAGGACCTGGTAATGGGAGGTAAAACAACAAAAACAGACTTGGTTGGTAGTCCCCTTTCTGCGGAGTATAATGTCATAATAGAGCGATTGTTCCTACTTTCTTTTTCTTTCTTTTCTAGGGTCTACTTTCTTACTTTACTTCCTTCTCTAACTTCTTTTCTAAGGGTCTTTCTTTTCCCAACACTCTCTTGCACTTCACGATTCTTGCGCACTTTCTTTACTTTCCTTACTTCTATCTCTTTCTTAAAGCTCAAAAAAATGAAGCGGTACAAAAAATGTATTAAGATATATGTGTTGTGTATTACTGTAATTTACCGTACTTCTAAAAAAATTAAAAATAATTTAAAAAAAAAAAGAAGGGTAAGGTGTGAACATGAGACATCAAAGGGGACGAAGGTCAAGGAAAATATAGAATAGATCCTTGTTAGCTAGGGGAAGGTGACTACGAGTCTGGGTTCAAATGTGGTCGTAGAGTCGGAGAGCAGGAGGAACAGCGAGAGAGGGTGTTGCAGAACTCTCGTCGGAGAGAGGAGGCGAACTTCTTCAAAGTTGGCGTACCTTGAGGAGAGAGAGACAAAAATGCTGGAGAAACTCAGCGGGTGCAGCAGCATCTAAGGATATACCTTGAGGAGATTTGGGTTCCCACCCCTTCCCCACACTGAAGTAGTGAATCAGATCTCATCCTGTTCCCTGAGGTAGGTTATTATTCCGAACGTAAGGGAACTCCATGAGGACTAAGACTGAAAACATTCTTATCTTATTTATATGATTTTCTTATCACATTATTTCTTCACCATTATCAATTTCAACCAGAAATTCCACACCACGAGCAAAGAAAAATGAACATTCCAAATGCTGCTTTTCTGAGCTTGGAGCAGAGAGGACAAAATGGAATTTCAATGTAGGTTTTCAAGAGAGAGTTAGATTTAGCTCTTCGAGCTAAGGGAATCAAAGGATATGGGGAAAAAGCCAGAACGGGGTACTGATTTTGGATGATCAGCCATGATCATATTGAATGCGGTGCTGTTTCTATGTTTCCAATGAAAAGGAACTGCAAATGCTGGTTCATACCAAAGTTAGACACAAAATCCTGGAGTAACTCTGCAGGTCAGGCAGCATCTCAGGAGAAAATAGATGGGTGATTTTTCCACTCAGGACCCTTCTTCAGACTGTCGTGGGTGGTGGGGGGTGCAACTGTAAGTAAGAAAAGACCACAATGGTGGACTATGCGTAACCGTTCAGCGAAATGGTCGCTGAGTCTACGCTTTGTCTTGTCAATGTACAGGAGCTCACATTGGGAACTCTGGATGCAGTAGATGAGGTTAGAGGAGGAACCTCTGTCCCACCTAGAAGCACTGTCGGGGTCCTGGGATGGAGTTATGACAGATGTTGCATCTCCTGCGGTTGCAGGGGAAAGTATCTGGGGAGGGGATGGTTTGGTTCGGAAGGGGTGAGTGAACCAAGGAGTTGAGGAGGGAGCAGTCTCTGCAGAGCAGTCGCTGCAGAAGGCAGAAAGGGGTGGAGATTGGAAGATGTGATCAGTGGTGGGATCACATTGGAGAACAAAGTTTAGTAACAATCAAATATACTGCCTCTAGCAGCAGAAAACTACTACTGTATTCTGAAGGTCAGGCAACATCTGTGGAGAGATTGTGTAGGAAGGAACTACAGATGTTGGTTTAAAACAAAGATAGACACAAAATGCTGGAGTAACTCAGTAGGTCAGAGTGAATCTCTGGAGAAAAATAATAGGTGACGTTTCGGATGGAGACCCTTCTTCACACTGAAAGTCATTGAAAAGGGAAATGAGGGATATAGACGATGATGTAGAGAGATGAAGACAATGAATGAAAGATATGCAAAAAAGTAACGACGATAAAGGAAACAGGCCATTGTTAGCGGGACAGGCAGCATCTCTGGAGTGAAGGAATGGGTGACATTCAAGTAACCTATTGCATTCCCTCTCTCTCCATCCAAGTCGCTCCAGCTTCGCGTTCTCACCTAGCAAACAGCTAACAATGGCCTGTTTCCTTTATAATCATGACTTTTTTGCATATCTTTCATTCATTTGTTCTATATCTCTCTACTTCACCATCTATATCTCTTGTTTCCCTTTCCCCTGACTCCACTGAAGAAGGGTCTCGACCCAAAACGTCACCCATTCCTTCTCTCCAGAGATACTGCCTGTCCCGCAGAGTTACTCCAGTATGTTGTGTCAATCTTCAGCCCATATTAAACTACCCCATTCACGAGCACCTGCATCATTTACCTCCCACAAACACAGAGAAGCTGAAATAATTTTGCTCTCACATAACTCGATGATTTTAATTACTCATTTTACATGTTCTTACTTCATCACTCATCAGAGACTTCAGGTGGTTTTCACAGAACAGGGAGGCTTGTCAACGAATCTGACACTCGGCCAAAATGAAGGTGCATGTTTTGTTCTGTAAATACACAAGCAAATACCTTGCTTTGGTTGGGTTGGTGCACATGAAATGTTGCCAAAGGTGCTTTAAGACGCACTGTGAGGAGGAAGGAACTGCAGATACTGGTTTAAAACGAAGATCGACACAAAATGCTGGAGTAACTCAGCGGGACAGGCAGCATTCCCTCTCTCCAGAGATGCTGCCTGTCCTGCTGAGTTACTCCAGCATTTTGTGTCTAACTTCGGCCTTTGTGAGTAGCTGTTATTTCTGCGTTCATCAACTTATTCATTTCTGACTGGCAATGATTTAGTCTTCAACAGGGAATTAAAAGAAGGATTGATGACTACACGTCTCTCCAGTATGTGCCATCCTCCTCACAACAGGCACAAAATCCTGTGGTGTCATGTGTTTGGTTTCGTTTTTTTAAATCTTTTTATATTTAAGTTATTTTCACGTGCACCGAGGTACAGTGAAAAGCTTAGTTGCAGTGAAAAGCATTTTGTTGCATGCTTACCAGTCAGCAGAAAGACAATATCATCATCATCATCGTTGATAACACGGTGTCTTACAATGCTATGTGCGACAGTGATCGCGACTTCTACTGAAGTGTGGATGGCCGTTGGCTCGCTAGAAGCTCATCCACCCTTTGACAGGTCATGTTTTTGGTCCTGCTGGGGGTCTACACTCCCCTCCTCACCTGGCAAACCAGGTGGGGGAGACAGTTTAGTCGCCAACTATCCGACCATGGAGCAGGAAGCACAGGATACATAGATACATAGAAAATAGGTGCAGGAGTAGGCCATTTGGCCCTTCGAGCCTGCACCGCCATTCAATATGATCATGGCTGATCATCCAACTCAGTATCCCGTACCTGCCTTCTCTCCATACCCCCTGATCCCTTTAGCCACAAGGGCCACATCTAACTCCCTCTTAAATATAGCCAATGAACTGGCCTCAACTACCCTCTGTGGCAGAGAGTTCCAGAGATTCACCACTCTCTGTGTGAAAAACTTTTTCCTCATCTCGGTCTTAAAGGATTTCCCCCTTATCCTTAAGCTGTCCTGGACTTCCCCAACATCGGGAACAATCTTCCTGCATCTAGCCTGTCCAACCCCATAAGAATTTTGTAAGTTTCTATAAGATTCCCTCTCAATCTTCTAAATTCTAGCGAGTACAAGCCGAGTCTATCCAGTCTTTCTTCATATGAAAGTCCTGACATCCCAGGACATCCCAGGATTACATGGTACCCGTGGCGGGGGGAACTCCCCCCGACCCTCTGCAAAGACAATATATGATTGCAATCAAGCCATCCACAGTGTACAGATACATGAGGGGTTATGGGGGAGAAGGCAGGAGAATGGGGTTAGGAGGGAGAGATAGATCAGCCATGATTGAATGGCGGAGTAGACCTGATGGGCCGAATGGCCTAATTCTGTTCCTACCACTTATGACCTCATGATAAAAGTAACAACGTGAATAATGTTTATTGCTAGATAATGTCCAGTAAAGTCAGATCAAAGAGGGTCCAAGGGTCTCCAATGAGGTAGATAGCAGTTTAGAATTGATCTCTAGTTGTTGGTAGGATGGTTCAATTGCCTGATTACAGCTTTTAGTTTGGAGATACAGTGTGGAAACAGGCCCTTTGGCCCACCGATTCCACGCCAGCCAACAATCACCTCACACACTGGTTCTATCCAACACCCTAGGGATAATTAGCCTACAAACCTGCACGTCTTTGGAGTGTGGAAGGAAACGTGAGCACCCAGAGAAAATCCACGCGGTCACAGGGAGAACGTGCAAACTCTGCACAGACAGCACCCGTGGTCAGGATTGAACTTGGGTCTCTGGCGCTGTAAGGCGGCAACTCCACTGCTGTACCACAGTGCTACCTTGTAGTGGATTATACCATCAAGTATGACTTCTTTCCAGTGGAATTCTCAAACTCTAACAAGAATTTAACACACTACATCTTTTCAGGCATACTCTACATGAAGTCAGTCTGCACATGAATGTGGCGTCCACGGCATTTAATTCAAAGGTGCTGCTTCAACAAATGTCCAGATGCTGTAGATGGTATCTCTGCATGCAACAATAAGACTAATCAATGTGTCATAGATTTGGAAATTGATATCTGCTGCAAAATGAAAGAAGATTGCACTTGTGTTAAAAATCATGCACTTTGTACAGTATGCTTTTCAGAGAGGTGAATAAAATGACCAAGAGTCAGCGAGATTGAAAAATTGACTGCCAATACAATAATGGCCTTGTAGCTGGCTTTGTCTTGGAGTCATAGAGCCCTACAGTGTGGAAACAGGTCCATTGGCCCAACTTGCCCACACCAGCCACACACTGGGACATGTGGTCCCGGCTATACCAGTCCAGTGCTTCTTAAACTGGTGAATGGTTCACCCAAGGGCGAATTAAATTATTTTGGGGTGAATTAAACTAGAGGGGTGAATAAAGGGTGAATTACTTAATTTATTCAGATATTTATATATTTTTTTCAATACTTTAAAAAAACATTGCCATTGCTAACAGTGCAATTGCAAGCTCGTATTGGTTTTAATGGCAGTGGAGCTGGAAATTTGATATGTTTTTTTTCTCTCTACCTATGGTTTTCTAATTTCCAAGTAGCAGTATATTTCCCAAATTTACTAATATAACCTTTTAGAGGGCTTGTAACATCGGGCCACCCTTGCGGCAACTGCGGAGGCCTTGAATAGGCCCCGACTACAGGGTGAACAAGAGGAAAAGGACTGGATTTGTTGCCTTCCCTCACAGTGGGAACCATTGTGGGGGGGGGTGTTTTTATGTTTTATGTTAAATTCTTCTTTACTTTTATTGGTGTGCAGCAAATGGCAACTCAAATTTCACTACACCAGAAATGTTGTATGTGACAATAAATGTCCTTTGTCCTTTGTCCATTTAGGGAAGACCAGACGAGCTAGTGGGATCATACATTCATAAATGGCAACACTGGATTTGGTGGTATTGTGAGCATTCGTCGGGGCGAGTTATAGAAAATTATATAAGTTGGATACTAATGTATTAAATCACATACTCCATGGTTTTCTGAGCTAGTTTTCTAAGAAAAAAACTCCAGTAATCAAAGCCCGAAAGGGTAGGATGGGGCTGAAGCCCAGTGTTTAGACGTTGGAATGTTTTTTTATCTTTCTAATGGAATGATTTTCCAACTCCAGTGGTAATTAAACTCCTGGTTTTCTGCTCATATTTTTAGGATGTTCAAAAAGTTGAATAAAATAAACACTTAATAAATGAGTTAATTTATGTTTTTTGCTCATGTGACAAAATAAATGATATATAAAATTATACACAAGCGAGGATAAGACCAAAATAACAAAAGAAACACAAGAAAATTTAGTCGAGGGTGAATTAACTTTTGTGATAAAGACTCAAGGGTGAATGACACTGGAATAGTTTAATAAGCACTGCACCCGTCGCACTTGCCTGTGTTTGGCCCATATTGTCCTTTTGCATATCTGTCATTCTTTTGTTCTATGTACCTTTTCATACCTATCTTTTCCCTCTCCCCTGACTCTCAGGCTGAAGAAAGGTCTCGACCCGAAGTGGCACCTATTCCTTTTCTCCAGAGATGCTGCCTGGCCTGCTGAGTTACTCCAGCTTTTTGTGTCTATCTTTGGCCTTGTACCTTCTGGGTTCATTTTATTTCATACAACCGCACCCAGCATTTTTAAAACAAAAAAAGCTCTTTTGGATAAGGGGAGTTTTGAAACCTAAATTCCAGATAGCGTATATGAAGATCTGTGCTAGCTGAGTATTAGGTATCAGATATCTATTTACAAATCTATGACATATTGATTAGTCTTATCATTCTTTGTACAGATGCCATCAACACCATCAGGTCATTAGTAAAGGCAGTGCTTTTGAATCAAATACTGCACTAGTTCACAGACCTCTTTCATGCAGGGAGCTGTGCACATGTATATATCATAGAAAGTCCCTCGAAATAAACTGTATCCTAATCTCGACAGAGCACTGGAGTAGCTCAGCAAGTCAGGCAGCATCTCTGGAGAACATGGATACATTAATTTTTGGGTTGGGAAGAAGGGCCCCTACTCATAACGTCACCTATCCACGTCCTCCAGAGGTGCTTACGAAGGAACTGCAGATGCTGGTTTAAACCGAAGATAGACACCATAAGCTGGAGTAACTCAGCGGGTCAGAGAGAAATGCTGGAGAAAAAGAATAGGTGACATTTTGGATGGAGACCCTTCTTCAGTCTGAGGATGGGTCTTGACCCAAAACATCACCTATTCTTTTTCTCCAGAGATGCTGTCTGACCCGCTGAGTTACTCCAGCTTTTAGTGTCTATCCTCCAGAGATGCTGCCTGACTTGCTGAGCTCCGGGAGCCTAGGTCCGCTATAACTGAAATACGCTGTATAGAGGTCCGTTATTGTAAGGGTTTACTGTATTCTGAAGGTCAGGCAGCATCTGTGGAGCGATTGTGTAGAAAGTAAACTGCACATGCTGGTTTACACAGAAGATAGACACAAGATACTGGAGTCACTCAGTAGGACAGGCAGCACCTCTGGAGAGAAGGAATGGGTGACGTTTCGGGTAGAGACCCCTCTTCAGACTGTCTCGACCCGAAATGTCACCCATTCCTTTTCTTTCGAGACGCTGCCTATCCTACTGAGTTACTCCAGCATGTAGTGTCTAAATATGTGGAGAGATTTCTGTGGTCTTTCTACACATGCTTCCTAATGCGTTGTATATTTCCATCACTTTCTGTTGATGCCCAGCACAGATCCTTGACATGCATCGTTCATTACTGCTTGCCAACCAGAAAAAAGATCGACTTTTATACAGCTACTCTTTGTTTCCTGTTCACCAGCCAATGTTCTATCCACACAATATATTACCTTGTACCCACCATAAACCTCAAAGCCTTTTGGAACTGTTGGAACAGAGGGTGGTGAATCTGCCACAGACGACTGTGGAGGCCACGTCATTGGGTGTGTTTAAGGCACAGATTGACAGATTCCCGATTAGTAAGGGTGTCAGGGGTTACGGGGAGAAGGCAGGAGAATGGGGTTGAGGGGGAAAGATAGATCAGCCATTATTGAATGGCGGAGTAGACTTGATGAGCCAAATGGCCCATAATTCTGCTCCTAGAACCTATGAACTTATGGAACTGTATGGTAAATCACATGTCCACCTTAAAGCCACAGCACATGTTGTTGTGCAAATAAACAGGTTAAACATAATTTCCATGTCAGTAAACCAAGTTGACTTTGCCTAATCACACACAAGTTTTCTTTTTTCCCTGCTCGATAGTGTCAAAGAGTCATCGAAGCATACAGTATGGAATCAGGCTCTTTGGCCCAACTCGTCCATGCTGACCAAGATGCATCTACACAAATATCTTTAATAACCTTCTTTTCATCATCTTTAAGACGCACCAAAATTGTTTGGGAATTATGGATGAGTATTGCACGAATAACTCTTCCTTGGACAACAGTTTGCCTGTCCTGATTTGCTCTGGCCTTTTCCTGCATCCAGTTCCCTCCCCTCTACTTTCAGTATGAAGAAGGGTTCTGACCCGATCCTATTTCCCCAGAGATGCTGCCTGAACTGCTGAGTTACTCCAGCACTTTGTGTCTATCTTCAGTATAAACAAACATCTGCAGTTCCTTTCTACAACAATAACTCTTCATGACGCTGACATCATCCAGGAAAAAGCAGCGTTTAGATTAGTTTTGTTTAGAGATACAGTGCAGAAACAGGCCCTTAGGCCCGGCGAGTCCGTGCCGCACAGCGATGCCCGCACACAAACCGCTATCCTACACACACCAGGGACCATTTACAATTATACCAAGCCAATTAACCTGCAACCCTGTAAGGCAGCAACTCTACCGCTATGCCGCCGTGCCACCACAGCTCATGTTGTTGGTACCCCACACAGCATCCTAATCATCTCTATCATCATTCCTTCATTGTTACTGCCCCTAAACCCCAGAACTGCCCACCCAACAGCTCTGTCGGGAAACCTTCACCAGCAAGACTGCAGAGTTATGGAGTTGGTGTTTTCTCCCCGTTACCCTGTGCATTTCTGCTGGTTGCTCCTGCTTGGTTCCGCATCCCAAAGACCAGCAGGTTACTGGTTGTAAATTGTCCTCTCGCATGTAAATTTATGTAACTGGGAGTGAGAGGAGATTAAAATGGGATTAGCATGGGAATGATATAAATGAGTGCATGATGGTTGGCATGAGCTCAGTGAGCCAAAGGGCCTGTTGCTATGCTGTATGGCTCGCTAAGAATATGAAAGTGTCTCTAGTCTCTTTTATGAGTGCTTTTTATTCTGAATGCTGAAGTATTAATGTACAAAGAGCCACACAGTGGTGCAGCAGGTACAACTGCTGCCTCACAGCATCAAAGTCCCAGGTTTGATCCTAATCTTGGGTGCTGTCTGTGTGGAGTTTGCCCGTTCTCTCCGGGTGCTCTGGTTTCCTCCCACATCCCCAAAATGTGTGGGTTTGTAGGTGAATTGGCTTCTGTAAAATTGCCCCAAGTATGGATTAGAAAGTGGGATAACATCAAACTAGTTTGAACGTGTCATAGAAACATAGACATAGAAACATAGAAAATAGGTGCAGGAGGAGGCCATTCGGCCCTTCGAGCCAGCACCGCATTCATTGTGATCATGGCTTTGTCCCCTATCAATAACCGTGCCTGCCTTCTCCCCATATCCCTTGATTCCACTAGCCCCTAGAGCTCTATCTAACTCTCTCTTAAATCCATCTAGTGACTTCGCCTCCACTGTCCTCTGTGGCAGGGAATTCCACAAATTCACAACTCTCTGGGTGAAAACGTTTTTTCTCACCTCAGTCTTAAATGGCCTCCCCTATATTCTAAGATGGTTATCAATGGTTGGCCTGGACACGATGGGCCGAAGGGCCTGTTTCCAAGCTGTGTCTCTAAACTACACCAGGAATATTTTTTCATGATTTCATTATTGAGACGTAATGAGAACAAATTTATTGTGAAGTATGTTAATGGGTCTCTAGAAGGGTCTCGAACCGAAACGTCATCCATTCCTTCTCTCCAGAGATGCTGCCTGCCCCGCTGTTACTCCAGCTTTTTGTGCCTATCTGCAGTTCCTTCCTGCACTATACTTTACTGAGACTCATTAACAAATGTTGATACCTTAACTAAGACCTAGCAATTTAGTTCAGACCTTGCGAAGTATGTACCTGAACTGGTTCCATTAGAATGTCATCATTCAGATATGACTTGAATTTAGTGTTTTTATTGTCATACAAAGAAATGGACATTTATCAAGCATTTAGATGACAGGTATTTCACACTTGTGTGGATTTTGACACAGATGATAAATTACAAGCGAGATACTGAAACTCCTTCAATTAATCCCAGCGCCCAGGGCAAGGGAGAATTAAGGAGGAGATGCTGAACCATTGAAGCCACTCTGTAATTCCTAACCAGTGATGTGTCAGGCGGTAGGCTTGTGGGAACATTACAAGAGAACAAAAGCTGGGCCTAAAATATAATGATTCTGATAAGTTTAGTTTAGTTCGGTTCAGGGATGCAGCGAGGAAACAGGCCCTTCGGCCCACCGACTCCACGCCGACGTTCGATCACCTCGTAGACTAGTTCTATCCTACACACTAGGCACAATTTACGGGCCCTTCGGCCGACCAAGTCTGCGCCGACCAGCGATCCCCGACCACTAGCACTATCCTACGCGTACTATGGGGCAATTTATAATCTTCACCAACTCCAATTAACCTACAAACCTGCATGTATTTGGAATGTGGGGAGGAAACCAGTGAAAAATGCACGGGTCACAGGGAGAATGTGCGCACTCAGTACAGATGACACCCATAGGCAGAATCGAACCTGGTTCTCTGGCGGCGTAAGGCGGCAACTATACCACCGTGCCACTGTGCCGCCCTCACGAACTGCGCCATGGTGCTGCCCTTGTTACTCTCACAAACTCTGCGGACAGTAGCCACGTTGATAAGTCATTGCGGGCAGCTGCTATCCGTAAACCAAAGCCTCAACCCGTGACGTGGACCAGCATTTAGGAGCTAATATTGCACTGAGCTTGGTGGTGCAGTATGTTGCACTTGGGTTGACAATGAATGCGTTACCTACAATGCAATTCAGCTGGGACTGAGCAGACGGCACTTCCTATTTTAGTAAGTGTGCAGGAAGGAACTGCAGATGCCGGTTTACACCAAAGATAGACACAAAATGCTGGAGTAACTCAGCGGGTCAGGCAGCATCTCTGGAGAGAAGGAACAGCTGACATTGCGGGTAGAGACTGAAGTCTGAAGAAGGGTCTCGAACCGAAATGTCACCTATTCCTTCTCTCCAGAGATGCTGCCTGTCCCTCTGAGTTAGGGGTAGGCCATTTCGGACTGAGATGAGGAAAAACGTTTTCACCCAGAGAGTTGTGAATCTGTGGAATTCTCTGCCACAGAAGGCAGCAAATCTTTTTAACATTGACAATGTGAAGATGGCTTTGCCAGCTTTTTATTCATATTAGTAGATTTTCAATGGCAGCAGAGTGCTGATGGATAGTCGTCCAGATGGAAGATGTGCACGTGGTTCAATATCCTTGGTCAAAAACTTTTTCACACAGAGAGTGGTGAATCTCTGGAATTCTCTGCCACAGAGGGTAGTTGAGGCCAGTTCATTGGCTATATTTAAGAGGGAATTAGATGTGGCCCTTGTGGCTAAAGGGATCAGGGGGTATGGAGAGAAGGCAGGTACGGGATACTGACTTGGATGATCAGCCATGATCGTATTGAATGGCGGTGCAGGCTCGAAGGGCCGAATGGCCTACTCCTGCACCTATTTTCTATGTATCTATGTATCTATGTAAAAAGGTGCCTAGAAATTGCAACGTAACCTAACCCTGGATGATATGGGGCAGCACCCTCATAAACCATCACCTGTAGCCGAACCTCTTCATGAAGCTTGAACAGCTTTAGCTTTGTTTCCTTTAGTTTAGAAATACAGCACGGAAGCAGGCTCTTCGGCCCACTGAATTGGCACCGGCCAGCGTTCCCTGTTCACTAACACTATCCCACACACACCAGGGACACTTTACAATCTGCAGAAGCCAATTAACCTACAAACCTGTACGTCTTTGGAGTGTGGCCGAATACTGGAGCTCCCGGAGAAAACCCACGCAGGTCACGGGGAGAACGCACAAACTCCGTACGGAGAGATATTGCTCATAAACGTGTTTGAGCTGTGAGTCTTTTGATAAAGGTAAGATCATCATTTATGTCATCGACACATGAAACGGGTTAAAAGCCTCACACTGAAATTAAATTAAACAGTTGCAACAAGTCGTGATTTGATACCTGCAATAATCACACCCAACAGTGTAAATTCTGGATTAAATAGACAATAGGTGCAGGAGTAGGCCATTCGGCCCTTCGAGCCAGCGCCGCCATTCAACGTTGTGTAAAATACTAGGTTTAGGGTAATCTGGAACAAACTTATGTAAATCCCCACGCCGTCACGCATATGAAGTAGCAGTAGTGAAACCTGCTTTAAATTAGGATCAAAGACACAAAAAGCTGGAGTAACCCAGCAGCTCAAACAGCATCTCTGGAGAGAAGGATTTAGACCCACTGTATTCCTTCTCTCCAGAGATGCTGTCTGACCCGCTGAGTTACTCCAGTTTTTGGTGTCTATCTTCGGTTTAAACCAGCATCTGCAATTCTTTCCGACACACTTCTATTCGAATCAGGTACCTACGTGCACCTAAACATGACGAGTGTTTAATGTAGCGCCTGCCAATGCCGCCAGAATCCGGCATTGACGTTTTCATTCTTCAAATCAGTATTATTACCGACAAATCTTGCCATTTACAAACCATCATGCTTTTTTCCACACCTTCGCATCATAGGGACAGCAGATTTAGAGGGAAGTAACCATTTCCTGTCCCCCCCCCCCACTCCCCCACCCAGAGCAATGTTCACAGTTTGGGTCCCTGGATAAAAGGAATCGGTCAGAAAAGGATGAGATTTGTCATAAAAAGGGAAGATGCTGGTCCATACCAAAGATGGACCCAAAAGGTTACAGAGAAGATTTATAAGGATGTTGCCAGGACTAGCGGGCCTGAGCTATAGGGAGAGGTTGAGCCGGCTGGGATTCTATTCCTTGGAGCGCAGGAGGATGAGGGATGATCTTATAGATTCATTCATTCATCATCGTTGAAAACATTAGCGACACAGTGGTGCTGGTTTTCGACCAGGTGACGGACGCAACACACATCTCTGTCCTCCAGTTCCTGCGGACTTCCGCCGCTGGAAGTATAGGATTTTTGGTGTGTGTGCTTTATCATAATTCCATACAATGCTATGTGGATGGCCGTTGGCTCGCTAGAAGCTCATCCGCCCTTTGACAGGTCTTGTTTTTGGTCCTGCTGGGGGTCCACAGCCCCTTCCTCACCTGGTAAAACAGGTGGGGGAGACGGTTTAGTCGCCGACTATCCAACCATGGAGCAGGTAGCACGGGATTACACGGTATCCGTAGTGGGGGGAACTCACCCCGACCTGACCTGACCTGATCTTATAGAGGTGTATAAAATCATGATAGGAAAAAATTGGGTAGATGCCCAGAGTAGGTGAATCGAGGACCAGAGCATAAGGTGAAGGGGAAAAGATTTGATGGGAATCTGAGGGGTAACTTTTTCACACAAAGGGTGGTGGATGTATGGAACAAGCTGCCAGAGGAGGTAGTTGAGACAGGGACTATCCCAACATTTAAGAAACAGTTAGACAGGTACATGGATAGGACAGGTTTTGAAAGATACGGACCAAATGCGGGCAGAGTGGACTAGTGTATCTGGGACATGTTGGCCGGTATGGGCAAGTTGGGCCGAAGGGCCTGTTTCCACATTGTATCACTCTATGATTCTATAACAAAATGCTGGAGTAACTCAGCAGGCCAGGCAACATCTCTGGAGAACATGGATAGGTGATGTTTCGGGCTGGGACCCTTCTTCAGTCTGAAGGGTCTCGACCCAAAACGTCACCTGTCCATTTTCTCCAGAGATGCTGCCAGACCCTCCGAGTTGCTCTAGAATTTTGAGTTTTAGAATGAGATTAGATTTATTAATGTAATCTGTAAATATGACTAACCCACGGAGCGGGGGGGGGGGGGGGGGGGGGGGGGGATAAGGGGAGCTTAGTCCACGATGTTAAATAATTTTACCCTAGTTTAAAGGTAATTAACTAAAATTGATGATATATACTAAAATACAGTAATTAACTAAAATGTTCATAATAATACTAACATAATATAACCGTGTGTGAAGGAGGGAGGAGCATCATACACTTGGAAATGATCCAGATGCTTGGCTCTGTTTAACCCCTTGGAACCTGCTTGTACTTAAGATAAAGACTGGGATATAATAGTAAGATTAAACGAGAACTTACCAGTTTGAAGTTTGATCTGTATTTTATGAGGAGTTACGATGAGGGATTACGTGAAGAACCCGCTCAGTGCGCAGGCGCGGCATACTTCCAAGCAGCGGTGTGGAATCACAGATAGACACAGGTATTTGAAGTAAACATAGTAAAGAAAAGGAGACATCAATTTATTAGTTTGATCCATATAATGAGGGTGGGAGCGGAGGGCACGTAATCCCTCATCGTAACTCCTCATAAAATAAAGATCAAACTTCAAACTGGTAAGTTCTCGTTTAATCTTCCTATTTTACTTCGGAGTCACGTGAGTGACTACGTGAAGATTTCAAAGCTCTGTGATTTCAAACCGTGTAACAGTTTTATTTCACTCACTGCCGAAGTTCTTGAGGGAGGAAGTGTTATCGTAATCAACCAATGAATCTGTTTCTCAAGAAACAAAAAAGGTATTTATTAACAATAACAAAATTAAATAGCTTGGGCTTAAATTAAATATTTGCAGCTTGTAATATTTTCTCTGCAAATAAATCAGGTTTCATCAACGGCTTATTATAAAAAGTTCTGAATGTCGTTTCCCTCGACCATCCTGCTGTATTCAGAATTTGGTCAACCGGCACGTCCATTCTGTCGGCCGTTGATGTAGATGATGCCCTAGTGGAATGAGATTTAAATGTATTAGTATCTATTCCGGCAGCCTTCAGTACCTGTTTGAGCCATCTTGAAATGGTTTGGCTCGTTACCCGGCCATGAGGTTTCTTGTGGCTGACCCATAAGGCTTTTTCACTCCCTCTGATATTGTGGGTTGTGTCTATATAATGTTGTAGATGGGTCACGACACACAACCGTGGCTCTTGTGGGTAGGCCCGGAATACCACCAGTGGATTAGCTGTTCCTGGCCTGCTTTGCTTCACCAGACCCTGTATGATGAATGCGATCTGATCTGGGGTGGTCACCATGTTGTCCAGCCTTAACTTGTGTAGTGACTGGACCCTCTGAGCGGATACGAGTGCCACCAACATGAGCGTCTTTAGTGTAGATTGCTCGAGGCTGAGGGATCTGGCTGGTGGCCATTCCCTGAGGTATGTCAGGACCACACTGATATCCCAAATATGGGTATACCTGGGTTTAGGGGCTTGATATTATAAATGCCCTTCATCAGTTTTACCACCAGTGGATGGGATCCCATTGCCTGTTGTCCTGCTGGTTTGAGATAAGCAGAAAGAGCACTTCGCGCTTGATGGCACTGTAACTGATCCCTTCATCATGGTGTAGATGGGCCAGAATTCCAGTACGTTGGTGGCTGTGGCTGTTGCATACGTTGTCCCTGTTTCCTGGCAGTACTTCTCCCATTTTCTTATGCTGATTAAGTACTGCCTCTTGGTGGATGTTCGAAGGGATGCCGACATGGTGGTGATGGTTCGTTCGGACAATCCCAGTTCCAGGTAAGGTCTATTCAAACCCTGCAACCCAGGAGTTTAATTTTCTCATGGCATGGGTGGCTTATGCCTGATACTGGGTGAGTTAATAATCCTGGATCACTGGGAGAGACCATTGGTGACTCAACCACCATGTCATGTAGAACCGGGAACCATGGCTGTGTAGGCCAGTCGGGCACCATCAAAATTCCAGAAGCAGAGTCCATCTGTATTTTGCGAAGTACCCGACTGATGAGGCAGAAGGGAGGGAAAGCATAGAAGAAGACATTTCCCCAATCCAGCGTGAAGGCATCTATTGCTGCTGCCTCTGGGTCTGGTTCCCAAGCGACATACATAGGTAACTGGTGATTTCGTCTTGATGCAAATACATCGATATCTGGCGTTCCATACTGCTTAATAACTTTAGCAAATACTTTAGGGTTTTACATCCATCGATGTTATCATTGAATTTGTGTGACCTGGTGTCTGCCACTGTGTTTAGCTTACCTGGTAGCTAAGTCGCTGATAGCCAAATATGTCTTTCGACACACCATAGCCAAATCACGTTGACCAATTTGTCGCATGATAATGATTTTATGCCGCCCATATGGTTAATATAAGCCACCACCGTAGTATTATCAATCTGTAACCGAACATGCAAGTGCTGCATAGTAGATACATATGCTTTTAACCCATAAAAGGCGCCCAACATCTCTAGATAGTTAATGCCCAGTGTCAGTAGTAATGATGACTCTAGGTTAGTCCATCTACCACCTGTGCTGGATATGGAGTTAGTTGCTCCCCAGCCTTGAGCACTGGCATCTGTTTGAAGAAATAAAGTAGGGTTAGTGATGATGATAGAGCTGAAACTATGCCAAACATTTTCTGCCCACCACTGTAGCTGATATTGCTTCAGTGGGTAATTACATGACACGAACATCGTGACCTGTATGTCGTTTTAGTGCCTGTACCTTTGCTGTTTGTAAATTTTGATAGTGCAAAGGTCCGAATTGTGTAGCTGGAAATGCTGCTACCATTTTCCCAATCACTCTTGGTACTTGTCAAATAGTTGGTCGTTTGTTGACCATTAAATTGTTGCATGATTGTGCTAATGCAACCTTTTTTTTTTTTTTTTTTTTCCTTTGGCAAGGTAACAGTCATATGGACTGAGTTAATTGTGAAGCCCAGGTAGTCCATGATAGTGGATGGCTTCAACTTAGATTTATCTGGATGTAGGACGAACCCCAGAGTTTCGAGGAGCTGTTTTGTAGCTGATATTGCTGCCACAGCCAATTCCATCGTTTTCCCTACTATCCAGGTATGCCATGACAATAAGTTTTTGTTTTCTTAGTCTTGCCATGGCTATTTTCAATTTTTTGATGAATAATCTTGGGGCTGGTTAGCCCATTGGGCAATGCTTTGTACTGCCACAGCTGCCCCAACCAGATACATTTTAGGTATCTGCAATGATCCTTGTGTATGGGTATTAGATAGTAAGCATCTTTAAGATCAATGCTTGCCATGAAGTATCCTTTGGAAATCAGTTGTTTGCCAGTAACAAATGTCTCCATTTTGAAATGTATATACTCAACAAACTTATTTAGTGATGTTAAGTCAATGATGATGCGACATCCACCATCTTTTTTGGTTTTAGTGAATATATTTGATACAAATTCCAAAGGTTCATGTTTGGTCTTTTGGATGACCTCTCCACTAATGCTGTTGAGTATATACTTGTCACACGTGACAGTAACCCATGCTTCTTTAAACCAGTGTAATCTCCCCTCTGTTAGTAAAGCACCCTTATTCTCTATATGCTGGCAGGGACCAGACCCACCTACCTCCATGTTCATTGGTGTTTCTTTTGTTTCCTGATGTTTTTGTAGGCTTTGCTTGTCTGACGTGCTGGCGATGTTGGGGGGTGGCGCATTTTCCATGGGGTCCACTGTGGGCCCTGATCTAAAAAAGATCTTTGGGGATAAAATGCGGTCCCCGAGCTTTCACCAGTCCCATATTGAGGACGTCGACTGGTGGATGCCATGGGGTGCTGCCGCTTGGGTATTGTACCTCTTGGTTTGCTTGTCCCAGGGCCTGCCCTCATGAGGCCGAAAGATTTCGCTGCTTCCTCCATGTCCCTCAGTTTTTTGTTGAGGTCTTACCCAAATAACAGAGCGTCCGTCTCTGCAGCTGGGGCTCTGCACAACCCAGCAAATTTGGGATTGAGGGCAGGTCTTATGTTTTCCCGCCGGAGATTGTTGATCTCAAATTGTGTGTTGCACATCAGTGCCAGCACATCCTGCTGGCACGTATCCATCTCCGTACTTTCCACAGAACGAGCAAAGGCTGTAATGGCCGACGTCAGGAGCCTTAGGATCCGCTGTAGCTTGATTTCATGGTTACGCATGTTTGACCCCACGTGCCCCCAGATCTGGCTGTTCACAGTCTTCACTCTGAGGGCCTCACAGTTCTCTGGTGCTGTGTAAAGTTCAAGCGCCTCAAGAAGTACCTTCTCCTGCAAGGGCTTATTTGACAGATGATTGATGCTGGCCGCCATTTTTTGGTTCCAGCGGTCTTCCAGCACGTGGGGTTGCTACCTAGCGGTCCACGACACCCAGCAGCTCTTCCTGCTCCTGCACCCCTTGCATACTGCCGAATTCGTCCGCCAGCCCCTGTTCCAGACCAGCCCAACCCTGGTCACCCATGCTAGCCTCCAGTAATGAGGGAGCAGAGGGCAGTGCACAAGACACTGTGGAGGAGGTGCCTGACCTACCTCCGCGAGAACGCTCTTTCTGCGTATCCCACTGGAGCATCTGCTCCAAGAGCTGTTGTAAGCTCTGGCGGCTGTCTCTCCTCCGTGTAGGTGGAGACATGTCCCCATCCGACGAATCAGAAATTACCGGCCGGTTGCTTTTGCTTGGCTTTCCTCCCTGTCCGCTGTGCAGGCATTAGCGGGACTGGGCTCGGGTCGGTCTCGGGGATAACGGAGCGCTCTATGTGCGTTCCTGCCGCCTGTTGCTGCCCCCCTGAGATTAAACGCTCCTCTGGTGGAGTTGAGCTGGGGGCAGTTCTTTTGGAGAGTCTTTTCTTCAGTGTACTTATTTTCTAAGAACACCCACACTCTCTTTCTCCGTTAGACTAGTTCAATATACTCACCCAACGGTCCGTTTTTTAAAATGCAGCCGGAGAGCCTTCCTCCAGCTGCCGCCGCTGTTGCACTGCTGGCGTAATGCCGCGCCTGCGCACTGAGCGGGTTCTTCACGTAGTCACTCACGTGACTCCGAAGTAAAATGTAATAACTTCGGGTGTATAATGTATAACTTACATATGGTAAAGTTCAGAACAGATTTAATGCTAGACTAATTGGAAATGCATATATATATATAGAATTGAATGTCTGTTTTTTGTTTTTGTTTTTTTCCCTCTTTTTCTGAAGTCTTTTTTTCTGTTTTTATCTGCTCTGGTTGGATAAATTTAAAAAAATATGAAACGGCCCGCAGCCTTTCATGATACTCAGTCAAGGGGACGGAGCTCAATGTACAATAACAACAATGGAAGTCTACAAATTTTTTCCCACCTTAGGTGGCTTTTCGTTTTTAAGGTATCTTCTCTTAGATACCTTAACATCACCTTTTTTTTAAAATCACTATCACAATTCTTATTTTTTATTTTTTTTATTAATATCACAACACATTCTTTCTTTTTTTTCTTATCAAGGTATAATAGAGGAAGGAGATGCAAAACAAATCTAAAAGTTCGGGACGACCACCCAACACCCAAAGTTCTGAGGTATTTGGTTGCACCATATGAATCAAAAATATCAAACTGATCTATAATGCAAGACGATAGAGAAATAAAGAATGGAGGAATTACGTTCTGCAGCTGGAATATAAGGGGTGCCAATTAAGCGGGGCAAGATTTTTGCCCAATCATTCAATTCTGACATAATTATTTTGCAGGAAACACATATGAAACAACAAACACAGATGAGATTGAAGGCAAATTGGATAGGTCAAACATATTATTCTTCATTTACTTCTAAATCTAGAGGTACGGCTATTATCATTCGAAAAGGTAGACCATTTAAATGAAAGAATACTATATCAGATAAAGAGGGAACTTATATTACAGTTTCGGGAGAAATTTACTCCACCCCATTGACTATGATAAATATTTACGCTCCGAATTTTGATAACCCCCAATTTTTAAATAAAATTCTGGATATAATATCAGAGTTTAATTACCAAAATGTAATAATAAGGGGGGACTTCAATTGCGTTTTAGACCCATATTTAGACTAATCAGTAAAACAAAGGAGGGGTAACTTAAAATCAAAGACTAGTGAACTTCTAAATACATATATAAAAAATACTAATATAACAGATGTATGGAGAACTGCTAACCCAACTGGAAGGGAATATTCGTTTTACTCATCGGTACATAAAACTTATTCATGAATTGATTATTTCTTAGTGGATACAAAATTAATTCCATATACAATCAATCCTAAATACCACAATAGTATTATTTCCGATCATTCCCCGTTGACTTTTCTATTAAAATTTGAGGGAATGACGGGAAAAAAATCTTTCTGGAGGTTTAACGCCCAAATCTTAAACAACCCACAAGGTTATATATATCTAAAACAACAAATGACATTTTTTTTTAGACAAATGAGACACCAGGTATTTCACCTTCTTTATTATGGGAAACTTTCAAGGCATTTATCAGAGGAGTTATAATCTCATATCAAATTTTCCAAAATAAAAAGTATAAGACAGAACAACTGATGTTAGAACAAGAAATCAGACAATTAGAGTTAGATAATGCCAAAGATCCAACTACAGATAAACATAATAAGATAATACTATTGAAATTTAAACTTAATCGAATTTTATCGGCAAGAGTAGTAAGATTATTCCAAATTACAAAACAGGAACATTTTGAATTTGGTGATAAGCCACATAAACTCTTTGCTCGTCAATTGAAAAAACAAGAAAAGGAAAATACTATCACTAAAATTAAATCAGAGAAATGTGAATTGCTAACATTACCTAAGGACATTAACAAAAGATTTGCTCAATTTTATCAAAATCTATATACATCTAAAACTAAAATAGAAGATAGCAAAATTATACATTTTTTAGATAAATGTAATCTTCCAAAACTTGACATCTCGGAACAAGAGGAATTAGGAGTTCAGATTACACTTGAAGAAATAGGAGAAACAATAAAATCGTTGAAAAATGGTAAGACGCCTGGACCAGATGGTTTTAGCAATGAATTTTACAAAAGATTTCACGAGATAACGGCTCCACGTTTACTTAAATTATATACTCACGCCTTTAAAGAAAATAAACTACCAGAAACATTAGCTGAATCAGCTATTACGTTTATACCAAAAAAAGATAAAGATTTAGAAGAACCAGGGTCATATAGAGCTATATCACTTTTAAATACAGATCAGAAAATTTTAGCAAAGACCTTAGCAAGAAGATTGAGTAAATACATTAGTAAATTGATAAATCCAGATCAAACGGGGTTTATACCCAAAAGACATTCATTTAATAATTTGAGACGCCTGTTTAATATAATGTACTCACATAAAACGGAAGAAGAAGATATATCAATTGTTTCTCTGGACGCAGAGAAAGCATTTGATCAGGTAGAGTGGCAGTATTTATATAAAGTACTGCAAAAATTTAATATGGGAGAGAATATTATTGTATGGGTACAATTATTATATGACAAACCGACGGCAAGAATATTAACTAATAACATGTTATCTCCAAAATTTCAATTATCTAGCGGCAATAGGCAGGGATGTGCATTATCACCCCTGCTATTTGCCCTTATGATAGAGCTCTTAGCTGAAAGTATAAGAATTCATCCGAGTATTCGGGGATATAATACTAAGGACTCAAATAATAAAATTACATTATACGCAGGCGTTATAAGTCTATACATTACAAATTCACAAACGAGCATACCAAACTTATTAAATTTAATAGAGGAATTCGGTTCTTTTTCAGGATACAGAATAAACTGGAATAAAAGTGAAATCATGACGTTAAAACCTCAAGAATCGACACACCTGTTAAAATTCCCCTTTAAAATTGCAACAGAAAAATTTAAGTATTTGGGTATTCAAATTACTAGAAAATACAAATCATTATTTAATGCTAATTTTATGCCTTTATTAAATAAACTGAACGCGTTGATTAAATTCTGGAAAACACTCCCGTTGTCATTAATAGGCAGAATAAACGCTATAAAAATGATCTTTTTACCACAAATATTATACCTATTTCAATCTATACCATTATACATACCAAAAAACTTCTTCAGAAAATTAGACTCTAATTTTACCAACTTTATTTGGGACTATAGATCACATAGAATTCAAAGAAAACACCTGTGTAAACCCAAAGACGCTGGGGGACTTTCACTTCCGAACTTTTTGTATTCTTACTGGGCAGTGCATATTAAGAATATAATTTATTGGTTGGACAGTTCTACCCAACAGACAGAATGGATAAGAATGGAGAAAGAGGATTGTTCTCCTTGTAATATAGGAGCGATCCTCTTCTCCCCGATAAAACTGAACAACACAATATATAAGAATAATCCAATTATCCACAATACAATAAGAATTTGGAAACAAATAAAATTAAATTTAAAATTAAGAAACCTATCATTGTTAACGCCAATAGTGAATAATCCTTCATTTAAACCATCTCTTACCGATAAAACATATAACCAATGGGAAAGAATGGGAATTAAAAGGATCAGCGATATGTATGAAATGGGAAAACTATTATCATTCCAACAATTAAAATTAAAATTTAAGCTGAAAAATAACCAATATTTTAAATACCTTCAGATCGGCGACTTCATGAAGAAATACATACAAAGACATCAAACTATAACTTTAGATCCACTGGAAGAAGCAATGAATATTAAGGCTGACTCACAGAAATTAATATCATATTTATATAATAGTATTTTAAACATAGAACTACCGTCGACAGAGGCACTTAGAGAAGATTGGGAACGAGAATTAATGATAAAAATCACGAAAGAAACATGGGAAAAGCATTTGATATATATACACAAATGTTCGATTAATGTAAGACATAACTTAATTCAATTTAAAATTCTACATAGATTATATTATTCAAAAACTAGACTGAATAAATTCTATCCAAATACTTCTCCCGTTTGTGATAAATGTTTATCTCTAAATGCCACTATAACACATTCTTTTGTTTCCTGCATAAAACTTTATAAATTCTGGAGCGATATCTTTGAAATATTTACAAAATTATTCAAGATAAAAATGGTGCCTAACACTGAAATGATTATACTTGGAGTAACGGAAGACGGGAACAAATTGAACACATTTCAAAATTCATTTTTTAATTATGGGTTAATAACGCCAAAAAACGTATACTTACATTTTGGAAAAATACACCCATACCAACGCTTAAAATGTGGATTTAAAACGTGTTGGACACCGCACATCTTGAAGAAATGCGATTCCTCCCAACAGACAAACCAGACCAATTCTTAACGAGTTGGTCTCCATTTATCGACTTCTTGGAAGCATATGGTGCAACAAAATCGTAGAAACCAACTGTTTCAGGACTGGGTGAAGGATGGTCAAGAATATAAATAACTATCTCCTATAATCTCCTACTCTCTACTCTTTCTCTTTTTTTTTTACTTCCCCTCTTTCCCCCCTTTCCCTTTTCACACACCAACACATCACATGTCTTTCTATTTTGTATTACCTATTCTTTCTTTCTCTCTTTTATTATTTAAAAAAAATACGAAGCTGTACATAAAATGTAAATGCCAATATATATTAGGCACCTTGGTGCCACATTACTGTACTTACTTCGAATAAAATTAAAAATAAATTAAAAAAAGAATGAGATTAGATTTGCCACATGATATTTCAAAATCAAATTACAGAAAACACAAATACATATGACCATTAAAAATAATGAAAAGTTTCAAATACATATCTTTTATTTGTAAAATCTCTTAATTATCTGAATTTCTTCCCAGAGAGTAATGGTTCTTAGTTGTGGTATCAGCGGCGACCATGCCTTCATCATTACTTGCAGCTCCATTACTTCCACCAGCACTCATACTCCACAGGCAAGAAGACAGTGAAGAATTTTTTTTGGATACAATCGCAGGTGCTGAAAATCTGGAAAAAAACAGAAAATGCTGAAACACTCAGCAGGGCGGCATGGTGGCACAGCGGTAGAGTTGCTGCCTTACAGCGCCAGAGACCCGGGTTTGATCCTGACTACGGGTGCTGTCAGTACGGAGTTTGCATGTTCGGGTGCTCCGTTTTCCACCCACACTCCAAAGACGTGCAGGTATGTAGTTTAATTGGCTTGGTAAGATTGTAAATTATCCCTAGTGTGTGAAGGATAGTGTTAGTGTGCGAGGATCGCTGGTCGATGCAGACTCAGTGGGCCGAAGGACCTGTTTCCGCACAGTAACTAAGCTGTGACTGTCAACAACTTCGCATAGCTTAGTTTAAACTAATCTGAGCTGTTGATAGACACAAAATTCTGGCGGAACTCAGCGGAACAGGCAGCATCTCTGGAGGGAAGGAATGTGTGACGTTTCGGGTCGAGACCCTTCTTCAAACTAAGCCACTGCTGCATGCACATTTTGCCTTGCGTGGAAAGTGTTTATTTTAGTTTCCGTTTGCACAATGCCACAGTGCTGACAGTGGCAGCTTGGAAAAGCGATCTGGCATTTTTCCTTTTCGGTGGTGTAATATACTTGCACGGGTTTGGAGAGGGACAAAGAGTCTAAAAGAAAACAAGGGCTGAGCAGAAACAAAAAGCAAGACAGAGAAGCGAGCACACGAATGCTGCAGACATGAAGAGAAGAGACTGGCAAAAAGGACTTAATGATCATGAGACAAGAAGCTCATTCTGCTCTCCTCATTTGAGGAAGGACATTCTTGCTATTGAGGGAGTGCAGAGTAGGTTCACCAGGTTAATTCCTGGGATAGCGGGACTGACATATGAGGAAAGAATGGATATTCACTGGAATTTAGAAGGATGAGTGGGGATTCTTATAGAAATTCTTAAAGGATTGGACAGGCTGGATGCAGGAAAAATGTTCCCATGTTGGGGGAGTCCAGAACATGGGGTCACAGTTTAAGAATAAGGGGTAGGCCATTTAGGACTGAGATGAGGAAAAACTTTTTCACCCAGAGAGTTGTGAATCTGTGGAATTCTCTGCCACTGAAAGCAGTGGAGGCCAATTAACTGGATGTATTCAAGAGAGTGTTGGATATAGCGCTTAGGGCTAATGGAATCAAGGGATATGAGGAGAAAGCAGAAATGGGGTACTGATTCTGGATGATCAGCCATGATCATATTGAATGGCGGTGCTCGCTTAAATGGCTGAATGGCCTACTCCTGCACCTATTTTCTATGTTTCTATGTTTCTCTGTTTCTATGTTTCTAATTTTTTTTTCAACAACCAGACAATTGCATAGAGCATGAATATTATTATAGTTCTGTATTCTGGAGGCAAGTCAATGCAATGCAAATACCTAACTGATTGTGGTGTGACAGTAAAGCAACCATAGCATCAAATGGAGATCAACATGTCAGGCAATATCTCTGGAGATCATGGATAGGTTTTTTTTTTGGGTTGGGTCCTTTCTTCATACAGGTCCCATCCCGAAACGTCCATGTTCTCCAGAGATGCTGCCTGACCTGTTGAGTTACTCCAGCACTTTGTGTCCTTTCGTGCATTAACCGGCATCTGCAGTTCTTTGTTTCCACTATCACGAAGGAGATCCTAGTGTTTGTCTGAAGAAAGGTCTCGACCCGAAATGCCGCCTATTCCTTTTCTCCAGAGATGATCCCGCTGAGTTACTCCAACTTTTTGTGTCTATCCCGGTGTTTGTGTTAGAGCATCAAAGTAACGTGGAGCAGAAGGTAGATAAACTAAGCACTCTGGGCTAACAAAGGACGTACGTATAGAAAGGAGATGAGGAAGAATTTCTTCAGTCAGAAGGTGGTGAATCTGTGTAATTCAATTCCACAGACGGCTGTGGAGGCCGTCATTGGGTGGTGTAAAATGGAGATTAGTGGGATGTCAAGGGGGGAAAGGAGGAGGCCGGATGCAAATTGGAGGAACAGCACCTCTTATTTCTCTTGGCCCGCTTACAACCCAGCGCTATGAACGTTGATTACTCAATTTTCAGGTAACCTCTGCATTTCCTCTTCCTTCGCCCCCCCCCCTTCCCCACCCTCTTCTCCCACCCCACTCCACCACCCACCCCCCCTCCACCCCTTCCCCACCCCCTTCTCCCTAGTCCACCTCCTAGTTCCACTGTTCACATCCTTGTGTCCACTGGATTTTTCCACTAGTGGTAGAATCTAGGACCAGAGGTCATAGACTCAGAATAAAAAGGACGTTCCTTTAGGAAGGAGATGAGGAGGAATTTCCTTTGTCAGAGGGTGATGAATCTGTGGAATTCATTGCCACAGATGTCTGTGGAGGCCAAATCAATGGATATTTTTGTCAGAGATAGATAAATTCTTGATTGCTACGGGTGTCGACGGTTATGGGGAGAAGGCAGGAGAATGGGACAGATAGATCAGCCATGATTGAATCGTGGAGTAGACTTGATGGGGCGAATGGCCTAAATCTGCTCCTATCACTTATGAACTTATGAACATCCCTTTGTTAACACTTTTTCACCAGCCAACAATGGCCCATTGTGGGCTCCACCCTTCCTTGGTGTTCTGTTGTCAGCCCAAATTTGTCCTGGCAAAATTTGTCCTGGCCTTTTTTTTACCTCCAGTTCCATCCCCTCTACTTTCATTCTGAAGAAGGGTCCTGACCCGAAACGTCACCCATCCTTTTTCTCCAGAGATGCTGTCTGACCCGTTGGGTTACTCCACCTCTTTGTGGCCATCATGCATTTGGAAAATCAGATTAGGGTAATGGCATTGGCTTACATGGCAGGGAAGCGATTAGAGTCAAGAGTCAAGAGTGTTTTATTGTCATATGTCCCAGATAGAACAACGAAATACTTACTTGCAGCAGCACAACAGAATATGTAAACATTGTGCACTGTGGACAAAATAATAAATTAGAGGGAGCAAAAGTATAGTGTGTGCATTTCTTGCATCGAATGTGGGTATATCTCATTCCGAATGCTTCATAGATGCTTAATTTACACTCCTGGTGGTAAGCCTTAATCAATATTGGATTGGAGTCTGTTTTGGAGATCATGGAGGTGCAAGATTAGTAAATGAATGGCAAGATAGACACAAAAAGCTGGCGTAACTCAGCGAGACAGGCAGCATCTCTAGAGAGAAGGATTGGGTGACGTTTCGGCTCGAGACCCTTCTTCAGACTGGTTAGGGATGAGGGAAATGAGAGATAGAGGCGATGATGTAATGAGATAAAGAACAATGAATAAAAGATACGAAAAAAAAGTAACGATGATAAAGTTGTTTGTTGGGTGAAAACAAGAAGCTGGAGTGACTTGGGTGGGGGAGGGATAGAGAGAGAGGGAATGTTGAGGCTACCTGAAGTGAGAGAAATCAATTTTCATACCACTGGGATGTAAGCTGCTCAAGCGGAATATGAGATGTTGTCCCTCCAATTTGCGTTTAGCCTCACTCTGACAATGGAGGAGACCTAGGGCAGAAAGAGCTGTGTGGGAATGGGAAGGAGAATTAAAGTGTTTAGCAACTGGGTGATCAGGTAGGTTCAGGCGGGCTGAGCAAAGGTGTTCAGCGAAACGATCGCCCAGTCTACGTTTGGTCTCACCGATGTATAAGAGACAACATCTTGAACAATGGCAAGGAAGTGTTTGTCTCAATTACTCCCGTGGTTTCAATTAGCCTCTGCCGCATTGTTTATTCGCTGGGGCCTGCGGTTCCTTTGTATGCAGACCCCATGGGGTTTCTCTTTCCAGCTTTCAAGACTAGAAAGAGCGTAATGATCTGACCGTGCGGGGGTCAACGAAGGATCAGAATTCAGACGCAGAACCTCCGGGAACCCCTATTGTCTCCTCGCTGAGGAAAGGCGGTGAATCAGAAGCATCTTCCCAGTTGTGTTTGCTTTGAAGGCAGTAGTTAATTTAGGAGCAATACGAGGGAATCTCTTACCGTGGTGAATTGAAATGCTGTGCAGTGTGTAGGTGACCAGCAGGCGTTGATCATTATGATCCAGATTGGTGGTGAATTTGAAGTTGCAGGAAGATGAGAAATTCGAATCCTCCATGGATTTTACCTTTTATTTACTTTAGCAGGATCTAATCTTTGCAGAGCCTCGTGCTTCTGCCACTTTCCCCGTTGAAAAGGTTTCATCCTTTGAGTCTGGCTTCTGGTATCAACTGCAGACAATTCTCTGCCTTTGAATGTGATGGGGAGTTGAAAGTATTTTTCAGTGAAATTGCTGGCAGTTGAATATTGATAGAGACACAAGGAACGTTAGTCTAAAGAATGGTCCCAACCTGACACATCTCCTGTCTAATGCCCCTGTCCCACTTAGGTGATTTTTTTAGGCGACCACAGGCGACTACTCTGTCGCCACATGGTCGCTGGGCTGTCGCTTGTATGGTCGTGAGTAGTCTCCTCAGTCGTCCAAAGAATCGTAGCATTTTTCTGATCGCCGCTGGATTTTGAAATGTTCAAAACTTTTCGGCGACAGTCGGTGACAGTTGGCTTGATGCCAATGAGCGTAGCTTGACTTCTCCTGACGTAGGTGCCAAGATGATGTAGGTTGTCGCCAGGATGACATAGGTTGTCGCCGGTGCTGACTTTGTTTATTTTGTTGTTAAAATATGATTCTATTTCAAATTTTACGTCGAAGGGGGGGGGGGGTCCAGTCACCGTTTTTTCGGCGACTTGCTACGACTATGACAGTCGCCGGCAGTCACCTAAAAAGAGCCTGTGGGACAGGCCCATATGTCTTCCAGAGATGCCTTTCTGAAGAAGGCATCCCAAAATGTCCCAAAATGCCACCCATTCCCTCTCTCCAGAGATGCTGCCTGACCCACTGAGTTACTCCAGCATTTTGTGTCCATTTCCAGACATGTTGCCTGACCCGTTGAGTTACTCCAGCACTTTGTGTCTTGCTTCGTTGAATGATAATTCTGCTTTTCGAGAATCACTGTCCCCTGATTAATCAAAAATACTGGAGAAGGTTCAGTCACAAAAAATTCCGATATTGATACAAATACATCTCTTGATGCTCCTGAACACATCATCAGTGACGTAACCTGCGGTCATTGGGTGTTTCGGGTCTTTCAACATCAGACACCCTCACCCAGGCGATCCAGTCGTGGTTGATCAGACCACGACTTGTGTTCAGGTGGCATTCGCTCCCCCCCATGGACCTTCTCTCCTGATCCAGAGCCATCTCGAGGCCTTCTCCGCTGCCTCTGTGGTGTTCTTGATGGCTCTTCTCCTCGCCACTCCGGTGATGCCCAGTGCACTCAAGGCTTTGTAGAGCGATTGCCCTGCAAAACCTCTGCAGCCAACCTCGACGGGCATACACCTTGCCTTCCAGCCCTGCTTACGGCAGTCTATGACCAGGTCTACATACTCGGTCCTCTTCCTCTCGTGTGTCTCCTCCAGACGGTCCTCCCACGGCACTGTCAGTTCCAACAAGACGATGTTTTTGGTCGCCTCTGAGACCAGGAGGATATCTGGCCTCAGGGTGGTCGTGGCAATGTGCTGTGGGAACTTCAGCTGTTTCACCAGGTCTACAGAAAGCTGCCAGTCCTGCGCAGTCGCCAGGATTCCTGACGGATTCCTGGCTGCTGTGGTTCTTGGCAGCTGCACTCCAGCCTTCACGAAGGTGATCATCTGGGTGGTGGGGCGTGCTCGGATGCAGCTGCTGATTCCCACGCTGATGGCCTCTGCAATGGGTTTAAGAACCTGGTCATGACGCCAGGTGTACCGGCCCTGCCCAAGAGCCTTTGGACAGCAGCTCAGGATGTGTTCCAACGTCCCCTTGCCTGAGCATTGCGGGCAATCTGGAGATTCCGCTTTGCCCCAGATGAAGAGGTTCGATGAGCTGGGCAGGACATCATACACTGCCTGGACCAGGAACTTGATGTGCTGTGGTTCAGCCTGCCAGAGCTCAGTCCATGTGACTTGTCGGTCCATGGCCTGCTCCCACCTCCAGGCTCCCTGCTGCCTCAATCCAACCTCTCTGATAGACCTCTCCTCCTTCACCGCTGCCCTCACTTCCTCCTGGACCAGCCTGCCCCTCTCCTTCCCCTTGGCCTTGTCAAACTGGGGAGATGGGAAGATTCCCAGGGCAGCTCTTCCCCAAGTCACAGCTACCACCAGGACTCTGTGGCGTATCCGCTTGCAGCGGTCTATGACCAGGTCTTCGCCGGCTCTCCACTTCCTCCCAGTTTTCACCTTCACCCCTGCCTGAGCCACCTTGGGGTCGCTGGAGTCCCTGTACAGCATCACCTCTCTGGCCCGAGTCACCTTAAACTCCTCCTCCAGGGTCTTCAGGGGCAGCTGGAGCTTGGTGTTATTTCCGTAAAGGGCGATGCTGCTAAGGCTCCTGGGCAGTCCCAGCCACCTGCTGAGAAAGCTGCCGACTTTCCTCTCCAATCTCTCTACGATGGATATTGGGACTTTGTAGACAAGCAGTGGCCAGAGTATCCTTGGCAGGATACCGTGCTGGTAAATCCATGTTGAATAATAATTCTGCTTTTCGAGAATCACTGTCCCCTGATTAATCAATTAATACTAGAGAAGGTTCAGTCACAAAAAATTCCGATAGGAGTCTTTTCACTTCACATGGTGGCACAGTGGTGCAGCTGATAGAGCTACTACCTCACAGTGCCAGAGACCCGGGTTCGTTCCTGACCTCCGGTGTTGTCTGTGTGGAGTTTGTACATTCTCCCCGTGACTGGGTGGGTTTCCTCCAGGTGCTCTGGTTTCCTCCCACACATCCAAAAGACGTGCAGGTTTGTAGGATAACTGGCTTCCGCAAATTGTCCCTGATGTGTAAGATAGAATCAACGTACTGGTCGACGCAGTCTTGTCTGATGAAGGGCCTGTTTCCACGCAGTATTTCGAACACTAAAAGTAAAACTAACATCAAACGATAGGTTCCTTTGTCTAACCGTGTTGTGCCCGGTGTATTACATCTTTCAATAGTAGTAACTGGGATGGGCAACGTCACTGATAGATATTTCAATCTTCTCAATTTAACCTTAGGCGACCTCTATTAATTGGTTTATAGATCCACGAGACTTACAATGGTATGGGGAGATGACTCTGTCACTCAGCAGCACAGTTATCAGGCTTTGTTCCACACGGTGAAACTTCAGCTCTTTAAACTCAGTGCTGTGGTTTATATTTACTTACAGCACTATTTAGTTGCCTTTGATTTGTTTACGTAATCAGACTGTGATTCTCAACACTGCCATCACTTCTTATGCTGGAGGCATTACGTTGAGGCCACAAGTTTTTATGAGCAGTTTCTTTTTAGTTTGGTTTAGATATATTACGCGGAAACAGGCCCTTCGGCCCATCGAGTCCGCGCCAACCAGGGGTTCCCACTTACTAATGCTATCCTGCACATACTAGGAGCAATTTACAATTTTACCAAGCCAATTAACCTACAAACCTGTACAAATTTGGAGTGTGGGAGGAGACCGGAGATCCCAGGTAAAACCCACACACGCCACGGGGAGAACGTACAAATTCTGTACAGGATTGAACCCGGGTCTATGGCGCTGTAAGGCAGCATCTCTGGGCAATTCATGTACCTGTCCAAATGTCTTTTAACAGTGGCAGAAGGACGGTAGAGTGGCACAGCTGGTAGAGCCGCTGCCTCACAGCGCCAGGGACCCGGGTTCGATTCTGACCTCGGGTGCTGTCTATGTGGAGTTTGCACTTTCTCCCTGTGACAGCGTGGGTTTCCTCCAGGTGCCCTGGTTTCCACCCGCATCCCAAAGAGGTGTGAATTTGCATGTTAATTGCCTCTGTAAATTACTGTGTATGGAGTGGATGAGAAAGTGGGATAACAGAAGTAATGTGAATGGGTGATCGATGGTCGGCGTGGACTCGGTGGGCCGAAGGGCCTGTTCCATGCTGCATCTCTAGAACTATAACCTAAAACTAAATGGTCTGAAGAAGGGTCTCAACCCGAACGTCACTCATTCCTTCTCTCCAGAGATGCTGCCTGTCCCGCTGAGTTACTCCGGCATTTTGTGTCTATCTGCTGTCTTAGTACCTGGCTCAACTATATTCTCCTGCAGCTCATTCCATGTACTCACACACTCTCAGTCTGAAAAAGCTGCCCCTCGGATTCCCATCAAATCTTTCCCCTCTCATCTGTATCATTTCTGGGGATTCTTGTACCCTGCACTATTTTCCAAAATGCTGCATTTTAAAATGTTCACCAATCCTTGCCACAATAGACAATTAAACAAACTACTTATCTAGAGTACATATCCAGGCCTTTGATATCCGAGGACACTAAAGTTCATCATCCAACAGGTCATTCTAGCAGGAAAGATAACCCCCACATACTTTACAATCTGCAAAATGAACTCAGTTTGATGGTACATTGATCGATCCTTCAGAGAATCCTAACACCATTGCTTAACAAGAAATGGGGCCAGAAAAAACATTCAGTTCAGTTTAGTTTATCGTCACGTGTACCCAGGTACAGTGAAAAGACAACACACTATCACAATCAGGCCATTTACAATGTACTCGGGTAAACACTTACACTTAAATCGAGTACATTTACAGTGTACTCAAGCTGAAAAAGGGTCTCGAACCGAAACGTCACCCATTCCTTCTCTCCCGAGATGCTGCCTGTCTCGCTGGGTTACTCCAGCTTTTTGTGTCGATCTTTAGTTTAAACCTGCATCTGCAGTTCCTTCCTACACATGATAAGGTCATAATGTTTAGTGAAAGGTGCCAAAGACCTGCGTTGAACTGCTGTCACCCGTATTGGATGTTGAAGAGTGAAGAGTGTTTTGTTGTCACGAGTCCCGAAACGGAACAATGAAATTCTTACTTGCAGCAGCACAACAGATATGTAAAAATGTAAACAGTCACAAAGATAGACACTAAACGCTGGAGTAACTCAGCGGGTCAGGCAGCATCTCTGGAGAAAAGGGATAGGTGATGTTGCAGATTAAGACTCTTCTTGATTTGTTGTGACTATCTTCGGTGAAAACCAGCATCTGCAGTTCCTTCCGACACAAATATGTACATATATGACTCTGTAAAACCCATCATAAACAACAAAAAAGAAGTTCAATTAAAAAAACAGACAAATAAATATACAATAATAGTGCGAAGTCAAAAATAATGGGCCCAAGTCGATATAGTTCGGAGCCCATTTGGAGGTTGTCGTGTTTAATAGCCTGATGGTTGTAGCGAAGAAACTGCTCCTAAACCTGGACGTTACAGTTTTCAGGCCCCTGTACCTTCTTTCCAATGTGGCCAGGATGGCGTGGGTCTCTGATGATGCTGGCTGCCTTTCTGAGACAGTGACTCCTGTAGTTATCTTGCAACGATGTTATCGATACATACATAGATACATAGAAAATAGGTGCAGGAGTAGGCCATTCGGCCCTTCGAGCCTGCACCGCCATTCAATATGATCATGGCTGATCATCCAACTCAGTATCCCGTACCTGTTATTTTTTGGATAGCGAGGACCACTGCGAATTTAGCCATCATATAAGTCTGCGAAAGACTCGTTCCCCAGTGTTAGCAGCAAGGTCTGCACTCTCGGTCAGACTGTGCAAACTTTAGTACGTGGAAGTCCCTCATATTTGCAGTCGGGTTTATCAGAGTTTCGCGATTAGTTTCGCAGAACAAGTTTTGGGCGAAAAGGAAAACCAAACAAAGGGCGTGTTGGAAATTTATCTATTGACACGTGCTTCAGATGTTTTGCTAAGGCTCTTGGAAAGTTATGATAATTGAATGGTGCCAGTGTGTTTGTGGCAGCCCTGAAGAGTTGCAAAGGTTTTATAAACAACCGTCCCAGCCTCAACCTTAGCATTTCCAACAATGTTTGTTAATCTCACAGAACAAGTGTGCACCGATCACAGGGCAAATACACCAGGGTTTGACAGAGTCAATCATGTAACTTTGCTGTTTGCAAAATAGCTCCTTATTATAATCAGGAAGTTTACCGAGAGTCCGATCGTCAAATATAATAAACTCTTAAGCAAGCTCATGTATAAAAACAAAGAAAAACATCCCTGCTTGACATGACTGTCCTTGCAGTGTTTGCTAAAGGATCTGGAAAAAAAATGGAGAATGATGCATTTCTATCTTGCAGGTTTTTAATCACCCTTCTGTGCGGGCTGACATCAATGAAATAATTGACTCAAAAAATACTATAATTTTTCTTTCCGTCTGTGTTAGGGTTTTTACTGGCAGAGTATAGGACGGCACGGTGGCGCAGCGGTACAGTTGCTGCCTTCCAGAGACCCGGGTTCGATCCTGACTACGGGCACTGTCTGTATGGACTTTGTATGGTCTCTCCCCCGGGACGTGTGTGGGTTTTCCCCGGGTGCTCCGGTTTCCTCCCACACTCCAAATACATACAGGTTTGTAGGTTAATTGGCTTCTGTAACAATTGTAAATTGTCCAGTGTGTGT
This sequence comes from Malacoraja senta, assembly GCA_038087875.1. Taxonomy (NCBI): domain Eukaryota; kingdom Metazoa; phylum Chordata; class Chondrichthyes; order Rajiformes; family Rajidae; genus Malacoraja; species Malacoraja senta. The sequence goes on along the minus strand of CM075978.1, from coordinate 94,011,865 downwards.
GTGGGAAAGTGCTGGTGTACTGGGTGATCACTGGTGGGCACGGACTCGTTTGGCCGAAGGGTCTGTTTCCACACTGTATCTCGGAAATAAAGTAAACTAAAGTTGTTCTGTAATTTGCTAGTACTACAATAAAATGTAGATGGCTTAACAATGGGGCCCTTTTTTTTAATGAGAGCATTAATTGACCAAGCTACATGTTGGGAAAAACTGGTCAGGATTGAAGGACACAAAGTGGTGGAATGGCTCATCGGGGTCAGGGAGCACCTCTGGGGAACATGGATAGGCAACGTTTTGGGTCGGAATTCTTCTTCATACTAGTTGTAGGGGAGGTGGGACGAAAGCTGGTCCTGACCAGCAAAGTCACCTATTCATGGTCTCCACAGATGCCGCCTGACCTTCTGAGTTACTCCAGCAATTTTAGAGTGTTGGAGCATCTCAGTTCCTTGTTTCTACTAGTCGGAGTTAAGATGGCTGGCCAGTGAAAAGCGACAATTGGAGGAACAATGGACATGGGGCACCATTGGAGCAATTAGTTTTACAGATACTAAATGTATTGCGTTATTTCTTACATTACAACAGTGCCCATAGTACAGACTCATTTAATTTGTCATAAAAGTCTTTATAATCAATTTTTTACTTTAAACATTGATTGGCTGATTTAAAAAATGAAAGAAACTTAGGCTGTTTTAACTGCTTTATTTGCATATAAATGCAATGAACAAACTTAAAAAAAAAAAATCAGCCCATAGCATTTTGAGCATTTAAAAAATTTGTTACATGTAATGATCACGATGCAATTTTGGCCACTCCGATGATGTCATTTCCAGGTCAGGACCTCTGATGATGTCATTTCCTCCTACAAATAAACTGCATTCTTTTTATCACTAACTATTTTTTTTGCAAATGTTCAAGGTGCTTCACCTGAGTATTATCGACAGGTGTTTTACACTGAAACTATTAAAGAGCTGGTTTGTGACTGAATGCTTTGTCAAGAAGATTTGAAGGAACATTATTTTAAAAAAAAGGTAGGAAGGGTTATGGATTTTCAGAACCTAGGGAAGAAGCTGCTCCTGAACCTGGACGTTACAGTTTTCAGGCTCTTGTACCTTCTTCCCGATGGCAGGTGTGAAGTGAGTGTGTGGCCAGGGTGTTGTGGGTATCTGATGATACTGGCTGCCTTTTTGATGCAACAACTCCTGTACATCCTTTTGATGGTGGGGAGGTGAGTACCTGTGATGGACTAGGCAGTGCCCACAAGATTACATGGCTATCATAGCTGTTCCATCAGTAACAAAACACTATAAACCTGAACATATCAGCTAGTAATTTTCATAAGATGTAAACGTTATTCCCTTATCATGCATCTATACACTGTAAATGGATTGATTGTAATCAATCATGTATTGTGTTTCTGCTGACTAGTTCGCACGCAACAAAAGGTTCTCACTGTACCTCGGTACACGTGACAATAAACTAAACTGAACTGAACCGAATCATCCTACCACAACCAGAGAGCAGTGCTAAAGTACCATCTACCTCTTTGGTGACCCTCAGACTATCCTTGATTGGACTATGTTGGCTTTACCTTGCACTAAACGTTATTCCCTTATCGTGTATCTATACACTGTTAATGGATCGATCGCTATCATGTATTGTCCTTCTGCTGACTGTACCTCCACACATGACAACGAAATAAACAAAACTAAACTCATCATCACCATTTCACCGTGATCATCTAAGGAACAACAAAGAACCTGGTAATATGCTCCCATGTCTTTCTATCCATATCTTCCTCTAACCTTCCCAAAGAACACTACCAGAAACTCCCTCACCTTGTACATATTTTCACATGCTCTTAAAATGTATTCTGCCACGTTTCAGTTTCCTAAACCTTATAGCATTAACAATAGGCATTTGACTAGACAGTAGACAATAGACAATAGGTACTGGAGTAGGCCATTCGGCCCTTCGAGGCCATTCACTGTGATCATTGCTGATCATCCACAATCAGTACCCCGTTCCTACTACAATTACCATGGTTACCACAAGAAAGGGGCTGAATTGGAGCTATTATTGATGGAGCATATTTTCTTTGACTTTGTGCTGCCTGTTACGAGACATTTATTTAGAAATTCTTTGGAAATTGTGACATTTTGAAAGCTTTTGAAAGCCTACGGATTGCAGGCACTTTTCAATAATCATGACCTGTAGTCCTACATTCGGGGGGAAAGAGAGTTTATTAAACTCCCATCTTTCAATGACCTTAACCGTTCACTCGGCCTTATCCTCTTATCTGTCGAAATATCTTCAGATTGTCATAAGGTCACTAACTTCATCAATGTTTACACCACTTTATATTAGAATAAATAAGTCCGTGCTTTGTTAATCACCAAGGGAAATGTTTAACTTTTACAAGTAACATATAAGTGGACAGGTATTTTCAGTGTCATTAATATTAAATTGGGGCGGATTGCTCATTACAAAACACTTCTCACATAAAATAGACACAAAATGTTGGAGTAACTCAGCGGGACAGGCTACATCTCTGGAGAGAAGGAAAGGTTGACGTTTCGGGGTTTCGGGTCGAGGCCCTTCTTTAGACTTACTTTAAACGGCCAAAGAAAGCAAAATGGCTCCAAATGTTCTCCCTTAGCACAAAGCAACTTTGCAATGAACTGAGGCACAGATCCCATTCAATAACAATGATTCAGCAGTTTCCCATGGCTAGCTCCATATTATTCTGCGCAGGTTCGATAAAACAGCGGAAGCGGTACTACATTTTAAAAGAAACCTTAATTGAAGTGAAGTGCCAAGACCTTCGGCAAAATCCACGCCATGCTCAATAGGAAATATACCATTGTTGCCTCATTTGTTGGTGTTGGCTGGAAGTCTGTGATCAGTGAAGTTTAATTTAGATTAGTTTAGAGTTACAGCGTAGAAACAGGCCCTTCAGCCCACCGGCCAGTGATCCCCGCACATTAACACTACCCTACACACACGAGGGACAATTGAATATTTATACCAAGCCAATTTACCCACAAACCTGTACGTCTTTGGAGTGCGGGAGGAAACTGAAGATCTCGGAGAAAACCCACGCAGGTCATCGGGAGAACGTAGAAACTCCGTACAGGCAGCCCCCGTAGTCAGGATCGAACCCGGGTCTCTGGCGCTGTGAGGCACAACTCTACTGCTGCGCCACCACGCCGCAGGGGTCTCCGCTGGCACCTCCCCTGGTTGGTGAGATTTATCAATGACTTAGACATAAATGTAGACGGGCTGGTGGGTACGTTTGCTGACGGCACCAAACTTGGAGGAGTTGCAGACAGTGAGGAAGGCTGTCAGAAAATGCAGTGGGATACAGTTCAGCTAGAGCAATGGGTGGAAAAACGACAGACGGAGTTTAACCCCAGTAAGTGCGAGGTGTTGCACTTTGGGAGATTGAATTTAAGGAGAGAATGTACAGTTAATGGCAAGACCTTTAACCCTTACAGCCCAGTGGTGTGAATATTGATTTCTTTAACTTCAAGTAATGCTGGCATTTCCTCTCTCTCTATCCCTCCCCCACCCAGTTCATCCCAGCTTCTCATTTTCACCCAACAAACAGCTAACAATGGCCTGTTTCCTTTATCTTCGTTATTTCTTTGCATATCTTTCATTCATTGTTCTTTATCTCCCTGCATCATCTTCGATATCTCTCGTTTCCCTTTCCCGTGACTTTCAGTCTGAAGAAGGGTCTCGACCCGAAACGTCACCCATTCCTTCTCTCCAGAAATGCTGCCTGTCCCGCTGAGTTACTCCAGCTTTTTGTGTCTATCTTCACTTTAAACCAGCAATACACAACATTGTAGGATACGGGGAAAGAGTATACCATTTTCTGGTACAAATATGAATGAAAGGATGCAGTAATGTTTCAAATATTTAATAATAATAATCATATAGCTATCATTTTAGTGTAGTTTAGAGATACAGCGAGGAAACAGGCACTTCGGCCCACCGAGTCTATACTGACCAGCGATCCCCGCACAATAACACTATCCCACACACTAGGGACAAATTACATTTACACCAAACCAATTAGCCTACAAACCTGTACGTCTTTGGAGTGTGGGAGGAAACCGGAGATCTCGGAGAAAAACCACGCGGTCACGGACAAACTCCGTACATACAGCATCCGTGGTTGGGATCGAACCTGGGCCTCTGGCACTGCAAGGTAGCAGCTCTACCGCTGCGCCACCATGCCACTTTAGTTATAGACATTTGATGAACCAACTGCAGTATTATGCCCGTTGAAAGAATATTTTTCGATTGTGAATGGAGAAAACAAGACAGCCGAGTATTTCATTAAGTGACGTGATTAGTTGAGAACTCGGTAGTCGCACCTAAGGCCCGTCGTTCCCGAGGAGCCTTTGCCCTTTCCAGTGTCCAGCCAGGGTTTAAGGCGGCTCTTCATGTTTTGAGCCGCTTTAAGGAACGGAATTTAGTTTCGCCGAGGGGTTTCTGAATTGGCAGCCTGATTGTTATTGCCGTCGTGTCTCTTCATGATTCAGTCAATACGAAAAGCACCGTCGGATTCAAGAGTAGTGAACCTCTGCATAGATCCTGGTAATTCAAAGATCTGCCAAGAGGCTGGTGGCATTAAGGAATCTAGGTATTTGGTATTGATTTATGTGCTGTCATGCTGCATCCATCACTCTCATATTTGTGGTTCACAAAATTTCTCCTCAAAATGTCATGGCTATTTCATCTTGCCTGCCGAGATCGATACTGGATTTTGCTCCACAACTGTCAGTCACCCACACAGTAAATGATCTGCAGAAATCTCAACCTCACCAAGCTGCACCCTCCCCGTTTCAAACCTGAAGTATGAAACAAACCAAGATCTTTTGGCTAAAACAACTTTCTTTCACACATATTATTGTTGCAGCTCCTTATATTTCAGCTCTCTTCAAGCTGAATGGACTGACTGTTTCCTTCTTTAGATATAGGAAGGAAATGCAGATGCTGGTTTACACCGAAGACAGACACAAAATGCCAGAGTAAAGGGCGAGTTCACCCAAGAGCACTCCCGAGTAAAAAAAAAGAATCAAACTCCTGGTACCTCATCACCAGTATTTTTTTACTCTTGGAAATTTTTCACACTGTTGAAAAAACGTCACGAGTTTCCGCGTTTCCCGAGTACCTGCCGTTAGCATTACGAGCCGCTACGAGCTCCGACGTACCCGCTACGTACATTCTACGTACTTACCACGAGTTTGATTATTTATTTTTTACTCGGGAGAGCTCTTGGGTGAACTCGCATCGTGGGACAGGCCCTTAACTCAGCGGGGCAGGCTGCATCTCTGGATAGAAGGAATCACGAGAAGACAAAATCATGAGAGGAATAGATCGGGTAGATACACAGAGTTTCTTGCCCAGAGTAGGTGAATCGAGGACCAGAGGGCAGACGTTTAAGGTGAAAGGGGAAAAGATTGAATAGGAATCTAAGGGGTAACTTTTTCACACAAAGCCTGATGGATGGATGGAACAAGCTGCCAGAGGAGGTAGTCAAGGCTGGGACTATCCCAACATTTAAGAAACATGGAAAGGACAGGTTTGGGGGGACATGGGCCAAACGCGAGCAGGAGGAACAAGTGTAGTTGGGATATGTTGGCCGGTGTGGGCAAGTTGGGCCGAAGGGCCTGTTTCCATGCTGTATCACTCTGTGACTCAATGAATGGGTTGAGACCTTTCTTCAGACCTTATTTCATTGATTAACTGTCAATAAAGATTGGCCTCCCATCTATAAGATTCTAGTCCCAGGAGCAGAATTAGGCCATTCGGCCCATCGAGTCTGCTCCGCCATTCAATCATGGTTGATCTATTTTTCCCTCTCAACACCACTCTTCTGCCTTCTCCCTGGAACAAGTGACACCCTTACTAATCAAGAACCTATCAATCTCCACTTTAAAAATACCCAATGACTTGGCCTCCACCACTGTCTATGGCAATGAATTCCACAGATTCACCACCCCATAGCAAAATGAATTCCTCCTCATTTCCATTCTAAACGTACGTCCTTTAATTACAAAGCTGTGTCCTTTGGTCTGAGACTATCCCTCTACTGGAATTATCCTCTCCACATCCACTCTATCTTATTCAGTAGATTTCAATGAGATTTCCATCCATCCTTCTAATTACCAGTGAGTACAGACCCAGAGCTATCAAATGCTCCTCATGTGTTTTAACCCAATCATTCCCGGGATTAATCTCGTAAACTTCCTCTGAACCCTCTCCAATGCCAGGGGAATGGGACGCTTTGCACCTGTGCTTTTTAAAACCCAGAAGCATAGGGGTGGCACGGTGGCACAGCGGTGGAGTTGCTGCCTTACAGCGCCGGAGATCCGGGTTTGTTCCTGCCTGTCTGTATGAAGTTTGAACGTTCTCCTCATGACCAGCGTGGGTTTACCCTGACATCGTTGGATTCCTCCCGCACTCCAAAAATTGTCCCTAGTGTGTAGGATGGTGTTAATGTCTGGGAATCGCTGGTCAGTGCGGACTCAATGTGCCGCTGGGCCTGTTTCCGCGCTGTATCTCTCAACCAAACAGAACTAAACGTAGGGGTTTCCTGTGGACTTTGGAGGGCCAATTGAACTTAGACCTCACCTATGCAGTTTATAGAGCTATGCAGGAAGGAACTGCAGATACAGGATTACACCGAAGATAGACATAAAATGCTGGAGTAACGCTGCAGGATAGGCAACATCTCTGGATAGAAGGAACGAGTGACGTTTCGGGTTGAGACCTTCTTCAGAGCTGCCTTGCAGCTCCGGTGACCCAGGCCTGGTTCTGACTTCCAGTGTGGAGTTTCCACGTTCTCCCAGTGTTTCCTCCTGGTGCTCTGATTTCCTCTTGCATCCCAAAAGGCACGTGGGTTGGTACGTTAATTGGCCGCTCTAAATTGCCGCTAATGGAGGGTGTGTGGTAGAACTGATAGGAAAGTGGGATAATACCATTGGATTTGTGCAAATGGGTGCTTAATGATCAGTGTGGGCCAAGGGGCCTGCTTCTGACTCTATGATTTGCTTACAGTCTCACACGGACAGAAATGTGTCTTTCCCATGGGTCAGCTCACAAAGACCACTTGAAATAAATGATGGACTCATTAAAATATCTCTATGGAGTCGTAGGCATGGAGTCATACAGCATGGAAACAGGCCTTACAGCCCATGCCCCATCTACACTAGTCCCACCAGCCTGCCTTTGCCCCATTTCCCTCTAAACTTAAGATAGACACAAATTGACGGAGTAACTCAGCGGGACAGGCAGCATCTCTGGATAGAAGGAATAGGTGATTTTTTAGGGTCAAGACCCTTCTTCAGACTGAGGACCTATCTAAACCTATCCTATCCATGTACCTGTCCAAAAGTATTTAAATTGTTATCTGCTTCAACTTTAAAAGTATACTTTTTACTTTAAAAGTATCTGCTTCAACTACCTCCTCCGGCACCTGTATGTAAAAAATGTTCCTCCTCGGGTTCCTATTAAATCTTTCCCCCTAACCTTAAACCTATAACCTCTGGTTCGTGATTCCTCTACACTGTGCATTTACCCTATCTATTCCTGTCATGATCTTATACATGGGCGCCTTTTGGGATGTGAGAGGAAACCAGAGCACCAGGAGGAAACCCACACTAACACTATCCTACACACACTGGGAACAATTAACAATTTTACTCAGCCAATTAACCTACAAGCCTGTATGTCTTTGGAGTGTGGGAGGAAACCGGAGCACCCGGAGGAAATCCACGCTGGTCACCGGAGGAACGTAAAGTAACGGACGGACAGCACCCGTGGTCAGGATCGAACCTGGATCTCTGGCGCTGGAAGGCAGCAACTCTACCACTGCTCCACTGTGCCACCCAATAATAAACTAAACTAAACTATATGAACATCAGCTCCTTTTAGTCTACGAAAAAGAATTGGTTATTTCATGACAGTAAATAAGCTGTTAGTGAATGTAAGAGAAAAATGTAGAATTCTGTCTGGCTGATTTAAAAAAAAGTTATTCAATGCCTTTCACAATCACAAAGAACGCTGACACAAGGCATTGTTCAGAGAACAGGACGCACAGTACCACATTTGTACCTGAAAATAATCAATGCTAGTGACCTTTGATTTCAGTGACTTCAAATGTTTTTCCTTGTTCGGGTCACGGTTCGTCCATGAACATGTTGCAACTGTTTGAACAACAGTTTCCAGAAGCTGTACAAGTGCAGAGGAGTTCCAGCTAGTGACTGGATTTCAGGTCAAAAACAACATTTTAACAAATAGTTCTTTGGCAAATGGGCAAGTGGTCAACCGCTACAGTTCTGCCCTCTGATGTTACAGAACCAGGAGCCACAGTTTAAGAATAAGGAGTAAGCCATTTAGAACGGAGACGAGGAAACACTTTTTTCTCACAGAGAGTGGTGAGTCTGTGGAATTCATTGCCTCAGAGGGCGGTGGAGGCAGGATCTCTGGATGCTTTCAAGAGAGAGCTAGATAGGGCTCTTAAAAATAGCGGAGTCAGGGGATATGGGGAGAAGGCAGGTACGGGGTACTGATTGGGGATGATCAGCCATGATCACATTGAATGGCTCAAAGGGCCAAATGGCCTGCTCCTGCACCTATTGTCTATTGTCTATTGTCTATATTACAGGGCCAGTAATCTGGAAAGGTGGGAAGAGAGCAAAATCCATAAGACCATAAGACGTGGGAGCAATGTTAGGCCATTGGGCCCATTGAGTCTGCTCCGCCATTCAATCATGGCTGATCTCTTTCTCCGCCTGAACCTACCTGATCTCCCGGTTGCTAAACGCTTTACTTCTCCTTCCCATTCCCACACAGACCTTTCTGTCCTAGGTCTCCTCCATTGTCAGAGTGCGGCCACTCAAATTGGAGGAACAGCACCTCATATTTTGCCTGGGCAGCTTACAGCCCAGTGGTATGAATATTGATTTCTCTCACTTCAAGTAACCCCCGTATTCTCTCTCTCTCTATCCCACCCCCACCCAAGGCACATTCGCTTCTCGTTTTCACCCAACAAACAGCTAGCAATGGCCTGTTTCCTTTATTATCGTTACTTTTTTGCATATCTTTCATACATTTTTTCTTTATCTCTCTACATCATCGTCTATATCTCTCGTTTCCCTTATTCCCAACTAGTCTGAAGAAGGGTCTCGACCCGAAACATCACCCATTCCTTCTCTCCAGAGTTGCTGCCTGTCCCGCTGAGTTACTCCAGCTTTTTGTGTCTATCTTTGGTTTAAACCAGCATCTGCAGTTCCTGCCTACATATTTCTCCCGCTCAATCCCATTATCCTGCCCTTCCCCACATAACCTTTGACACTTTTACTAACTGTGATCCCTATCAAAGATAGACACAAAATGCTGGAGTAACTCATCGGGTCAGGCAGCATCTCTGGAGAAAAGGAAGAAATCATGTTTTGGGTCGTGACCCTACTCGAAGAAGACACATAGCCAGGATATGGGCCAAACGCAGGCAGGTGGGACTAACGCAGATGCAACATGCTGGTCCATATGAGCGGGATGGGCCAAAGGTCCTGTTTCCACGCTGGATGACTCTACAACCATGACTATGACAACCCACAAGAAACACAAAATCTACAAGACAGTGAAAAGAGAAGGCCAGTGCCAACATCAAGATATGAATGCAAAAATACACAATTGGATAATATTCATCATCATTGAAAACATTAGCGACGCAGTGGTGCTGGTTTCCAACTGGAACGTGACGGACGCACCACACATCTCTGTCCTCCAGTTGCTGCGGACTTCCGCCGCTGGAAGTATAGGATTTTGGTGTGTGTGTGCTTTATCATCGTTCCTTACAATGCTACGTATGACAGTGATCGCAACTTCTACTGAAGTGTGGATGGCCGTCGGCTCGCTAGAAGCTCACCTGCCCTTTGATAGGTCTTGTGTTTGGTCCTGCTGGGGGTCCACAGCCCCCCTCCTCACTGGCAAACCAGGTGGGGGAGACGGTTTAGTCGCTGACTATCCCACCATGGGGAGGGTAGCATGGGATTACATGGTACCCGTGGCGGGGGGGATCTCCCCCCGTCCTGACCTGAAATTGGCTAATAAATTCATGTTAGCACAAGGACTGGTCCATAGTGTTCTGCTGTTGTTGGTGAGGGTTGTACAGATTGATTCAGGATGTAGAGAAGTAGCTGTTCCTGAACGGGACTTGAAATATAGACACAAAATGCTGAAGAAACGTAGTGACAATTTTTCTCCCGAGGTGCTGTCTGACCCATTGATTACTCCAGCAATTTGTGTCTATCCTTGGCGTAAACCAGCATCTGCACATCTGCAGTTCCTTCCTACACGTTGTGGGACTTCAGGTATCTGTACCACCAGGCCGATGATAGAAGCATGTCCAGGATGGTACGGGACCTTGATGACAGTTGCCACTTTCCCGAGGCAGTACCTGATATAGATATTTCTGATATACTAGGTGGTGAAGGTTGTTCCCATGATGGATCGGGCTGAGTCCACCTTTCTCTGCTGCCACTTATGATTCTTATGTGTGTTGGAATTGCCATACCAGGCCATGATGCCACCACTTAGGGTATTTTCCACAGTGCATCTCTGGACGTTTGTTTGGGGATTCGGTGACTTTAAAATTTAGTTTAGTTTCGAGATACAGCGTGGAAACAGGCCTTTCGTCCCATCACGTCGGCGCCGACCAGCGATGCCCGTACACTAGCACTATCTTACACATTAGGGACAATTTACAATTTTACCAAGCTAATTAGCCGACAAACCTGTATGTGATTGGAATGTGGGAGGAAACCGGAGCGCCTGGAGGAAACCCTCGCGTTCACAGGGAGAACGTACAAACTCCGTACAGACAGCACCCATAGTCAGGATCAAACCGGGGTCTCTGGCGCTGTAAGGCAGCAACACTACCACTACGCCACCGTGCCGCCCCCGGGTTTAAATTTCCATGAAGTGCTGGTGTGCTCTCTTTGTGAGTGCATCTATGCTCTGGGCCCAGGATAAGTCATCCGAGATGTTAATCAGTTACTTTGAAACTTAAATGTGATTACATGCACAAACACAGATGGGAAAATGGCCACAAAACAAAGGCCTCCAATAAAATCAGGAGGTTAATGGAAAAACCAAACAAAATTAAATTCAGAGAGTCAACACCTACCCTACTTCTTCCAAGGACTTCCAAATACACAGGCTTACTCTGTACACACATTAACATGCACGACATGAGTTGTCAGAAGGGGGGAGTCTTTGGCTTGTATTCAAACTAAATGAGTGTGTAATGAAGTAAATGTTAACATGATTTCTTCCTTTAGTTTAGTTTAGAGATACAGCGTGGAAACAGGCCCTTCGGCCCACCGGATCCACACCGACCAGTGATCCCCGCACACTAACACTATCCTAGGGACAATTTACATTTATACCAAGCCAATTAATCTTCTAACCTGTAGGTCTTTGGAGTGTGGGGGGAAACCCAAGAACTTGTGCGTTCACGGGGAGAATGTACTGACTCCGTACAGACAGCACCCACAGTCAGGGGCGAACCCGGGTCTCTGGCGCTGTAAGGCAGCAACTCTACCGCCACCGTGACGCCCCTCTTCAACACCATCTCAAAACTCCACACGCCATTTGGTTGCCGAGCATTAATCCAGTGTTCATTAATAGAAATGACTGAATCGATTTGTTTGTAAGAACCACTAATAATAGAATTCTTATGAAAGTTTATTGTAAATTGAAATTTGTCTCGCGAATGGTATTCTAGTGGCGCAGCGGTAGAGTTGCTGCCTTACAGCGCCAGAGACCCGGGTTCAATCCTGACGAGGGATGCTGTCTGTACAGAGTGTGTACGTTCTCCCTGTGACCACGTGGGTTTTCTCCGGGAGCTCCGGTTTCCTCCCACACTCCAAAGACGTACAGGTTTGTAGCTTAATTGTCTTCTGTAAATTGTCCCCAGTGCGTGGGATAGTGCTAGTGTACAGGTGATTGCTGGTTAGTGCAAAATGGGTTGGCCGAGGGGCCTGTTTCCATGCTGTATTTCTAAAATCCAAAGTAAATTCAAAAATGTCAATTTTCACGTTGTCATCTTTCATTTGATTCTGACTTCACCACTTTCCTCAAATATTATTAATATTAATTATCATATTTTAAGATGAATTAAATGAATACAAAGTAAATGCATTACTTACTCTCTCTCCTCCTGGTTCCTTATTCCCCTCTTCTCATCGCTCTCCCCTCCCTATCTTTACAGACAACGTAAATTTCTTCCTGAATAGAACATTTTTCTTATCTTTTTTGAAAAAAACATATCCATATTTTAATGGCAATTGTTGCCTCACCCGGCACGGAGGCACAGCAGGAGAGTTGCTGCCTTACAGCACTAACAGCGCCAGAGACCCAGGTTCGATCTTGACTACGGGTGCTGTCTGTACGGAGTTTGTACGTCCTCCCCGTGACCGCGTGGGTTTTCTCCAGGATCTTCGGTTTCCTCCCACCCTCCAAATACGTACAGATTTGTAGGTTAATTGGCTTTGTATAAATGTAATATTGTCCCTAGTGTGTGTAGGATAGAGTTAATATGCGGGGAACGCTGTTCGGCGCGGACTCGGTGGTTCTCTAAACTAAATAAACTAAACTAAACCTTTGTCCTTTAACCTAACTCCCTTGAATTCATCTGAACTAACAAGGATCCTCAATGAAAACAACTAAACCTTTGGGAGAGCTAAACCATTCCCACACTGACCTTTCTGACCTGGGCCCCCTCCATTGTCAGATTGAGGCTCACAGCAAATTGGAGGAACAGCACCTCCAATTTCGCTTGGGCAGCTTATACCCCAGCGGTATGGATCTGATTTCTCTAACTTCAAGTAACTGTTGCTTTTGCTCTCTCTCCGTCCCTACCTCATCCTAGTTCTCCAACTAGTTTCACTCTCCTTCTGATTAATTTTACTGATTGTATGCGTCCTGTCATATTGCCATGCAGTAGATGTTGCCTGTCCCCGCTGAGTTACTCCAGCATTTTGTGTCTATCCTCGGTGTAAACCAGCATCTGCAGTTCCTCCCTAAACCTTCGAGACCCATCCAACAGCGAGCAGATCTGAGCACAAGACTGGGTGGATAGTAGAGGGTAATGAAGGCCAACGTAAATATTGCCTGCAAACTGCTGAAGGTGGGTGGGAAAAATGTAGAAACACAGGACAGAAAATGCTGGTTTATAATACCAAAGACAGACACAAAGTGCTGGAATAACTCAGCAGGTCTGGAGATAAAGGATAGGTAATGTTTCGGGGGTCTCGTCTGAAGAAGGATCCCAATCCGAAATGTCATCCATCTCTTTTCTCCAGAGATGTTGCCTGACCCACGGATTCACGTGTTCGCTGTCAGGCCGCACCCTGAGAACTAAGGGGGACCCGGAGTGGGGGGTGGGGGGGGGGGGGGAGGTGGCAAGGACAAAGAGGGACCCAAAGGGATGAAGGAAGAAGGGTTTCGGCCCGAAACGTTGCCTATTTCCTTCGCTCCATAGATGCTGCTGCACCCGCTGAGTTTCTCCAGCACTTTTGTCTACCCAAAGGGATGAATACTTTTTGTAACTTTGTCAGCACCTTTGTGGTGACCCCTTTGTGAACTTTGTATGCAAAAACAAATAATCTCACTGGACCCAAGTACAAGTCGCAGTAAAATATCATCATCATCATCGTAAACATTGCTATATTTAAGAGGGAGTTAGATGTGGCCCTTGTGGCTAAAGGGATCAGGGGGTATGGAGAGAAGGCAGGTACGGGATACTGAGTTGGATGATCAGCCATGATCATATTGAATGGCGGTGCAGGCTCGAAGGGCCGAATGGCCTACTCCTGCACCTATTTTCTATGTATCTATTCTATGTATCTAACCCATGATGTGGTTATGTAGGAAGGAACTGCAGCCGCTGGTTTAAACCAAAGATGGACACAAGAAGCTGGAGTAACTCAGCGGGACAGGCAGCATCTCTGGAGAGAAGGTATGGGTGATGTTTCGGGACAAGACCCGATACCTCACATGCCTTTCATTTCTTTAATGACTTTCCGAGCCCCCACTCCCTCGTCTTTACTAGTCTGAAGAAGGGTCTTGAGCTGCAAAGTCACCCATTCCTTCTCTCCAGAGATGCTGCCAGTCCCGCTGAGTTACTGCAGCATTTTGTGTCTATTCAGGATGTGGTCAATTGATCCATATGAACAGACCCAACATTCAGATCAACTGACTCCCCTTCATTTGGTAAAGTTGTGGTGGGGACTGGCAGGAGTCCAGCCACAAACTAGTCGGACACAAGCTGTGTGCTCTTGACATGTTTATTCTTCTGCTTACAGCTCCCTACTCCTCAGCTGACACGGGCGTTGCCCGGCCTTAAATAACAACTCAGATACCGACCCCGTGACTCACGCCTCCCCCACCAGTACTCCTGCCAGTCCCCGCCACAAAGTCCATTTAACGCAACTGCATAACTTGATATTACGAACTGCAGATGCTGCTTTACAAAAAAAGACACAAAGAGCTGGAATAACTCAGTCGTCCCGCTGAGTTACTCCAGCACTTTGTATCTTTTTTTTACTCAACATGTTTTTTTTCCCTATAAAGCCTGAAGTTGTCGCAGTCAGCCATGTGGTGACAATGTTTGCAAATAAAGTGTATGTGCTTTTGGAACCCAGTTGCTTAAATTGTACGTAAAACGATATTAACATTGCATTATTTTTTCTGGAGTGCTTCCAGATGTTTAAGCTGGTTTAGATTTGCTTCATTATTTCATGATCAGTAACTTTGTTAGAGCAATACAGTCATAGAGTGATACAGTGTGGAAACAGGCCCTTCGGCCCAACTTGCCCACACCGGCCAACATGTCTCAGCTCCACTAGTCCCGCCTGCCTGCGCTTGGTCCATATCCCTCCAAACCTGTCCTATCCATGTACCTGACCTAACTGTTTCTTAAACATTGCCTCAACTCCCAGCCTCAACTACCTCCTCCGGCAGCTTGTTCCATGCACCCATCACCCTTTGTGTGAAAATGTTACCCTTCAGATTCCTATTAAATCTTTTCCCCCTTCACCTTGAACCTATGTCCTCTGGTCCTCGATTCCCCTACTCTGGGCCAGAGATGATGTGCATCTACCCGATCTATTCCTCTCATGATTTTATGCACAAACTGTTATTAGTTTAAAACAAAATGTGGTTGGATTTGGCCGTATAAGGATGATTGGCTGTATAATTCTTAAACATTCAGGAGAGCATAAGATTGCAACCAGCCATCACTGGATTTGTTTGATGGCTTCGGAACACAGCTGTGCCTATGGCCCATTCATAAAAATGTCGCAATCAAACCACTTGTTCATTGCTTGCCATGGATGAAGTTGAACAAAGATGTGGGTGATCAGCTGCTGGATATTTTTATTTTGGTAAGGGGAGATAAAGTCACCCAAGGAAATGTGCAGGAAGGGAACTGCAGATGCTGATCTAAAGATAGACCACTAAAAGATAGACCACAAAAAGCTGGAGTAACTCAGCGGGACAGGCGGCATCTCTGGAGAAAGGGAATAGGTGAAATTTTGGGTCGAGACCTTTCGTCAGACAGGCATCTGATCTTCTGCATATGGTTGGAAGATAGGTCTCGACCCGAAACAGCACATATGTTTTTTCACCAGACACGCTAAAAGTCATTTAGACGATTACATAAATATGCAAAAAACTGGTCAGATGGGAAGAAAAAGTATATTTTTTAAATAGATGAGCTAAGTAGAAAAGTTAAGAAACATAGTAACAAAGAAAATAGGTGCAGGAGTAGGCCATTCGGCCCTTCAAGCCAGCACCGCCATTCAATATGATCATGGCTGATCATCCAAAATCAGTACCCTGTTCCTGCTTTCTCCCCATATCCTTTGATTCCATTAGCCCTAGGAGCTAAATCTAACCCTCTCTTGAAAACATCCAGTGAATTGCCCTCTACTGCCTTCTGTGGCAGAGAATTCCACAGATTCACAGTTCTCTGCGTGAAAACGTTTTTCCACTTCTCAGTCCTAAATGGCCTACCCCTTATTCTTACACTGTGACCCCTGATTCTGGACTCCCCCCAACATCGGGAACATTTTTTCTGTATCTAGCCTGTCCAATCCCTTAAGAATTTTATATGTTTCTATAAGATCCCCTCTCAATCTTCTAAATTCCAGTGAATACAAGCCCAGTCGACCCATTCTTTCATCATATGTCAGTACCGCCATCCCGGGAATTAACCTGGTGAACCTACGCTGCACTCCCTCAATAGCAAGAATCCAGGGCGACGTGGTACTCTTGTACATGAATCACAGAATGTTAATATGCAAGTTCGGTAAACAATTCAGAAAGTAAATGTTAGGATAGCCTCATAATGATGGTGCATTGAGCAAAGAAATCTTACAGAAATTATAGAAGGGTTTTGTGGGGCTATAGATCAAGTACAGTGTAGATCTGATTTGCTTACTTTAGGATGCACTTGACTTTGAAATAAATAACAGTGATTAACTTGTGTAGGAACGAACTGCAGATGCTGGTTTAAACCGAAGATAGACACAAGAAGCTGGAGTAACTCAGCAGGACCAGCAACATCTCTGGAGAAAAGGAATAGGTGACGTTTCGGGTCGAGACCCTTTCTTCAGACTGAGTCAGGGGAAAGGGAAACAAGAGATATAGACGGTGATATAGAACAAATGAATGAAAGATATGCAAAACAGTAACGATGACATTGGTAGCCGTGGCCCAGGTGAAAACGAGTTACATGCATTGAGACTCAATGAGACAAAGCTATTACAACATGTTGGGTGGGGGAGGGACGGAGGAAGAGGGTTGCAAGTGATGCTTGAAGTTAAGAGAAATCAATATTCATACCACTGGGTTGTAAGCGACTTGTTTCTAAGATGAGCAACTTGTCTATGAGGAGAGATGGTCCAAGCTGGCTCCGTAATCCATCGAATTTCGAAGAAAGCATTGCAATCTCATCGAAACATGGAGACCATCAGTCAGAGTATTGAGTACAGAAGTTGGGAGGCCATGGTACAATCTTATACGACAGTGGTGAGGCCACATTTAGAGTACCGTGTTCAGTTCTGGCCAGCATGCTATAGGAAAGATGTTGTCAAGCTGGAAAGGGTGCAGAGAAGATTTACGAGGATGCTGCCTGGACTCGAGGGGCTGATCTATAGGGGGAGATTGAGCAGGCTAGGACACGACTCACTGGAACGCAGGAGGAAGAGGGGTGATTTGAAGGAGGTGTACAAAATCATGAGAGGGATAGATTGGGTAAATGCACAGTCCTTTGCCCAGAGTAGGAGAATCGAAAACCAGAGGACATAGTTTAAGGTGAGGGAGGAAAGATTTAATAGGAACCTGAGGGGAATTGTTTTTATACAAAGGATGGTGTGTGTATGGAACGAGTAGCCGGATGAGGCGGTTGAGACGGGTACAATTACAATGTTTAAGAAACATTTAGACAGGTACATGGATACAGCATGGAAACAGGATCTTGGGCCCAACGTGCCCACATCGATCAACAAGTCCCATCTACATTAGTCCCACTTCCCTGCATTGGCCCATATCCCTCTAAACCAGCCCTTTCCATGTATCTGTCACATCTCGAGATTTCCCTTCTTTCATTCCACAAAAATCCGGACTGTGATCAAATAGGGCATTGGAGATACTGACCAAAAGAGACCTTCTGGAAGAGATTTGTGTTCTTTTTGCCCATGTTACCACAACAACCATACCCTTGTCATCGGTAAAATGTAAGATTAAGATTTAGACTTTAGACTTTTGAGGTACAGAGCAGAAACAGGCCCTTCGGCCCACGGAGTCTCCGCTGACCAGCGATCACCCTGTACTCTAGCACACTTGGAACAATTTACACCTTTACAGAAGGCAATACCTGTAAGACTTTAGAGAGTGAGAGGAAACCGGAGCGTCGGAAAAAACGGAGAAAACTCATGCGGTCACAGGGAGAATGTACAAACTCTGTGTGGACAGCACCCTTAGTCAGGATTGAACCCGGGACTCTGGCGATGTAAGGCAGCAACTCTACTGCTGCCCCACCGTGCCGCCCCTCAAATCAAGATGTCACCATGAGACCACCTTCATGTGTCAAAAAATCTTATAATGATAATTGATCGGAAAAAGTAGAGAACATGGTTCTAAATGGTAGCATCAAGGATACCCATTTAAAAAAATATATATAAATTTGGAATTCTGCTGAAAATTGTTGACTTCAGCCTTTAGATCTTAACCAGGTGCTGCTGATAAAATATACTGCAGCAATAAGCAGTCAATGCTGTTCTGAATCCAAGGCCATCTTTGGACTGGAGACTTTAACAATTGTTCTTGTCAGCCTGCATGGGGCTCATCCAGTTAATCTGTCACTATCATTATCAACCCCCTCTAGACACTTGCAAGAGAGGCCATTGTTTGTCCCACTTTATCTGCCAACAGGTGACTTAGCCAACAGGTCAATAGCCTTTGGATCCTTTGTCTCCAACATTCTTGAAACACTTGTTGCAAAGTAGCTGGCCTGAGTGTGAGATTTTTTTGTTGTTTTGACTTTGTACCAGTGTTGGTCTGTGACTAGTAATGCATGGTCATGGAGGCCAATAGAGTGATGTGGTCAGGTTAAGGGCCTGTCCCACTTAGGCTTAGGCGACGACAGGTGACTAAGCAGTCGCCACATGGTCGCCGGGGTGACCAGGACTCAAGTTGTCTCCTCCGTTGCCCAAAGAGTCGTAGCGTCTTTCTGGTCGCCGCTGGATTTTCACCATGTTCAAAGATTTTCGGCGACAGTCAGCAACAGTGGGTTGACGCCAATGAGCGTAGCTTGACTTCTCCTGACGTAGGTGCTGTCAGCCATGTCCAGCCATGATCCAGTAGATCAGCCATGATCACATTGAATGGCGGTGCTGGCTCGAAGGGCCAAATGGCCTTCTCCTGCACCTATTGTCTATTGTCCTGACGTAGGTGCTGTCATAGGTTGTCGCCAGGTGTCGTAGGTTGTCGCCGGTGCTGACTTCAGTGAATTCCATTGGCGACTACCTACATCAACCAACGTCAACTGGCGACTGAATTATCTTCAGTTGTCTTCAGTTGTTGCCGACAGGGTCGTGGCTTGTCGTAGCTTGTCGCAGGTGGACGTAGGTTGACTTCGGTTGTCATAGGTTGTCGCCTGTGTGGTCGTAGGTTGTCGTAGGTGTGATCGTAGGTGGTCGCCCTAATGGGTCGCCGGTTGTCGGTAGCTTGCCGTAGCTTGACATCGACCAGGTGGTAGGTTGTTGTAGCTTGTCGTAGACATTGTTGTAAGGGGGTCCAGTCGCTGGTTTTTCGGTGACCTGCTATGACCAGTCGCCGGCAGTCGCCTAAAAAATCGCCTAAATGGGACAGGCCCTTTAGAAATTCATGTTCATGAGTGGTAGGAGCAGAATTAGGCCATTTGGCCCATCAAGTCTACTCCGCCATTCAATCATGGCTAATCTATCTCTCCAAACCCCATTCTCCTGCCTTTGGGATGCAAAAATTGGCTAATATATTCACACTTTTTGGCAGGAACTAAATGTCAAAAGCATTTCATTGACTAGAAGATAGACACAAAAAGCTGGAGTAACTCCGTGGGACAGGCAGCATCTCTGGAGAGAAGGAATGGATGACGTTTCTGGTTGAGACCCTTCTTCAGAACCGAAACGTCACCCATTCCCTCTCTCCACAGATGCTGCCTGTTCCGCTGAGTTACTCCAGCATTGTGTGTCTATCTTCTAATCATCTAACCCTTCTTGTGCCTGTAACCAATAACACACTGT
This sequence comes from Malacoraja senta, assembly GCA_038087875.1. NCBI lineage: Eukaryota > Metazoa > Chordata > Chondrichthyes > Rajiformes > Rajidae > Malacoraja > Malacoraja senta. The sequence continues at coordinate 93,992,000 of CM075978.1, read as the reverse complement.
AACCGCAATGCTGTAATATTACAACATTGTGACATAAGTTCATAGTTGTAGCAGCAGAGTCTAGTCTACTTTGTCATTCAATCATGGCTAATCTATCTTTCCCTCTCACCCCCATTCTCCTGCGTTCTCCCCATAACCCCCGACACCGTTACTAATCAAGAATCTATCAATCCCCACCATAAAAATATTCACTATGTGGTATCCACATTGTGGTACATGTAATACTGTGTTTTACACTGGGATTTTTCATTTTGCCTTACCTGTTGTACGTGTAATGGATTGTTTGTATAGTATGATTTGACTGGATAGCACACAAAAAAGGTTTTCCGCTGTATCTCCTTCCACCTATATCCCTTCCTCTAGTTTTACATTACAGGGAGGCATGGTGGCGTAACAGTAGCATTTTGTGTCTATCATCGGTGTAAACCAACATCTAGTTTAGTTGAGTTTAGTTTATTGTCACGTGTACTGAGGTACAGTGGAAAGCCTTTTGTTGCGTGCTATCCAGTCAGCAGAAAGACAATACATGATTACAATCATACATTAATGTATCGTGAATACTTAAAGAAAAATGTAATGTGGAGAATGGACTTTACCCAAGGGTATTAAAGATTTTTTGAGATCTAAATCTCAAAATTGAATGGCAGTGCTGGCTCAAAGGGCCGAATGGCCTACTCTTTGCACCTATTTTCTATGTTTCTATGTTTCTATTGCAGGTAGCTGCAAGACTAAAGGCCCTGTCCCAATTTCCCGAGTTACTCACAAACTCTCCCGAGTTTTCCCCTTGATTCGAACTCAGAGAATTACGGTAATAACCGTTCGTAGGTACTCGGGGCTATTTTCTTTAACTCCTGGACATTTTTCAACAAATGTCCCGACTTACCTGATGCCCCGAGTTCCTACGGCTGCATTACGAGCCTCTACGAAACATCTACCTACTCCTACAGGCTCCTACGGACTCGCTACCGACATTATCCGACATTCCCCGAGTTCGAATCTAGGGGAAAACTCAGGAGAGTTCGTGAGTAACTCGGGAAAGTGGGACAGGGCCTTTATAGGGTTGCCATAGTAGGGGATTTTAACTTGCCCATTATAGACAACGACTGTCATTGTGCCAAGGGCTTAGCTGGGGTGGAATTTGTCAAATGTGTTCAGGAAGGTTTCCTCAGGCAACATGTACAGGGACCTACAAAGGAATGGGCAATGCTTGATCTACTCTTAGGAAATTGGGAAGGGCAAGTGACTGAAGTGATCTTGGGTGAAATTTTTTTGGACCAGCGACCACTGTTTCTTTCCTTGCCAGAGATGCGATTATTTTCTGGATCGCATTCTCTGGTCACTCTGCGGCCTACCATCGATGGAGCTGGTGGCCCCCTCGGACTGACCTTGAGCCCCACCGCGGGGCGTGGGCTTAACATAGGAGTCAATCCCTTGCCTGGGATCGCTCCAACCGCGGCCTGCGGACTTTACCATCACGTCTCGGAGAGGCCGAGTCGGGAGCTCCAACGTCACGGAAGGTTCCACCAGCCCCGACGCGGGGTCCGATAGCCGGCGCAGGGGGCTGAAATTCCCCCTGATGCAGGAGCTGATCGACCCGATGCGGAGGGCCCAAACGCCGCCGGCTACGGGAGTGAAGATCGTCCCGTCAACGGAGGGCTCTAGGACCACGACCGCGGGGGAGCTAAGGGAAGAGATTTGAACTTTTTTTGCCTTCCATCACAGTGAGGAATGTGGAGGAGTCACTGTGGTGGATGTTTATGTTAAAATGTATTTTGTGTGTTGCGTTGCTTTTTATTTGTATGACTGACGTGGCAAATGAAATTCCTCTTATGTTGCAAAACATACTTGGCTAATAAAGTATTATTGTGATTGTGATTATGATTGATTGTGAAATAGTCATGGATGAAAACAGGTTGAGCCCACAAGTTAAAACTCCACGTATACCATTGACATTGTTGTTACACCTACAATTCCATTGCTTGAACTAATTTGTTTTTCAAATATGATCATGGAGTCATGGAGTGATACAGCGTGGAAACAGGCCTTTCGGTCCAACTTGCCCACACCAACCAACATGCCACATCTACATTAGTCCCATATCCCTCTAAACCTATCCTATGCATGAACCCTATCTAAATGCTTCTTAAACAATGCGATAGTCCCTGCCTGAACTGCCTCCTCCGGCAGACCGTTCCATACACCCACCACCCTTTGTGTAAAAAAAGTACCCCTCAGATTCCTATTGAATCTTTCCCTCCTCACCTTAACTATTCACCATCAAATATTAAAATGTGGTCATCAATCAGCAGTGTTTTTGGAAAAATCTATGAAACCTAATTTATTGGATGGAACACATATAAATATAAATCACGGCAATGTACAAATAACTTCAAATCTCCAACCACCTTATCCTACGCACAGACATTTTTATTAGCCCTTTTGAAAAGTAACCAGGAAGAAGTGGCACTCGTCATTTTTCACAGTGTTTTCCATGGTTGGTTTGTGTTCAATATCTAAACCCACGTCATCAGATCTCTCCTCTCTGTGGGCTGGAGAAATTCACCTGCTGAACGACAAACTCTCCCTTAGCAACCCTGCAGCCATGAGTACAACAGGGACGAGAGAAATAATGCATTCAAAATGGCGTCTTTTGTCACAGCCTTGACACAACAACAGGACCAATAATTTCATTTCCTCTGCTTTCAAATGACAGCAAATCTCAGAGCTTATTGTGGACAGAATAAGTGTTGAGATATGTTCAACAAGACGTCCTTTTGTCTGTAACTTGAGCAGATCCGTGAATCAAATTTAAAATGGGTTTAAAAATGTCTGGGTCAAATAATCTATGTTTTGGGTTTAATTTCAACAATAATTTTGGCACACATGTTTTTCTCTGCTTATTTTCTGGATTTTACTTTACCTATGAAGTGTTTATCATCATTATTTCTACCGACCTCTGCCAAATTCAAACCTATTGCTGGGACCGAGAAAGACACCAAATGCCGGAGTAACTCAATGGGTCAGGCAGCATCCTTGGGGGCGGGGGCACTGTGGCACAGGGGCCAGGGACCCAGGTTCGATCCTGACTACGGGTGCTGCCTGTACGGAGTTTGTACGTTCACTCTGTGACCTGCGTGGGTTTTCTCCGGGTACTCCGGTTTCCTCTCACACTCCAAAGATTTACAGGCTTGTAGGCTAATTGGCTTTGGTAAAAATTGTAAATTGTCCTAGTGGAAACATCCTCTCCACATCCACTCTATCCAGGGCTTTCACTATTCGGTAAGTTTCAATTAGGTCCCCCCTCATCCTAAACTCCAGCGAGTAGAGGCCCAGTGCCATCAAACGCTCACCATATGTTAACCCACTCATTGCTGGGATCATACTCGTAAACCTCCTCTGGACAGGAGGAACGGAGTACTGAAGGCAGGAACGGGGTACTGATTGGGGATGATCAGCCATGATCACATTGAATGGCTGTGCTGGCTCGAAGGACCGAATGGCCTACTCCTGTACCTATTGTCTATTGTCTATTGACCCTCTCCAGAGCCAGCACATCCATCCTCTGATTTGGGGCCTAAAACTGCACAAAATACTCCAAATGTGGTCTGAGCTGTCCCATATAAAACCTCAGCATACATTGCTAATAGTTGCTTTCACCTAATTATAACTATAAATATTTTGATGATCTACTTTTTTCAAATGTAGTCATGAGTGTCCTTTCTCTCTGATGCAGAACTCTTAACTCATTCCGCCTCTCCCTTTTCTTGCCTCCTTTAAGTTTCCCCGAGGGAAGAGACAAAGACTTTAAGACTTTTGCCTTCCATCACAGTGAGGAGGTGCCTGGTGAACTCACTGTGGTGGATGTTAAATTTGTGTTTATTGTGTGTTTTTGTTATTTTATTACATGTATGACTGCAAGGCAATGAAGGTCTGAATGACAATAAAGGATACTTTACTTTACATTTTGACCAAACATTTAGCCATCTGCTTGATATCTTAAAGTCTGACAGAGACTTTAAGACTTTTGCCTCCATCACAGTGAGGAGGTGCCTGGTGAACTCACTGTGGTGGATGTTAATTTGTGTTTATTGTGTGTTTTGTTATTTATTATATGTATGACTGCAGGCAACGAAATTTCGTTCAGACCGAAAGGTCTGAATGACAATAAAGGAATCTAAGTCTAAGTCTAAGTCTAAGTCATCTTATTGTGTGGCTCAGTGTCAAATTTTATTAGCAAATCCTCCTGCAAAGTACCATGGGGACATTTCAATACAATAAACAAGCTATGTAAATTCAAGTTCTACTGTTGTTCAATTCAACCACAGCCAAATTTGTTCAGGTTGGACTTGTCTTGGCAAAAAAAACCAGATCAATTTTTCAAGACATGGACACCCTTCGCCGAATTCTTACAAGGATAGTAATCTTTGGATTTAAATCCAACTATGGGTTGGGTGAGGTGGGTGGGGGGGGGGGGGGGGGGGGGGATGAGAGGCAGGTATATCACCACTTTTTTCTCTTTTTTTTTTTTTTTCCCTTTCTTTCTTTTATCCACTCTTTGGCTACACTACTTTGGTAGTCTAGGGGTCCTATCTTTGCACCTCTCACCTTTCTCTCTCTTTTCTTTTCCTTTATTTTCAAGTTAAAAAGTTAAAATTGATGCTGTACATTAACTGTATAATTTTATATGCCGACTGTTTTATTCTTGTACAATTGCTACTAAAAAATAAAAAATAAATTTAAAAAAATGTGTTCAGGTTGTACCGCACACAGAGACGGCGCATAAACCAGGTGACTCTCTTAAGTGATAGGAGTAGAATTAGGCCATTCAGCCCACCAAGTTCTCGTCGCCATTCAATCATGGCTGATCTATCTCTCCCTTCTAACTCCATTCTCCTGCCTTCTCCCCATAACCCCTGACACCTGTACTACTCTCTGCATGCTGCTCCCAGAAGTGTATCTGAAATTATTATTTTCCAATCGCTCCACTGTGTTAAACCTCTGCTCCAACAGCAGGCAGCATATGCAGCACGGTGGCCCAGCGGTAGGGTTTCTGCCTTACAGCGCCAGAGACCCGGGTTCCTCCCACACTCCAAAGACGTGCAGGTTCAGCACTCCTCTCTGGTTGTGCTGGGATGATCCAGTTGCCTAATAACAGCTGGGAAGAAACTGTCCATGAATCATCCTACCATAACCAGAGATATGGTAACCAGAGATAGGCCTCTTTGGTGACCCTCGGACTATCCTTGTTCGGAATTTGCTGGCTTTACCTTGCACTAAACGTTATTCCCCTTATCGTGTATCTATACACTGTAGACAAAAGTGCTGGAGAAACTCAGCGGGTGCGGCAGCAACTATGGAGCAAAGGAACCAGACTGATTCCTGGGATGTCAGGACTGTCTTATGAAAAAAGACTGGATAGACTTGGTTTATACTCTCTAGAATTTAGGAGATTGAGAGGGGATCTTATAGAAACTTACAAAATTCTTAAGGGGTTGGACAGGCTAGATGCAGGAAGATTGCTCCCGATGTTGGGGAAGTCCAGGACAAGGGGTCACAGCTTAAGGATAAGGGGGAAATCCTTTAAAACCGAGATGAGAAGAACTTTTTTCACACAGAGAGTGGTGAATCTCTGGAACTCTCTGCCACAGAGGGTAGTCGAGGCCAGTTCATTGGCTATATTTAAGAGGGAGTTAGATGTGGCCCTTGTGGCTAGGCTAAAGGGATCAGAGGGTATGGAGAGAAGGCAGGTACGGGATACTGAGTTGGATGATCAGCCATGATCATAGTGAATGGCAGTGCAGGCTCGAAGGGCCGAATGGCCTACTCCTGCACCTAATTTCTATGTTTCTATGTTTCTATGAAATAGGCAACGTTTCGGGCCGAAACCCTTCTTCAGACTGTAGACTGTACAGACTATAGATTGTACAGACTGTACAGACTATACACTGTAAATGGCTCAATTGGAATCATGTAATGTCTCTCTGCTGACTGGTTAGCATGCAACAAAAGCTTTTCACTGTACCTCGGTGCACGTGACAATAAACTAAACTGTCCCTGAATCTGGAAGTGTGCGGTTTCACATTTCTATACCTTTTGCTGGATGGGAGAAGGGGGAAGAGGTAGTGGCCAGGGATTAGGCAGCCGCTTCTGATGCCTAAACACAGATAAATCACTTCACGATTCCTACCATGGTACCATTGTCATCATTCTGAAAGTTTAAATTGACACTTGCAGGCTGCCATTCTCAGGCCACTGGCTTGCTTTGCTTTGTATTAAAATAATATCTCCCCCTTAAACATATATAAACAAGAGAGCAAATCAATTGAACTGTTTGTTACCAATGCAATTCACAGCATAGTGTAAATTATTGTGCAAATTTACTATTCAATGGCAGTATCTCTGAGGGGATTATAAAAGAAAATAACCAAATATTGATGTTCAGTAACTTCAAATATTTGGATTGTGTTTTGTGGCTTCAGTACTTCAAATGAGACCAAGGAATAAAAAGAGAGTGAACAGTAAACAAAATATAAATATTGACAGTGAGATGCCTATCCTGTCTGCCTTCATAGACTGCTAGTTTAACCAAAGTAGAGAGTCAGCTGGTGAAAGGTTTCTAAGTAATGATGCTTAGAATTAATTGTCTGAGTTAATCTTTTTATTTCCTTCGTTTATAGCTAAATACAACATTACAAGAGATTTAAGTCCGTGTAAGATCCACATGATACCAGTTAAGCCTGGTTTGTTGGACTAATGGTAGCATCTCATTTCCTGTCTGTATAATGCAAGAGCATCCTGGGAATAGAGTCATAGACTCACACAGCGCGGAAACAGGCCCATCGGCCCATCTTGCCCACATGTCGCTTCTACACTGGTCCCACCTGCCTACGTTTGGCCCATATCCCTCTGAACCTATCCTATTCAAAGGGTTTCGACCCGAAACATCACCCATTCCTTCCATCCAGAGATGCTGCCTGTCCCGCTGAGTTACTCCAGCATTTTGTGCCTATAATTAGTTTAGCTTAAAGTTTAGTTCATAGTATAGTTTATAGTTTAGTTTAGAAATACAACGCGGAAACAGACCCTTCGTCCCATCGAGTCCATGCTGAACAGCGATCCCCATACACCAGCACTATTCTGCACACTAGGGACAATTTGCAATCTTCCAAAGCCAAATTAACCTACAAACCTGTATGTCTCGGGAAGAATTGGGAGCACCCGGGGAAAATCCACGCAGTCATGGGGAGAATGTACAAACTCTGTACAGACAGCACCTGTAGATTAGTTTTGTTTAGCATGGAAACAAGCCCTTCAGCCCATCTTGTCCACCCCGACCAACATGTCTCATCTGCACTAGTCCCACATCTGTGTTTGGCCCATATCCCTCTAAACCTATCCTACCCATGTACCTATCAAAATGTTTCTTTAGTTTAGTTAAATTTAGAGATACAGCACGAAAACTGGCCCTTCGGCCCAACGAGCCCGAACTGACCAACGATCGCCGCATATTAACGCAACCCCACACACACTAGGGACAATTTACATTTATAACAAGCCAATTAACCAACAAACATGTGTATGGTGTTCAAGAAGGAACTGCAGATGCTGGAAAATCAAAGGTAGACAAAAATGCTGGAGAAACTCAGCGGGTGCGGCAGCATCTATGGAGCGAAGGGAATAGGCAACGTTTCGGGCCGAAACCCTTCTTCAGTCTGAAGCACCCGCTGACTTTCTCCAGCATTTTTGTCTACCAACATGTGTATAGTGTATGGGAGGAAACCAAAGTTATCAGAGTAAATCCACGCCGGTCACGGGGAGAATGCACAAACTCCGTACAGACAAGCACCCATAGTCAGGATCGAACCCGGGTCTCTGGCGCTGTGAGTAGGTATGTTACAAAACTTACCTTCAGTCGCGCTGTAATTCTGCCACTGGCCGTGTGCGCGATTTTGGCGCCTTTAAGGGGGGGCGGGGTTAAAACGCGGCTTTCTCCTCCCTTGTCCTGGGTAATATTTTGTTGGAGTACAAGCGTTGGCTGACAAATCGTTCCTAGTGGCGTTTTGTGTATTTTTTATTTTTATTAAATCGTCAATGTCAGCGCTGGAGTAATTTTAAAAGCAGCTCCTGAAGCGTCAACGCCGATAACGGGGACGGATTTCACACACGGGACAGGTAAACGAAAGTGGTTTATTTAAATGTATAAAAGTGTTTCTTAAGAAGCCTTTAATTCACATTTTTTCATGCGACACGGTGATTTTATTCCCCGAACTAACGGCAGTATTTTTCATGCCAATACGGGGTTAAATTCACCGCAAATGAACGTTCCAAAAGATCGCGTTCCAGAAATCCTCACTCACAAGATGAATTAAATGCCCATTAATTTACAGGTATTAACATTCAATTCCTTCCATTTGGCCTGTAAATTCATGAAAATGAGATTTAAAAATTATGTTATATTGTGAATTATTGTGTGAATGTTATTTGGACACTTAGGCTATTTAAAAATGTTAATCTATTCTTAAGAAATTGAGAGATGTTTAGATCTAGTAATTGAATTTTGTAATTAGCTACAATTAGGTAACTAACTAATTATATGCTTTACTTTCATGTCTTCTAAGTAAGATTGTTTTCATATTTGTTTCAGATGCTCCAATCTATAATAACTGAAAATTTCTTTCAGTTATCTTAATTTTTAAGAAAGTTATGGGCTTTTGACTGTCCTCGATCAAAGCTTTGTGTTAAGTCAATGGAAAAGCAATAGGGATCAAGATGCTAATTCCGAGTATGAAAATGGCCATAACTTCTTTAATACTTGAAGATATGAAAGTGAATTAGGTGTCAAATTAAACTTCTTTTTATGCTTTATCTGATGGGGATAAATTGCAGACTTTATTTTTAAAATCTCAATATTTGTAACATTGCTACTGTGAGGCAGCAACTCAACTGCTGCTCCACCATGCTGCCCTTTTCTGAAAAGTTGCAGTAGCGCCTGCCTCATCTACCTCCTTGGCAGCTCATTCCATACACCCACCGCCCTTATGTGAGAAAAGGTGAGTAGAAATGAATAGTTTGAGTAGATGTGAGATGGCCTATGTATTTTCTGAGTAGGAGGATAGCACCTCCGAAGCTGGTTCTGTTTCTAGTCTTTGGAGTCTGTGTTGATTGTAACTGCTGTACACAAGCAGGTACATCAATCACTGTAAAAAGAAAAGTGCTGGAATAACTCAGCGAGTCAGGCAACATCTCTGTGGAACAAGGATAGATGACAATCCTAAGAAGGGTCCTGACCTGAAATGTCACCTATCCATGTGTCGGAAGGAACTGCAGATGCTGGGTTTAAACCAATGATAAACACAAAAAGCCTGCATTAACTCAGCGGGACAGACAGCATCTCTGGAGAAAAGTAATAGGTGACATTTCGAGTCGAAACGTCTGACGGAGGGTCTCGACCCGAAACGAGAAGTCACTAATCCTTTTCTCCAGTTGTGGTGTCTGACCCACTGAGTTACTACTGCACTTTGTATATATTTTTTACTGTAAGGTAGAGGTGGAGGGGTGGAGTGGGGAGCAGGAGGTGAGAAAAGGCCAGAACAATTCAGGATGACCTCAGGAAGGATGAAGTCCATAATGGCCCATTGTTGGCTGGGGAAGGTGTGGCTAACAAGAGGGATACAAGGATGTGAACTGGTAGGATGACTAGGGTGGTGGAGGAGGGGATGGGAAGAGGGGAAGAGGGGAGGAGAGGGGATGCAGGAGTTACTTGAAACTGTCTATCTTTGAATGAATGGTTGGCCAGGGGCTAAATAATTCCAAATGCCTTTTTGCATTGAGAAGCCGTTTTGGTTGGAAAAGTGTGAGTGAAGAGAGAGCGTCCACATGTACAAATCCAGACTTGCAATCACCACTCTGTTACAATAAACATTCACCTTTGACTCGTTTTATAACATTGTGCATGGTGCCTTCACGTCAACCCTGGCTTTTGCTGGGTTCGGATCCTTTCAAACGCTTCACTGTGGCTCCTCACATACAATGCTAAACGCAGCAATCATAGGATCAGAACCTCACTCGGTTTCAGTGAAGGTTCTGGCTGCTTTGCTAAAACCCTGGGGTGAGTGTGGTTGTTTTCAGAACAAACACGCTCTCTTTGCTAGGAGCACGTCTCACTGAAAGATGCGTTGAGCTTTTTACAGCTCCTGGCAATCTCGGCCTTCTCTGTTGGTATAACACCCCACCTCTCTCTCTCTCTCTATCTCTCTCTCTCTGTCTCTCTCTCTCTCTATCTCTGTCTCTCTCTGTCTCTCTCTCTGTCTGTCTCCCGCTCTCTCTCGCTCTCTCTGTCTCTCTGTCTCTCTGTCTCTCTCTCTGTCTCTGTCTCTCTGTCTGTCTCTCTGTCTCTCTGTCTCTCTCTCTGTCTCTCTGTCTCTCTGTCTCTCTGTCTCTCCCTCTGCCTCTCTCTTTGTCTCTCCTCTTTTTCATCAGCAATAATGTCTGGGGGTTGCCGTTTAGTTTAGAGATACAGCGTGGAAACAGGCCCTTCGGCCCACCGAGTCCATGCCGACGAGCGATCCCTGCACACTTACACTATCCTACAACACTGGGGACAAATTACATTTATACCAAGTCGATTAATCTACAAACCTGTACATCTTTGGGAGTGTGGGAGGAAACCGGAGCACCCGGAGAAAACTCACGCAGGTCACGGGGGGTGCGAAGTACAAACTCCGTGCAGACAGCACCCGCAGTCAAACCCGGGTCTCGGCGCTGCAAGGCAGTAACTCTACCGCTGCGCCCCTTGTCATTTTGTCTTGCCATTTTCTTTCCACCCAGACTTATAGAAACGTACAAAATTCTTATGGGGTTGGACAGGCTAGATGCAGGAAGATTGTTCCCGATGTTGGGGAAGTCCAGGACAAGGGGTCACAGCTTAAGGATAAGGGGGAAATCCTTTAAGACCGAGATGAGGAAAAACTTTTTCACACAGAGAGTGGTGAATCTCTGGAACTCTCTGCCACAGAGGGTAGTTGAGGCCAGTTCATTGGCTATATTTAAGAGGGAGTTAGATGTGGCCCTTGTGGCTAAGGGGATCAGGGGGTATGGAGAGAAGGCAGGTACGGGATACTGAGTTGGATGATCAGCCATGATCATATTGAATGGCGGTGCAGGCTCGAAGGGCCGAATGGCCTACTCCTGCACCTATTTTCTATGTATCTATGTATCTATGTAAAAACATGAGCAAGGTTTACGCGCTGGAAATAAGTGGCACATGTGATAGAATAACAAATAAATCAGACATTTCTCATTCGGAAAGCATTCTGTCATTGAAGCTGACTTTAAATATAGTGAGATATCCTAAGGTGCTTCGGAACACCATCAGGCAAACTTTGGCAGGATAGACACAAAGTGCTGGAGTAACTCTGCGGGTCAGGCAGCATCACTGGAGGGAGAAAAAAAAGTGACGTTTCGGGTCAGAACCCTTCAACAGACTGAAAGGGTTCTGACCCGAAAATATCACCCATTCCATTTTTCCAGAGATGCTGCCGGGCCCGCTGAGTTACTCCAGCAATTTGTGTCTATCCTTGGTATAAACCAGCATCTGCTGTTCTTTGTTTCAAAACTTTGGCAGGATCCGCACGGAGATATTTGGACAATTAACTGAAGACTTAGAATTGTTTTAACAGAGGAAGAGTACAGAGACGGTGATTTAAGGAGGGAATTATGAACACAAGAACATATAATCCAGCCCCTCGAGTGTACTCTGGCATTCGTCAATCACGACTGATTTTCTAGCTTAGTTCAAAGACTCTTGAACAGACCTCCCATATGCGAAGGATGTATTCCCCCATCTCCCAATCTATCTCATTGCAGCTTTGCACTTCTTTTTAGGGTGGCACGGTGGCGCAGCGGTAGAATTGCTGCCTTACAGCACTTGCAGCGCCGGTGACACGGGTTCGATCCCGACTACGGGTGCTTGTCTGTATGGAGTTTGTACGTTCTCCCCGTGACTTGCGTGGGTTTTCTCAGAGATCTTCAGTTTCCTCCCACACTCCACAGACGTACATGCTTGGAGGATAATTGGCTTGGTATGAATGTAAATTGTCCCTGGTGTGTGTAGGATAGTGTTAATGTGCGGGGATCGCTGGTCAGTGCGGACTCGGTGGGCCAAAAGGCCTGTTTCCACACTGCATCTCTAAACTGAACTAAATCCGCACTTTTCTGTAGATGTAATGGTATATTCTGCACCCAGCAGCAGCCATTTTGTTTTGTTGGCAATTATTTGGCTGCCATTTTCAAGTCCAAAACTCTGGTTCTTATAAGCAGTGCCCGATCCAGGCAAGCCACTGGCTGCTGCAGGCCTCCAGCCATCGCCTTCCTTGGACGTGAAGTCCCTCTCCTCACCTGTCCACCTTAAGCATGCATATTTAACAAACTTAAATGCAATAAATAGGCGGCAATTTACATTTTCAAAAATAAGAGAATTCAACATGACAGCCCTGACCACAGATGATTCGTGAAATAATCGCATTGGAACAGCACTCTAAGCGTCAGTATATTTCTTCAGCGCATGGTTAATGTTAAGACCACAACAAGGTGAAAAATCGTGGCGGTGAGAGGAAATCTAAAATTACATCAGAAAGAGAAAACAGAGGGCGACACGATGGTGCAACGAGAGCCTACTGCCTTACTGTTCCATAGACCCGGGTTCCATCCTGACTACGAGTGCTGTCTGTACGGAGTTTGTACCTTCTCCCCGTGACCTGCGTGGGTTTTCTCTGAGATCATCAGTTTCCTCCCACACTTCGCAGATGTGCAGGTTTGTAGGTTAATTGGCTTGGTATTAAAAAAATTGTAGATTGTCCCTAGTGTGTGTAGGGTGGTGTTAATGTGTGGGGATTGCTGGTCGGCATGGACTCGGTGGCCCGAAGGGCCTGTTTCCGTGCTCAACTAAAAATGTAATCGGCCTCTGATAAGCAGCGCAGGCTAATAATTCAGGTGGAACCAGTTGTAGCAAAGGGATTGCAAGTATAATTAGCCTTTTTCAGTTCAGTTTAGTGTATTGTCACGTGTACCGGGCGGGGTACAGTGACAAGCTTTTGTTGCGTGCTATCCAGTCAGCAGAAAGACCATACATGATTACAATCAATCCATTTACAGTTAACAGATACATGATAAGGGAATAACGTTCCGTGTAAGGTAAAGCCAGCAAAGTCCAATCTAGGGTAGTCCTAGGGTAGACAAAAATGCTGGAGAAACTCAGTGGGTGCAGTAGCATCTATGGAGCGAAGGAAATAGGCAGCGTTTTGGGCCAAAACCCTTCTTCAGACTGAAGAAGGATTTCGTCAGTCTGAAGAAGGGTTTTGGCCCGAAACGTTGCCTATTTCCTTCGCTCCATAGATGCTGCTGCACCCGCTGAGTTTCACCAGCACTTTTGTGTACCTTCGACTATCCAAACTGTTGCTTCTTAAACACGGTAGTCCGAGGGTCACCAAAGAGATAGATAGTAGTTCAGCACTGCTCTCTGGTTGTGGTAGGATGATTCTGTTGCCTGATAACAGCTGGGAAGAAACTGTCCCTGGATCTGGTGGTGTGCGCTTTCACACTTCTATGCCTTTTGGGTACACTTCTATACCTGATGGGAGAGGGGAGAAGGGAAGAAGATGGAGTGGCCAGGGTGCGACTCGTCCTTGATTATGCTGCTGGCCTTGCCGAGTTTGATATGCCAATTGTACCACAGTGGATTTAAGCACCGTTGAAAAATAAAGCAATTGTCAGCTTGTGAGCACGATCATAATCTTTGTCTGCTAAACCCCTTCATTGATTACCCCCATTCATATTGGTCATTGGCTTCCAATGTTCACCCAGTGCAGGTGTACTGAGAGGCATTGACCAGTTTTATAACCTCAGGGAGATACTAATTCTTTTGTGAGTATATCGCAAATAGAAATTGTCTTCAATTCATAGCACAGAAAGAATCTTGTCCAAACAAGAGATTGCTTTAAAAGCATTGAAAACATCAACAACATATGTCTGAAAAAGTGTTCCGACCCGAAACGTCACCTGTTCCAAAACAAATTGGAGGAACACCACCTCATATTTAGCTTGGGCAGCTTATAACTCAACGGTATGAATATTGCTTTCTCTAACTTCAAATAACCATCTCTCTTCGTCCTTCCCCCACTCTAGTTCTGCAGCTTTTTTCACAGTCCTCCTGACTGAATTGTACGCCTTCGTTGTCATCGTCCCGTCAGCTAACAATGAACCATTCAACATTATCCTTGAGCATCGTCCCCTTTGATCTGTCGTTTTCACACCTTACACTTCCATATCTCTATCTCCCCCTCTCCCCTGACTCTCAGTCCGAAATGGCACCCATTCTTTCTCTCCAGAGATGCTGCCTGTCCTGCTGAGTTACTCCAGCATTTTAATAATAATAATAATAGATTTTATTTATATAGCGCTTTGTTTCTATCTTCGGTGTAAACCAGCACCCGCAGTTTCTTCCTACTCACCTGTTCCTTTTCTCCAGAGATGCTGCCTGGCCCTTGGGCTTATCCTTAATATTATGTGCCATACTTGTCTTAGTTCCCGAAACTCCTCCAGAGATATATTTGATCCCATCAGGTCATAGCCTCAGAATTAAAGGACATCCTTTAGGAAGGAGATAGAAACATAGAAAATAGGTGCAGGAGTAGGCCATTCTGCGTTTCGAGCCAGCACCGCCATTCAATATGATCATGGCTGATCATCCAGTATCAGTGCTTTCTCCCCATATCCCTTGATTCCATTAGCCCTAAGAGCTATATCTAACTCTCTCTTGAAAACATCCAGTGAATTGGCCTCCGCTGCCTTCTGTGGCAGAGAATTCCACAGATTCACAACTCTCTGGGTGAAAATGTTTTGCCTCATCTCAGTCCTAAAAGGCCTACCCCTTATTCTTAAACTGTGACCCCTGGTTCTGGTCTCCCCCAACATCGGGAACATTTTTCCTGCATCTAGCCTGTCCATTCCCTTAAGAGTGTTAAATGTTTCTCTACGTTTCTATATGAGATGAGGATGAATTTATTTAGTCAGATGGTGATGAATCTGGGGAATTCATTGCCACAGAAGGATGTGGACGCCAAGTCAATGGATATTTTTCAGATAGATTCTTGTTTAGTATGGTTTTCAGGGGTTATGGGGAGAAGCAGGAGAATGGTTAGGAAACTTAAATCAGCCATGATTGAATGGCAGAGTAGACGATGGGCCGAATAGCCTAATTCTGCTCCTATAATTTATGAACTTATTATGACTAAATCCAATCTCCCTATTCCTTTACGCTGCATGATCTTTGAAAAGGATTAATATCGTACAATGCAGCTTCATAAGCAGTTCAAATATCGCCCTTTCAACCGACCGTTTGAAAATCTGTTTGGCTGCCCCTAATTCTATCTCCATTTCATGACACCTTGTGTTCACAGTGAAAATGGAGCAGATGTGATGAGTACGAGATGTTTAATCATTGACCAAACAGAAATGTGTGGCATTCCTGGTTTTAGAAAAACAACATCAAAGTTTAGCTCACTAATATATTAATCATCCATCATTTTAATACCGTCCTTAAAACTTTCAAAGTACACATTTCAATAGTCCATGTCTTTGTTACCCCCCCCTGGCTTGGCTTGTATAATCAAGTACTCTTAGTTGACCTTCCATGTTCTATCCTCAGTAAACATGAGGTCATCCTTCACTCTGTTGTCTAACTATAACTCACACATGTCCTATTCTTCAAGTGACCCTTGCTGTCCCTCTCTCTCTTCATCCCTCCCCCATCCTTGGTCTCAGACTAGAATAATGATAGGCTTGGATAGAGTGGGTGTGGAGAGGATGTTTCTACTAGTGGGGAGGTCTAGGACCAGAGGTCACAGCCTCAGAATTAAAGAATGTTCTTTTAGGAAGGAAATGAGGAGGAATTTCTTTAGTCAAAGGGTGGTGAATCCGTGGAATTCTTTGCCACAGTAGGCTGTGGAGGAAAAATCAGTGGATATATTTTAGGCAGAGATTGATAGATTCTTAATTAGTACGGGTGTTTTTGTAGTTTTGATTTATTTTTGCACAATCCGCAAGCGTTGCCACTTTTCATTTCACTGCACATCTCGTATGTGTATGTGACAAATAAAATTGACTTGACCTGACATGGGGAGAAGGCAGGAGAATGGGGTTAGGAGGGAGAGATAGATCAGCCATGATTGAATAGCGAAGTAGACATGATGGGCCGAATGGCCTAATTCTACTATCACATGATCTAATGATCTTTCACTGTCCTCCTGATTAATTTTACTTTATATTCCTCGTTGTCACCTTCCCCTCGCTAACAATGATGTATTTTACATTTTTCCTGAGCTTCGTCCCCTTTGATCTCCAATTTTCACACCATACCCTTCCATATCTCTCGTTTCCCTCTCCGCTGAGTCTCAGTCCGAACAAGGGTCTCGACCCAAAACATCACCCATTCCTTCTCTCCAAAGATGCTGCCTGTCCCGCTGAGTTACTCCAGCATTGTGTGTCTATCTTCTATTCATCTAACCCTTCTTGTGCCAATAACACACTGTAACCGCAATGCTGTAATACTACAACATTGTAACATAAGTTCATAGTTGTAGCAGCAGAGTCTAGTCTACTTTGTCATTCAATCATGGCTAATCTATCTTTCCCTCTCATAGATACATAGATACATAGAAAATAGGTGCAGGAGTAGGCCATTCGGCCCTTCGAGCCTGCACCGCCATTCAATATGATCATGGCTGATCATCCAACTCAGTATCCCGTACCTGCCTTCTCTCCATACCCACTGATCCCTTTAGCCACAAGGGCCACATCTAACTCCCTCTTAAATATAGCCAATGAACTGGCCTCAACTACCCTCTGTGGCGGAGAGTTCCAGAGATTCACCAATCACTGTGTGAAAAAGTTTTTCCTCATCTCGGTCTTAAAGGATTTCCCCCTTATCCTTAAGCTGTGAAGCATTCTCCTGCATTCTCCCCATAACCCCCGACACCATTACTAATCAAGAATCTATCAATCCCCACCATAAAAAATATTCACTATGTGGTATCCACATTGTGGTACATGTAATACTGTGTTTTACACTGGGATTTTTCACTTTGCCTTACCTGTTGTACGTGTAATGGATTGTTTGTATAGTATGATTTGACTGGATAGCACACAAAAAAGGTTTTCCACTGTATCTCCTTCCACCTATATCCCTTCCTCTAATTTTGCATTACAGGGTGGCATGGTGGCGTAACAGTAGAGCTACTGCCTTACAGCGCCAGAGACCTCGTTTCGGACCTGAACATGGTCGCAAGTCCCTATGGAGTTTATGCATTCTCCGCATGATCTTCATGGGTTTTCTCCGCGATCTTTGGTTTCCACCCACACTCCAAAGATGTACAGGTGTGTAGGTGAATTGTCCTGGTATAATTGTAAATTGTCTCTAGTGTGTGTAGGATAGTGTTAGTGTGCAGGGATCAGGCACGGAAATCACTGTCAAAACATGCGGGGCACACAATTTCTTGGCGGCCTCAAGCGCGCATGCGTGCGCGCACACATACACACACCCACACACCCACACACCCACAGACCCACACACACACACACACATGCACGTGCACATGTGCACACACACGAGGCTTTGGCCGTGGGCCCTTTGGATCAAAGATACTAGAGACGTCCAATTGCTGTGGACGGTAACATCAGGAGCTGACCTGGTTGGCGACCGACTCCGAACTCGTCCGCCCCGAATCGTGGGGCTTGAATCGGCCCGTTCACGGGGTCTTTCATTGTCCGGCAGGGGCTTCAACATCGGGAGCCTCGATCGCCTCAATGCAGCAGTTTGATTTTAAGCCGCGCGGGGCGCTGAAAGACCCCGTGAATGGGCCGATTCAGCCCTTAGAAAGCGGCTGATAAAGTCCGGATTACAAAACATGGCGGGGGATCGTCCCCCACCACTCAAAGCGGGGGGGGGGGAGGGGACGGGTCCCCCCTGTCCCCCCCAGGATTTCCACCCTTGGCAGGGATCATGGGTCGATGCAGATTTGGCGGGACAAAGGGCTTGTTTTCTCACTGTATCTCTAAACTATGTCAATCTCCTTTTCTCTCCTTATCTGATACCCATTTGTCTCCTTTCCATCATGCATCCTTGCCCACACATCTGCAATCATATCCCTATTTCTCTTTGTAAATGGTTTCAAGGACCAAGATTCAAACTTGAGGCCACTCACGAAGCTCTTGGTTGAAAGCAATGCACTCATTTCAATTAACGTACAGTATCTTTGCAGACGGATTTAAAAATAAACTAATTTTCCAAGAGTCCCCAAATCTGCAGTCCAGTGATTGAAAATGCAATTAAGTGCTAAACAATCAACTGCTGAGCAATATTAAACTGCTGTAGTATTTTTAATAATTTAATAATGGTTTTTAAAGAATATATCTATTCCTTTTCTGCCTGACCTGCTGTATAAAGGGCCTGTCCCACTGTACGAGCTAATTCAAGAGTTCTCCTGAGTTTCCCCTGATTCGAACTCGGAGAATTACAGTAATAGCCGCTCGTAGGTACTCGGGGCTCTCGTGGACATTTTCCAACATGTTGAAAAATCTTCACGAGTCTTCACGAGCTTACCGCGTCTCCCGAGTATCTGCCGTTAGCGTTACGAGCCGCTAAGAGACGTCCCGAGCTCCGACGTACCCGCTACGTACATTCTACGTGCTTACCACGAGTTTTATTTTATTTTTAACTCGGGAGAACTCTTGAATTACCTCGTACAGTGGGACAGCCCCTTGACTCTAGCATTGTGTGACCATCACACAAGCTCATCTCCCTTCCATTGGCTACATTTATGCCTCAGTAAGACCAGCAGCATAATCAAGGACGAGTCACCCCCTGGCCACTCCCTCTTCACCCTTCTCCTATAGAAGTGTGAAAACGCACACCTCCAGTTTCAAGGACAGTTTCCTTCCTGCTGTCATCAGGCAACTGAACCATCCTACCAACAACTAGAGAGCAGTCTGGAACTACTATCTACCTCATTGGAGACCCTTGGACTATCTTTGATCTGACTTTACTGGACTTTATCTTGCACTAAATGTTATTCACGTTATTCCCTTGATCATGTACAGTATCTGTACACTGTGGATGGCTCGATTGTAATAATGTATTGTATAGTCTTTTCGCCCACTTGTTAACACAAAACAAAAGCTTTTCACTGTACCTCCGTACAGGTGACATTAAACTAAACTCAAACTCAAATTACCATTGTAAACCAGCACCTGCAGTTCCTTCCAACACACAGGGAATAATGTTTAGAGCACGATAAATTCCAGTAAAGCCCAATCAAAGGTGGTCTAAGGGTCTCCATTGAGGTAGATGGTAGTTCATGACTGCTCTCTAGTTGTTGGTAGGATGGTTCAGTTGCCTGGTAACCTCTGGGAAGAAATATCTGGATACCTCTGCTGGGTGGCACCAGACTGAGATGAGTATCTGCACTGTGGTGTTTGTGTACATCAATCGGTAGAGTTGAATCTAAATCCTATACCTCCTCACACCCTGACGTAGACCATCGAGTGCAAAACTTCTCGCTCCTGCACGTGTATGCTTGTTTGCTACAATATGGGTTCTACTTTAGGATCTGACAGAATAATTGTGCCAGACTTAAGGCAGCTGACAGATAGGTAGTAAACACCAGTTCGAGCCAGAGGGCATCGTCTGTACCTGCTATCACGCTGAGGAACATGCACCTGTCGACTTCCGACCAGTGAAACCTGTCAGATGCATATAAATACATATGCATTAAAAAAATAAATGCATTTACAAGACTGCCTGTTGTAAAAAAGCAGATAAAAGCAATTAGGAAAACTGAAAGGACCAGCCAACATTTATAACTGAGCAGCTTAGAGCAATAATTGGTTAGGGCTTTATCACTGGTCTTTTATTTAATATCCTGTGGTTTGTCTGTCTATGCAAACAGCTTCATTGTAACCTTGCACAAAATATATAAAGAAGACTTTCATTTTGTTTCACAGATCAAAGGCTGTTGATCCTTTCAGCTTTGAGTTGGTAGAATGTGCATTATTCTGGAATTATTGGAATATACTTCATGTTTTAATTGCAAAGTTAAATCCTGCTGTATTGTATCGCGGAGAAAACCTGAAAACTAATAAAGACCGGAATACAGAGTACAGATCTCTTTTGCATTCGGTGAAGTGTGGAGATGGATCAATTTTCCATGCTTTTGCCATTTAACAAGAGGTCTCACTGGTTTACAAGTTGGTTCCGATATTGAGTGAACTTGATGGCATGAATCTGTGTTGAAGTGCTTGCCACTTCCTGGAGCAGACAATATCACGAAAAAAAAAGCTGATCAAAACTTCTTGAAGCTTATCAGTAAGGTGTGGTAGGAGAGCAGGTGTGTGGACCAAAGTTGCCTTAAAAAGAGGCCTCCAGCTCCCTCTCATCAACAATGGGCAGCACGGTGGCGCAGTGGTAGAGTTGCTGCCTTACAGCGCTTACAGTGCCAGAGTCCAGGGTTCGATCCTGACCACGGGTGCTTGTCTGTACGGAGTTTGTACGTTCTCCTCATGGCTGCGTGGGCTTTCTCCGAGATCATCGGTTTTCTCCCACACTCCAAAGACATACAAGTTTGTAGGTTAATTGGTTTGGTATAAATGTAAAAATATCCAGAGTGTGTGTAGGATGGTGTTAGTGGATCGCTGGTCGGTGCGGACTCTAAACTAAACTAAACGGTGAGCAAGAGGTGAATGCACGGTCTTTCACCTAGAGAAGGAGAAATAAAGAAGCAGAGGACACGGGTTTAAGGTGAGAGGGGGTAAGATTTAATAGGAACCTGAGGCAACTTTTTCACTCAGAAGGTGATGGGTATATGGAATGGGAAGGTAGTTGAAGCAGGTACTATAACAACATTTACAAAGACACTTAGACAGGTATTTGGGTAGGAAAGGTTTAGAGGGATATGGGCCAAATGTAGGCCAATTGGGACCTGCTTAGTTGAGATATCTTGGTTGGCATGAACGAGTTGGGCCGAAGGGCCTGTTTCCATGTTGCATGATTCTAGGATTCTGTAACATGAATGCACTTGCAGGAAACATATATTGAGTTGCACTTCAATATATTCCTGTGAACTATCTGTCCACGTATGGGTTAACCTGGCTATTGTGTCCAACCCCATCACTTGTACAAAGGTTCTTTCTGCCACTTTTTTATTTCTAATTCTCAGCACATTCTCAGGGTGGCACGGTGACGCAGCGGTAGAGTTGATGCCTGACAGCGCCTCCAGCGCCGGGGACCCGGTGTCGACCCCGACTACAGGTGCTGTCTGTATGGAGTTTGTGCGTTCTCCCCTTGACATTCCACCGGGTGGCGCCAGCAATGGCTGCCTCGCTAACAGTCTGTCTGTCCCTTCCTTCTTTGTGTTTTACAGTAATTGTATGTGTTAAATGTATGTCTGTTTAGTGTTCTTTAGCTTGTTTTATGTTGGGGTGGGGAGTGGGGGGTGGGGGGAGGGTTAGGGGAATCTTTTTCTAATCTCTTACCACGACGGGGATGCAATTATTTTTTCCGTATCGTATCTCCGTCAGCACTGCGGACTAACATCGAGGAGTTGGTGCCCTCTGCTGGAGACCGACTTTTGAGAGCTCCACTGCGGGGAGCCTACGGGACTTTAACATCGCGGTGCCCGTGATCCCTTTGCCAGGGATCGACCTCGGAGCTCCAACCGTGGGTGCTTGCGGACTTAACATCACGGAGCCCGCGTTCTCTTGTCAGAGACCGACTTCGGGAATTCCAAGCCGCAGGAGCTTCGATCACCCCGACGCAGAGGCTTCGACCGCCCCGACGCGGGAGCTTTGTTCGCGCCGACGGCGCGAGAATAAAGAGGAAGAAGTTTAAACTTTTTTGCCTTCAATCACAGTGAGGAATGTGGGGAATCCACAGTGGTGGATGTTTATGTTAACTTTTATGTAGTTGTGTGTCTTGTTGCTTTTTTTCCGTATGGCTGTATGGTAATTCGCATATCACTGTACCTTAATTAGTACTTGTGACAATATAAGACCTTAGAAACCTTTGAAACCTTTGACCTGCGTGGATTTTCTCAGAGATCTTCGGTTTCCTCCCACACTCCAAAGATGCACAGGTTTGTAAGTTAATTGGCTTGGGTTTGTATACTTGGTATTAGTGTCAATTGTCCCTAGTGTGTGTAGGTTTGTGTTAATGTGCAGGGATCGCTGGTCGGTGCAGATTCGCTGGGCCGAAGGGCCTGTTTTGCGCTGTATCTCTGAATTAAACTAAACTAAATTAAACATAAAGTCTTCCTACATGTGGTGTCTGACTGCTACTGTTGGTGAATCTCCCAAAGCTTGAAGGAAAGATGACAGGTCAAGCTACAGTTCCATTCTGAGAGATCTAGGTGACAACGCTAAGAATAGACTGTGGATATATAGCCAGTAAAGATTGAACAGACACACTCTATTTAAACTTGCAAACTGCAGACTGAAGTGTGACCAAACCAAGGTCTTTAAAATGATGAAAGGAAATAATAAAAAACTGCAAATGCTGAGCTGAGAAAAAATTTAGAATATTGTAAACACTCAGCAGGTCAGGCAGCATCTGTGGAAAAAGAGACAGTTAAATTTCTTCTGGTTCTGGTTGATTACTGCGCAAACACCTCATCAGTGGTTATCTCGTGCAGGTCGGAGTGAGTAGAGTAGTGATTACATTTTGAAGTGGGCCTTTTTGACCAAGTTGAGGAGATCTAGTTGCTTAATCCCCTTTTTAAATTACTTAACATCGGGAGCAGCACATGTGTTGGGCGGTAACATATTCCATTCCCTTATCGTCATTGGGTAAAGGGAATATTGGCAGCAAAGTTCATTGAAATGTAGCGAGTTGAAGATGTAGGGACCGTTATTTAGTCTTGTTTCATGGCAGTTGGTGCTCTGGGATGACGGAAGATTTGATGGCATGATTTTGTGAATCTCCTTGTAAATTGCAATAAGTCTTAGGCTGATTCTGCGGAACTCTCGGGTAACCCATCCGAGAGAGGTCAGCCTATTATTCATGCTTGATTTGCGCTTGTAGTCATGTTGTCTATGGTGTCCCTTGGTGTCTGTCTCAGATTGTTGGCCTGTTGTGCTCCTCTCCATAAGGAGAAGTTATCTCTGCATCCGAAGATGGACACAAAATGCTGGAGTGACACAGCGGGTCAGGCAGCATCTCTGGAGAAAAGGACTAGGTGACGATTGGGTCGGAACCATTCTTCCAACACTTCTTCAGTCTGAAGAAGGTTTCAATCCCGAAACGTTACCTATTCGTTTTCTCCAGAGATGCTGTCTGACCTGCAGAGTCACTCCAGCATTCTGTGTCCATCTTCAGTATAAATGAGCATCTGCACTTCCTTTCTACACAATTTTTCTGCATCTATTTTTTCCAGAGGCATGTTTAACATTTCAGGTCAGAAAATGTTGTTTAAACTGGGAAAGAGCATCGAGGAAGTTCTTTGTAAATTGCAAAGTTTTCTGCTCATGATACACTCATACAGTACAGATGCAGACCCTCTGGCCCATCAAATCGCCATTGACCATCAGACAGTCTGAAGAGGGGTCTCGACCCGAAACGTCACCCATTCCTTCTCTCCAGAGATGCTGTCTGACCCGCTGAGTTACTCCAGCATTTTGTGTCTGTCTTTGGTTTAAACCAGCATCTGCAGTTCCTTAGCAGCACAGGAAGCATCTCTCGAGAGAAGGAATGGGTGACGTTTCAGGTCGAGACCCTTCTTCAGACTGATGAAGACTATCTTCGGTTTAAACCAGAATCTGCAGTTCCTTCCTTCACATCAAACAGCCCGTTGCACTAATCTTATTTTATTCTCCCTTCATTCCCATTAACCCTCACCAGGTTCTATTACTCACCTGAGCATCTTACGCAATTTACAGAGGCCAATTGACCTACAAATCCGCACGTCTTTGCAAAAAGTTTAACCTGCTAGTTGAAACAAGGAACTGCAGATGCTGGTTTATACCAAAGATAGACACAAAGTGCTGGAGTAACCCAGCGGGTCAGACAGGCAGCATCTCTGGAGGTAAAGGACGGGTGACGTTTCTGGTCGGGAGCCTACCAAAAACATCACCCATTCTTTTTCCCCAGAGATGCTGCCTTACCCGCTGAGTTACTCCAGCACTTTGTGTCTATCTTTAGTTCAACCTACTGTTCCATTGTAAGAAACCTAAGAGGTGATAAAACCTAGAAAAAGCCAGTTGAGCCCCAGCAAAATTAATTTAATGAATGATTATTCATCTCTCATAAGTAATCTAACTTCCCATACCTGTGATTCTGTAAAATTTGCCCCATTATATTCTGCACCTGGCACCATGTAGAGTATAATAGATTGTGTCATATCAGTCCCAAGCATACAGCCTAAATGGGACATTGTATATCTGGCTTTACAGTCCTTCCATATTGCACTGCAGACCTTTTTTAAACTTATTGTGCACCTTTTATAACATCAACATATTCCTTTGTTAATGCACCTATAGAAATTTTCTATACTTATTATTCAGAATACAGGTGGTTGAGAGAAGAGGCAGGATGAGACAGCCATCGTATTTCTTTAATGCTTTCATCAATGATATTATATGAAAAGAAAGAAAAACTTGCGATTATAAAATGCCTTTCATGAGGTTAGGACTTCCCCAACTATTTTGCAGCTAATTAAAGTGTGGTCACTGCTATCATGTAGGAAACACAGCTCCTACATTATGCAGTGAGGGTTTCATTAACATAGAAACATAGAAAATAGGTGCAGGAGTAGGCCATTCGGCCCTTCGAGCCAGCACTGCCATTCAATATGATCATAGCTGATCATCCAGAATCAGTACCCCGTTCCCGCTTTTTCCCCATATCCCTTCATTCCGTTAACCCTAAGAGTAAAATCTAACTCTCTCTTGAAAACATCCATTGAATTGGCCTCCACTGCCTTCTGTGGCAGAGAATTCCACAGATTCACAACTCTCTGGGTGAAAAGGTTTTCCCTCATCTCAGTCCTAAATAGCCTATCCCTTATTCTTAATCTGTGAAGCCTGGTTCTGGACTCCAACATCGAGAACACAAAATGCTGGAGTAACTCAGCGGGTCAGGCAACATCTCTGGAGAAAAGGAATAGGTGACGTTTTTGTCGAGATCCTTACTTTGGTGGGAAACTCACCTATTCCTTTTCTCTAGAGATGCTGCCTGTCCCTGAGTTACTCCAGCATTTTATGTCTATCTTCAGTGTAAACCAGCATCTGCAGTTCCTTCCTACACAGTAACAATTAGATTTTCTATTGATTAGTCTTGTTGGTTGAGGAATGAATATTGGTCAGGAACCTGGAGATGTTTCGTTTAGTTTAGACATACAGTACGGAAATAGGCCCTTTGGCCCACCGAGTCCGCGCCAACCAACGATCACCCCATGCACAAACACTGTCGTACACACTAGCGAGAATTGGTCATTTTTACCATAGCCAATTAATCTACAAACCAGTACGTCTTTGGAATGTGGGAGGAAACCCATGCAGTCAAAGGAAGAACGTTCAAACTCCATACAAACACCTCCCGTAGTCAGGATCGAGTCCGGGTCTCGGGAGCTGAAAGGCAGCAACTCTACAGCTGCGCCACTGTGCCAATCCTGCACAAGGCAGTTCAGTTTTATTTATTTGTCATATGTAGTTTAACACAGGGTCAACGGTACAATTAAATGTGTTTGATAAGACAACGGGTCACTTCAGCAATGATATTACAAGGATAAAAATTAAAAAAAGATAAGATAAAAGTGACATTGGCAAGTAAAATACAATAATAAATAAAATGATTAACATATATGATGTGTTTATGAGTTCAGAAGCCTGCTGGCATACACTATCCCAAATTATATTGTCTGTCCTTCATCAACTCTGGACTAAACCTTGGAACTCCTTCCCCAGCAACACGGTGACAATGGATCAGCTGGAACGACTGCAGTGGTTCAACAATATGCCTCACCAACGCCTTGTCAAGTTAGACTTTAGAGATACAGCGCGGAAACAGACCCTTCGGCCCACTGAGTCCACGCCAAACAATGATCACGCTGTACACTAACACTATCCTTCACACTAGGGACAATGTGCAATTTTACAGAAACCAATTAACCTACAAACCTGTACGTCCTTGGAATGTAGGAAAAAACCAGAGCACCTGGAGAAAACCCACGCAGGTCACGAAAAGAACGTACAAACTCCGTGCAGACAGCGCCTGCAGTCAGGATTGAACCCAGCTTTCTGGTGCTGTAAAGCACAGCGATGCCGCTGCACCACCGTGCCGCCCAATACTAGGAATGACTAAGTTGAATAAATGATGGACAATAAATGCTGGCCTTGTCAGAGCATCCCCAAAAATGAATACATTTAAAAAAGGATGAGGTTGTAAGAGATAATGAACACGAACGCTTTTGCACAATATCAGCGATTGAGTAGATACTCGTTGTACCAAGTTAACGGCTACTTTGGTAGCAGGCTTAACTTGTTTGTGTAGGAAGGAACTACAGATGCTGATTTACACTGAAGATAAGACACAAAACGCTGGAGTAACTCAGCGGGACAGGCGGCATCTCTGAATAGAAGGGACGTGTGACGTTTCGGGTCGAGGCTCGAACTGGTCAGACTGAGAGTCAGTGGAGATGGAAACGACAGATATCGAAGAGGAAGGTGTGAAAGCGCAAGATGAAAAGGGACGAAGCTCAGGGAACATATTTACTTGTTTGCTTTACTTGGAACTGTTTAATTTTATTGCTGGAACTGTGGTTGGTGAAACATTATTTAAATGCCCAGATGCTGTCATCATGCATCCACCGCAATAGTCTTAATGCAATCGTATTTTTAATGTTATCGACCATTCTCTAACTTAAAAAATAATTTATTGAATAAATGTGTGAGTAACCCCAATATCAACGTAGGAGGAAGGTAAATGGGTGATTGATGGTCAGCATGGACTCAGTGGGCCAAAGGGCCTGATATCATACAGTTTCTCTTGGACTTTATTAGATAGATAGATAAGTAGATAGATAGATATGCCTTTATTGTCATTCAGACCGAAGTCTGGACGAAATTGCAGCAGTCATACATATAATACAATAAAAACAACAATAAACACATATTAACATCCACCACAGTGAGTCCACCCAGCATCTCCTCACTGTGATGGAGGCAAAAGTCTTAGGTCTGCAGTCTCTTCCCTCCTCTTCTCCCTCTGCGCTGAGGCGATACCCCCCGGGCGATGTTATAATCAGTCCCGCGGCTCAAACACCGCGGCCCGGGGTGGTCGAAGCTGCCGCCCACCAGTCCTGCAGACGCAGCCGCTGGCCCGCGGCCGAACCCCGGACTCAGGCCACCACCGCCAGAACACCGTCCCAGCCACCCTCACGTGAGTACCGTGCCGTCTTCAGCCTCGGGCTGGGCCGCCCCGACATGGGCCCCGAACCTCCCCCGAGCCGGGTCGCCCCGACATGGGCGTCGCTTCTTCCCCGGGCCGGGCCGCCCCGACTTGGGCGTCGCTTCTCCCTCTGGCCGGGCTGCCCCGACTTGGGCGTCGCTTCTCCCTCCGGCCGGGCCGCCCCGACATGGGCGCCGAACCTCCCTCTGGCTGCGAGCGCCGCACCTCCCCGAGCTCGGCCGCTCCAACGGGAGCCTCGTTCCACCCTTGGGCTGGCCACCCTCACGAAAGCGCTGTCCACAACCTCTCACAGGAGCACTGTTCCAGACCTGAGCCGGACCACCCTCACGGGAGCGAGCTCAGGGCGAGTCCTGACGGGCTCTGCCTCCGGAGCCTCGAGGTCATCAGCTCCATTAGGCCTCAGCGCAGACGGAGGCAGAGAAGGGGAATACGACAAAAAAAGTCGCATTCCCCCGCAGGGAGAGACTGCAAACCCCGTTTCAACCCCCCACCCCCCCAAAACACAAACTAAGAACCAAAAACTAGACTAACCAAAACAAAATAAACAACACAAAAAACACAAACAAACGGGACTGCCGATGAGCCGCTGCAGCCAGGGCTGCGCCGCCACTCCGGATTTCCCAGTGATTTGACACATTGGCCTTCGTCGGTCAGAGTATAGACGTTGGGAGGTCATGTTACAGTTGTATAAGATGTTGGTGAGGCCGCATTTAGAGAATTGAGCCCAGTTCTGAGCACCATGTTATAGGAAAGATGTTGTCAAGCTGGAAAGGGTGCAGGGAAGATTTACGAGAACTTTGCCAGGACTCAAGGGGCTGAACTATAGGGAGAGGTTGAGCAGGCTAGGGCTTTATTCCAGGAGGATGAGGGGATATCTTATAAAAGTGTGCAAAATCATGAAAGGGATAGATCGGGTAGACGCACAGAGTCTCTTGCCCCGAGTAGGGGAATCAAGAACCAGAGGACATAGGTTTAAGGTGAGGGGGGGAAAGATTTAATAGGAACCTGAGGGGTAACTTTTTCACATGGAGGTTGGTAGGTGTATGGAATGAGCTGCCGGAAGAGGTAGTTGAGGCAGGTAGTATCGCAACATGTGGATAGGTACATGGATAGAGCAGGTTTAGAGAGATATAATAATAATAATAGATTTTATTTATATAGCGCTTTTCAGGACTCAAAGTCGCTTTACAATTGAGAGTCAGGAATAAACAAAACAAAATAGAGCAGTAAGACAGAGGGGAGGGGAACATGGGACTAAGATATGAGCCAAACACAGGCTGGTGGGACAAGGTTGGTCAGTGTGGGCGAAGGACCTGTTTCCACACTGTATGACCGACCCTATGTCTTTATGATGAATGGAAAATATTACAAAAACCTCATCTGGACTTCCGAGCGGATCGGCGGTACGAATTTCCCCCTGCGGCCGGGGCTCTGGAACTCCAGCCGGGCCGGAGCCGGCAGATCCGTTCCAGAGGCCGTGACCTCTGCTGATCTGGCAAAACGGATAATCCAGCAAGGCTCTGGAACCGAAGGTGCCGGAAAAGCAGTGGTAGACCTGTACTAAGAATGTGTAAGAAGAAACTGCAGATGCTGGTTTACACCGAAGATAGACACAAAATGCTGGAGTAACTCAGCGGGACAGGCAGCATCTCTGGAGATGCTGCTCTGTGAGTGGGGGAAAACCTAGCATTCAATACAATTCAATACAACCAAATGTCACACCATGCATGTCTCACACAAGATTAAACCACTTTTATCGGAAAACAACATGGGTAGCCATACATTGTTTACTGTCGACCATCACCCATATCTAGGAGTCGAATTAAGCAAAGATTTAAGTTGGGCGCCGCATATTAGTCAAGTGTCCAACAAAGCAAAAAGAACTCTCGGCCTACTCAAAAGAAATTTTCACGCATGTAGTACATCCGTCAAAGAGAATGCCTACAAGTCCTTGGTCAGGCCCAAATTGGACTATTGTGGAGTGTATGGGATCCTTGCAACAACAACAACAACAAGATCACCCTGGAGAAAGTACAACGCCAAGCCGCCCGCTTTCTATGTAATGACTACAAGCGCAAATCAAGCGTGAATAATAAACTGACTTCTCTCGGATGGGATACCCTAGAGCTCCGCAGAATCAGGCTAAGACTTATTGCAATTTACAAGGAGATTCACAAAATCATGCCATCAAATCTCCCGTCATCCCAGAGCACCAACTGCCATGAAACAAGACAAAATAACGGTCCCTACATCATCAACTCGCTAAATTTCAATAAACTTTGCAACCAATATTCCCTTTACCCAAGGACGATAAGGGAATGGAATATGTTACCACCCAACACACGTGCTGCTCCCGATGTTAAGTCATTTAAAAAGGGGATTGAGCAACTAGATCTCCTCAACTTGGTCAAAAAGGCCCACTTCAAAATTTAATCACTACTCTACTCACTCCGACCTGCGCAAGATAACCACTGATGAGGTGTTTGCGTAGTAATCAACCAGAACCAGGAGAGATGGAATGGGTGACGTTTCGGGCCGAGACCCTTCTTCAGACTGACTTTCATATGATTGGAATATGATTGGAGGCCTTTGACCAGTGGTATACCATAGGGAATGGTGTTGAGACCATTCCTTCTCTCCAGAGATGCTGCCTGTCCCGCTGAGTTATTCCAGCATTTTGTACTAAGAACGTTGCAGCTTGGAGGGGTGAAAGTACAAATTGCGGGCACACCAAATCTGCCGAACATTCTTCCAGCGTGACAAGTGACTCTGGGTAACACCTTGGACTCAACAGGATCTCAACATCCTGTTACACGTACTCTCCGGATTTCAGCTCGGCTTTGCACCGTGTCCCACCTCACCTCGAAAACAACCCACATTGCAACTTGACTCACTTTCTCCTTAATTTGCCCACTTCTCTCCAGGGTAAACACGGAGGTTAGTATGGACCTAAACAATGAGCCTGCCACCTGTTATTTGCAGATAATGTTATTTGCATGACAGATTACACCATGGGCGGGAGAGATCGCCTGCACAAACATGGGGTGTTTTTTTTTTTGAAGCAGTGACATTGAAACAAAAGCTGAATTTCAGTTTTCTATATTTTTTTGACCTTGCTATGTAATTCTGCAAAGACGCAAGGCAATCAATTGGTATTCGCTCTTCCGGGTGTGGACTCCTATATCTCGGCAGGACCAAGTGCAGACTGGGCGATCGTTTCACTGAACACCTTCGCTCAGTCTGCCTGGGCCAACACAATCTCTCTGTTGCTAAACTCTTTAACACTTCCTACAATTCCCACACTGACCTTTCTGTCCTAGGTCTCCTCCACTATCAGACTAAGGCCAAATGCAAATTGGAGGAACACCACCTCATATTTCGCTTGGCCAGCTTTCAACCTAGTGGAAAATTATATTTTGCTGACATCACGTAACCCTTGCTCTCACCTCTCTCTCCGTCCCTCCCCCACCCTAGTGCTCTGACAAGTTTCAATGTCACCTCATTAATTTTAATGTTTGTATGCCATGTTATGACCTTCCCCTCAGCCAACAATGAACCATCGTACCTTTGCCTTGATCATCTCTGCATTGATCTGGCCTTCTCACATCTTACGTGCTCTTTGTACCCTTCCATATCTCTAGTTTACCTCTCCCCTGACTCTCAGTCTGAAGAAGGGTCTTGACCCGAAACGTCACCCATTCCTTCTCTCCAGAGATGCTGCCTCTCCCGCTGAGTTACTCCAGCATTTTGTGTCTATCTTCAATTGCAGTTTAATTTTGGCCACTTGAGAGTAGTTACAAAAGCCAATTATTTAAATTAGTTCAGCTTCACTGTATCCGAGCCAAGTAGTTACAGGTATATATCCCTGATGCTAGATACTTGTGTAAAATATTCAAGTTTATGCTCCAGTGTGGTATTAACATTGAAAATATAGAAATATAGAAAATAGGTGCATTCGGCCCTTCGAGCCAGCACCGCCATTCATTGTGATCGAGGCTGAATTGTGTGATCATGTGATATTGCAGAAGAGCTATCTTTAGTTTAGAGATACAGTGCGGAAACAGGCCCTTCGGCCCACCGGGTCTGTGCCGACCAGCGATCCCCGCACACTAACACTATCGCACACCCACTAGGGACAATTTTTACATTTACCAAGCCAATTAACCTACAAACCTGTATGTCTTTGGAGTGTGGGAGGAAACTGAAGATCTCGGAGCAGGTCACGGGGAGAACGTACAAACTCCATACAGACAACACCTGTAGTCGGGATCGAACCCGGGTCTCCAGCACTGCATTCGCTGTAAGGCAGCAACTCTACCGCTGCGCCACCGTGACACCCTGAGATGCCTCCTTTCAGATAAGATATCTACCTTCTCGACTGATCATGAAAGATTCCTTGATTGAAATTATGCCACCATCCATACTACTAAAAGAAAACCCACAAGTTTAGTCTGAACTTTAAAGATACAACAGGCACTTTGGCCCACCGAGTCCACGCTAACCATCGATCATCCGTTCACTCGAGTTGTACGTTATCCCTACTTCGCATCCATGCCTTACACATTAGGGGCGATTTACAGAGGCCAACTAACCTACAAACTCGTTTAAGAAGGAACTGCAGATGCTGTAACAATCGATGGTAGACAAAATTGCTGGAGAAACTCAGCGGGTGAGGCAGCATCTATTGAGCGAAGGAATGGGTGACGTTTTGGGTCAAGTCGACACCCTTCTTCAGACTTAAGACTTCAGACTTCAGTCTGAAGAACGGGCACCTTCATTTAATGTGATCATGGCTGATCATCCAACCCCTTGATTCCACTAGCTCTAAGAGAATTCCACAGACTCACACTCTAGGTGAACAAAAATTGTCCTCATATCTTCCATATCACTGTGCCTCCCTCTCAACCTGACTCTGAGTCTGAAGAAGGGTCTCGACCCGAAACATCACCCATTACTTCTATCCAGAGATGCTGCCTGTCCCTCCGATTTACTCCAGCATTTTGTGTCTATAATCAATCAACTCCACACAGACAGCACCCTAGGTCAGGATGAAACCCGGGTCTCTGGCGCTGTGAGGCAGCAGCTCTACAACCTACGCCATTTTGATAATCAGGTGACTGTCTCATGATGTGTGTTGTCTACATTACCATGGAAACTGCTTCTATTGTGCTGAGAAACACCTCAAGTTGGTGAAGGGTGTGATGCAAATAGAAGTCTTTTATTTTCTGTGTCAGAAGAATGAGAAATATCAGGCCGATCTGTTAATTGTTTGCTCAGGACCGCACCTTGGTACAAATGTATCAGGCGTAATCCTAAAACCAGGCGCAATTTCTTAATTCTTCGCTCCTCCACTGAAAGTGCAGGTGCATTTTACGGGTGGTTTCCTTGGATACCAACCCCCACCTTATCCCACAACAAAACGGGTGTCAAAACGTAAGACTATGTTCCTCTCTCTAAATTTGGTTTCTTCCAGCCCCAAAGCCACCTCAATGTACATAACTCTTTCGACTTTAGACTTTGCGTTTTAGACTTTAGAGATACAGCGTGGAAACAGGCCCTTCGGCCCACCGAGTTCATGCCGGCCAACGATCGCCCCGTACGCTAACACTATCCCACACACACACTAGGGACAATTTACAACTTACAGAAGCCAATGAACCTACAAATCTGTGCGTCTTTGGAGTGCGGGTGGAAACCGTAGCACCCAGAGAGAACCCACGCAGGAGAACGTACCAAAACTCCAAGGGGACACCACCCGTAGTCAGGATCGAACCCGGGTCTCTGGAGCTGAGAGGTGGCAGCTCTACCGCTGCGCCACCGTGCCGCCCTTGTGCGGGGCATGTTTTCTTTACACAGAGGGGTGAGTGCCAGGAGCGTGCTGCCAAGGGTAGTGATGATAGTGCAGTGGAGGTTAGATACAAGCGACCTTACAGAAGGTGAGATCACTTTACTTTAGTTTACGTTCCCTCAATTTAGTTTACTTTATTGTCACGTGTACCGAGGTACAGTGAAAAGCTTTTGGTTGCGTGCTATCCAGTCAGTGGAAAGACCACACATGATTACAATCGAGCCATTTACAGTGCATAGATACATGATAAGGGAATGCCAGGTAACGCAAGGTGAAGCCAGCAAAGTCCGATCAAGGACAGTCAAGAGGATCTGTTATGGCATGATCTGATGAATAGCGCACATGACAACCATTTTTGCCGTCTCTCTCTCTACACGTGACGGTAAAGAAACCATTGAAAGAGGGTACACAAAAATGCTGGAGAAACTCAGCGGGTGCAGCAGCATCTATGGAGCGAAGGAAATAGGCAACGTTTCGGCCCGAAACGTTGCCTATTTCCTTCGCTCCATAGATGCTGCTGCACCCGCTGAGTTTCTCCAGCATTTTTGTGTACCTTCGATTTTCCAGCATCTGCAGTTCCTTCTTAAACCATTGAAAGAGAACTGATAGGGTTGGGGGCACAGATCCAGAGTTTATGGACTGGACAGCTGACCTGGTTTGTGTTCCTCAATTTGCTTGTGCAAACGTTTTTGACCAAAGTTCTGCAATATTCCACACAAACCTGGATTGCCTTTTACCGATTTTGAACGCACATATGGCTATTTTACATTTATTAGCTAACCTATTAAAATAGTACTACATCCTACACAATAGCATCTCAGTCGCTCCCCCCGACAAAGTAAAAATCAAGTTCTTCCAAACATTAAGCCTTTTTTAAAATGGCGTCTCACGTCACTTTCAACCTTCAAAAAGTTATTTGATTATTTTGCGCAGCGCTCAAGTAGGATTAATAATTAATAAACTGCACATTTTCTCAATGTACATGCAGTGTTTAGTTTTAAATTTGCCTGCAAACAAGGTTAGCAGGTTAATCTCGAAGTGGCATTACCTTTTTAAATAAATCATTTCCTTTTCATCCTGAAATATTGCAAGTAGAGAACATTTTGCTGGAAGTTTTTTATTTGATCCAGCGCTCTAATTTTGAGCTTAAAAGTGTTTAAATTTGGTTTGTAATCAAGGAACACCAAAGCTACCTGGCTCAGAGGTCAGGTGATAACAGTAAGTACAGGGTACAGAGAACATAGAACATCGAAGATAGAACAGTGCAGCACAGGCACGAGCCCATTCAGCCTGAAATGTTTGTGCCAAACATGATGCCAAGTTAGACTTTAGAGATACAGAGTGGAAACAGGCCCTTCGGCCCACCAAGTCCACACCGACCAGAGATCACCCCATACACTAGCACTATCCTACACACCACGGACAATTTTTACAACTTACCCAAAACCAAACAACCTACAAACCTGTACATCTTTTGAGTGTGCGTGGAGCCCTGAGATCCTGGAGAAAACCCACGCAGGTCACCGGGAGAACGTACAAACTCCATACAGACAGTGCCCGTGGTCGCAATCGATCCCGGGCCTCTGGCGCTGTACGGCAGCATCTCTGTGCCACCCCAAATGATCTCATCTCCCCTGCACATGATCAAATTCCCTCTATTCCCTGCATATCCAAGTGCATCATCTACGTCTGCAGACAAGTCTGAAGAAGGGTCTCGACCCGAAGCGTCACCTGTTCCTTTTCCTCCAGAGATGCTGTCTGACCCACTGAGTTCCTCCAGCTTTTTGTGTCAGTTTTCTTCTCAATCTAAAAGCCTGTTAAAACGCCCACTATCGTATCTGCCTCCACCACCACCCCTGGCAATGCGTTCCAGGCCCCCACCGCCCTCTGTGTAAATACCTTGCCCCGCACATCCCCATTAAAACTTTGCCTGTGGTCTGAACAGCAAGTTGACCAGAGTTTTGTTGAGCTAATGTGCCTTCCCCAGTACAGTGAGTCCAATGCTTTATTTACCTCTTCAAAAATTTAGTGGCCTGTTTATATTTTAAGCAACTTACCTCCCGGATAATTTAAATGGTGCTATTTAGATATAATTAAGCTCCCGTTGTCTATTATTGTTTGTGTACCCAGTTTGTGATAGGCTGATTATTCTCAGTCGATTCTATCCTTCTGCAACTTTTTAATATCTTTACTCCTTTTCCTGTTGGTTTTTGGTGTTTACTTAAAACTCTTTTATCGTCTTTTACTGATAGACTGTAGTTTATTGGCCAATTTAATTGCAAAGGCTTTGAATTTTGAACAGTGCAGTAATATACAAATATAAATATTTGAACAGTATATGAAAGTCTGCAGCCGAGTTGTTACCAGAGCTGGGAATGTAAAAGGTGATTACCACTAGGGGGAGTAGAGAGCTCCACAATGTGTCCTGAGGGTTATGAGAGTAATGTTGGACCATGTCCCTAATCCGCGTGGCACATAACAGTGCTTTTGAGGGTTGTAGCCAAGGCCTTCAAGTAACTCCCTCTCCCCTGACTCTCAGTCTGAAGAAAGGTCTCGACCCGAAACGTCACCCATTCCTTCTCTCCAGAGATGCTGCCTGTCCCGCTGAGTTGCTCCAGCATTTTGTGTCTATCTTTGGTGTAAACCAGCATCTGCAGTTCCTTCCGACAAATTTATCTCCATTGGCGTCAGTGTTCTATGTGACCCTTTTACGACATCATGAGTGCTTGATTGCAGCAAGAATTAAAATCACTGGAGATAGACGCAAAATGCTGGAGTAACTCAGCGGGTCAGGCAGGGTCTCTGGAGCAAAAGAATAGGTGACGTTTTGGGTCGAGACCCTTCTTCAGACCGAGAGTCGGGGGAAAAACATCACTAGCACCTGCTTATGGAACAGAGCCAGAGACCCAGGTTCAATCCTGACTACGGGTGCTGTCTGTGCGGAGTTTGTACGTTCTCCCTGTGACCGCGTGGGTTTTCTCTGGGTGCTCCGGTTTCCTTCCACATTCTAAAGACATACAGATTTGTGGGTTGATTGGCATCGGTAAAAATTGTAAATTGTCCCTTGTGTTGATGTACGGGCGTGATCACTGGTCGACGTGGACCTTATGAGCCGAAGGGCCTGTTCCCATGCTGTATCTCTAAAAGTCTAATGTCAAAAGTTGTTGCTTTCCAGTGATTGGATGGGGGGGGGTGGGGGGGGTCGTCAAAATGGTCCCTACTTGAGAGAAACACTGAACTTTTTTTTCTCTCACAGTGTACTATGTTTACATATTCTGTTGTACTGCTGCAAGTAAGAATTTCATTGCTCTGTCTGGGACAGATGGCAATAAAACACTCATTGACTCTTAAAGTTGTGTTCCTTTCCAAGCTAAATACTAAAGGCACAGGCACTTAATTACTTTCGCCCCAAGTCTGCGCCTTTGTCCACCTAATGATGCTATGTCAAAGCGGATTTTTTTTTTTCGAAATGAGAACAATTTTGAATTTTTGGTTCTCTTCAGCTGTGTTGCCTTGCAATTGAAGGTGGGCTGGAGGCAGGGAGAGGTGGGGGAGGTATAGTGGTCGGTGTCGTGCGGGCCGGGAGAGGCGTTGGACTTGATACGTAAGATCGCCAGGAAGCAGAGGGCGAGGCAAACAGTGGAGCTAATTTAGCCAGGCATAGCTGGTGGTGTTTGTGGTTGTCCCTGGCAGCAGCCGTGCTGACTCCAAAGCACCTGTGTTTGCTCACTAGCTTTCCTCAATCTGCTGGAAAATGGCCTCAGCATGTCACATGGCGGCGAGATAGTCCACGCACCATGGGAATACAAAAGCTCGGGCTTTTAGCACAGTTAATCATTAATGCTGCCTTTCTTTGTCCCATTCACTGGTGTTGACAGGCACTTTGATATTTCATATTTGCCATCAAGTCAGTTGCAGTTAGACGCAGGTACTATTGAACAAGTCAGCTCCAAGCAATATGACCTCTTATTGCCAGGGAGGATGGTATTTTCCAGATGTACGATATTATAAAATCTTTTAAAGCTGAAGGCTTCATGTACCTGGAGGTTTTCTTTTTAGAAGTAATGACCAAATTGAATCAAAATGTCTGCCAATTTTTAGTCAGCATTCTCATTCATTTTTACCCACCTCCAGTTCGCAGTTACTACTGTGTGTACCGTCATGGTAAATAGTTTTGTTTAGTTCACAGACACAGTGGGGAAACAGGCCCTTCGGCCCACTGAGTCTGTGAACTAAACTGAACTATTTACCATGATGGTAAACACGTTAGTAACTGTGTGGCCCACGTTTTCACACAGAGAGTTGTGAGTCTGTGGAATTCTCTGCCTCAGAGGGCGGTGGGGGCCGGTGCTCTGGATACTTTCAAGGGAGAGCTAGAGAGCGCTCTTAAAGATAGTGGGGTCAGGGGATATAGGGAGAAGGCTGGAATGGGGTACTGATTGGGGATCAGCCATGATCACATTGAATGGCGGTGCTGGCTCGAAGGGCCAAATGGCCTACTCCTGCACCGATTTTCTATTGAGTCCACGCCGACCAGCGATCATCTCGTACACTAGCACTATCCTGCAGACAAGGGAAAATTTAAACATTTTTACCAAAGACAAATTAACCTACAAACCTGTCATATACTGTTCAAATATTTATATTTGTATATTTCTGCAGTCTTTGTAGTGTGGGAGGAACACAGAGCACCCGGGGAAAACACATACGGTCACAGGGTGAAGGAACAAACTCTGTACAGACAGCACCCATAGTCAGGATCGATCCTGGGTCTCTGGCGCTGTAAGGCAGCAACTCTATCGCTGCGCCACCGTGCCAACCTAAATAGTGCAGATCACAGGGAGAAAGCAGGTATAGTTCACAAGGCAGTGTTGTGTTAGTCATATGTGGTGGGTAGATAGTCTTTCCATGCATATCGGGCAACATGGAGCTGGTGGGAGCTGCTGCCTCACAGCGCCAGAGACATAGGTTTGATCCTGGCCTTCATTACTGTCTGTGTGGAGTTTGCATGCACTCCCTGTGACCACGGGGGTTTCCTCTGGGTGCTCCGTTTTCCTCCCACATCCCAACGAAGTGCAGGTTTGCAAATTAATTGCCCCCTGTAAATTGCCTTAATAAGTAGAGAGTTCATGAGAAAGTGAAATAACATGGAAAAAGTGTGTACTCGATGGTCAGCATGAACTCGGTGGGCTGAAGGGCCTGTTGCAA
This sequence comes from Malacoraja senta, assembly GCA_038087875.1. Taxonomy (NCBI): domain Eukaryota; kingdom Metazoa; phylum Chordata; class Chondrichthyes; order Rajiformes; family Rajidae; genus Malacoraja; species Malacoraja senta. The sequence goes on along the minus strand of CM075978.1, from coordinate 93,953,436 downwards.
TGTTGAATCATAACGAAAATTCAACAATTGTTTTGCTCAAAGGTTTTCATCTCTCTGTTCCTTCCCTTTCTTCCCATCCTCTCTTCCTGTTTCCACTCTCTTCCCCTACGCTTCCCCTAGCTTTAAACTAAATCCATACATTCATTATAATGAACAGAATTGAATACTTTATTGACACATGTGACAAGTCACAGTGAAATTCTTTGCTTGCATATGCAAGGTATGCAAATAGTCACCCATAAAGGGCGCTTACAAGGTTCCAAAGTATCCCTGCGCCAGAGTTCCCCTTTGTTCTCCCCCCTTCTCCTCTCCCCCACGCCGTGTCCCCCATTATTCTTCCCCCTCCCTCACGGCGGTCCCCCCCCCCATGCCGGGTCCTCCTTTATTCCTTCCTCCGGCAGCGGCGTCCTCACTTCCACGTCTCTGTCCTCGTCCGTCACTTCATCATCGGCTGCCGCAACGACATCTCCACTAACGCCGACGTGTCCTCTACAGACGCCTCTGTGGTGCCGACCCAGGCCCCATCCGCGGGCTCCGCAGACCCAGGGGCCGCTGGCTTCGTCGACCCGTGACGCTCCACCTCCGTCCCGCGAGGCTCCGGCCTCGGCTTCTCAGCGGCCCCTCTGGAAGGCGTCTGCTGCGGCGGCATCTCCGGAAGGTTATCAAGTTAATAGATTCTATTTTTAATCTAAAGAAATTATTGAAAATGAACTACATTTACAGCCACTGAAGTAATATTAAAAACAGGGCATCCATTTTACACTCGAAGGCCTTCAACTAACAATGTTCAGAGCACAGGCTTTAACATTGTTAGTTAAGGATCATTCACATTGGTCACGGTCCTTGAAGTAACTCCCTTAATATTTTCATTAAAATATTATACATGGATTATTTCCATCACAGGAGTTCACAGGACCATATTTTTTAAAACATTTTGCCACTCTTATACTGTGTTGGCCCTGAAGCCCAGAATTGTATTAGTTGTTAGTTTATTGTCACGTGTACCAAGATACAATGAAAAGCTTTTGTTGCGTGCTAACCAGTCAGCAGAAAGACAATACATGATTACAATGGAGTGTGCAGATGCATGATAAAGGGAATGACGTGAATAACGTTTAGTACAAGATAAAGCCAGTAAAGTCTGATCAAAGATATTCCGAGGGTCTTAAATGAGGTAGATAGTAGCACAGGTTTGCTCTCTAGTAGTTGGCAGGATGGTTCAGTTGCCAAATAACAGCTGGGAAGAAATTGTCCCTGAATCTGGAGGTGTGCTTTTTCACACTTCTATACCTTTCGCCCGGTGGGAGAGGGGAGAAGAGGGAGTGGCCGGGGTGCGACTCGTCCTTGATTATGCTCAATTCTCACTAGTGGGTCTTGAACCAGCAACCACCGGGACCAGAAACAAGCGTGCTATCAACAAAGCCACGATGTGAGGATCACTTTTACGCACCTTTGTTAACCTTTCCAGTCAGTCACTTGGAACTGTAATGCACTGATTATGAAGAAGGAACCCAAACCAAAATGTCACCTATCCATGTTCACCAGGGATGCTACCTGACCCCGCTGAGTTACTCCTGTACTTTGTGTCTTTTTCTGTAAATCAGCGTCTGCAGTGCCTTGCTGCTACCCTTATTTTGTTCCATCTTCACCATTAAGCCACGCAGATCCTTGACAGTCAACATTTAACACTGGTATTAATGATCAATCGTTCCGATATCAGCTCATTCCTTACCTTGGTGGTTTATGTACAATCACCAACAGAGCCACTGGAAGACCAATTAGACTTAGTTCCTCCCACACTGTTGGGTGCATTGGGCAGCAAGCTTTCGCCATTCTGTTCGGTTATGTGCGACGTCTTCCACCCTCGATAGGTTTGCGTCCCGGGCTTCCAAATCCTCCTGGAATGTTCGCCTCCATGTGAGTTTTGGTCGGCCTCTTTTCCTTCTTCCGTCAGGTTGCCATGTCATTGCTATCTTAGGTGCACGTTCTGGTGACATTCCGAGTACATGTCCTGCAAATTTAATCCTGCATACATCTATGTCCTGGCTGAGAGGCTTTGTTGCAGTTTCCCGGTAGATCTCCTCGTTTGTGATGTGGTCTCTGTAGCTAGTCTTCATGATCTTCCTCAAGCAGCATTGTTGGAATGCATCCATGAAAGACCAATAAAGCACCAATATTATTTGTATTAAAAAAATATTTTTCTAAATGAGAAATTGGACATTTTTGTCACCGGGCAAAGTTCTAATAGAAGGTTGAGAGGGAAGGGTAGATTAGCCATGATTTGGATGGTGGAGGAGACTTGATGGGCCGAATGACCTAATTCTGCATCTACAACTTATGAACATGAATTTTGTCCTATTATATATTTTAATGTAGTATCTAATTTAATATTATCATTCTGAACTTACTGTAATTATTTCTAATTACTAATTACATGATAATTTCAAAATTAAACTGTTCATAAAAATGTATGCAGAAAATACTATAAATCAGAACTTGCCTTGTTGCATTTGCAGTCCATACATTCTTAGTGTTATCAAGTTAATACATTTGATTGTATGTCTCCACATTCAGGTTAATGATGGGAATTTCCTATGTAAACAGGTCACACTGTTAATGCACCCACGTATCAGTGGAGGTGGTTGAAACAATGGCTAACTTGGGATGTTGTTTAGTTTAGTTTTGTTTAGTTCAGAGATACAGCGCGAAAACAGGCCCTTCGGCCCACCGAGTCCGCACCGACCAGCGATCCCCGCACACTAACAACATCCCACACATGCTAGGGACAATTTACATTTACACCAAGCCAATTAAGCTACAAACCTGTATGCCTTTGGAGTGTGGGAGGAAACCGGAGATCACGGAGAAAAACCCACGCAGGTCACGGGGAGGACGTACAAACTCCGGACAGACAGCACCCGTAGTCAGGATGGAACCTGTGCTGTAAGGCAGCAACTTTACCGCTGCTCCACCGTGCCACCCGTGCCGTTGAGGCAAGTTACATTGGAAATTATGGGGGAAATGGGAATGCGGCTATCTAAATGGCAAGACCAAGGCTCGTCGAGTCAAGGCCGAAGGGCACATTGGCCGGCAGGACTAGTAACCCGCCCAAGGGCTTGCCGGGATGGCGGGACCCACCCGAAGGCTCATCGAACAAGAGGAGCAAGGGTCGGTAGGAAGGTGAACCAGGGTAATGCCTCCAGCGCCTTCAAGGTCGGCTGCAGGAGGCGCCCCTCGACACAAAGATGACCTGGCGAGGAGAGGTCAGTTTACGCGAACTGCTCCGGTAGATCGAGTGCGCGGGCCGACTGGACTTTGAAAAACGGCGGCGCCAGCATGTGTAATATACTGTATGCAAAAATAATTTCACGGTGCAGTTGCATATGTGCCAAATATAGAATCATTGGTGTAGCATGGGGACTAGATCTCTCGTTCAATGAGAATGAAGGATGGAGAAAATAAATTAGAGTCATAGATAGAGTCATAGCGTTATATAGTGTGGAAACAGGCCCTTTGGCCCAACTTGCCCACACCGGGCAACATGTCCCATCTACATTTAATCGCTTTTAAAACATGGAGGGTCACAATGAAGCCTAACATCTAGGACCTACGGCCCACGGGCCGGATCCGGCCCTTAACCCAAAATCATCCGGCCCACAGGCATATTTTTTTCAATTCATTTTCGCGATCTGGGAACTACAGCCCCCGCCCCTCCCCCGTCCCCAGGATTTCCACCCACCTGCCTGCATTTGGCCTATATCCCTCTAAATCTACCCCCTCCATGAACTGGCTAAATGTCTCTTAAACATTGGAATAGTACCTGTCTCAACTGCAATATATGACATAGAATACTGTAACCTCGCTCGTACCGTATTGGATTTCAAAAATCGAAGATTGAATTAGTACCATGCTTGGATCTGGAAGAATACGAAACACATCAACACCAGTGTTGTATTTGGTTCTGTTGATTGCCTTCTCCCAACTGGGATTGAGGATTTTCCATGAATGGGACCATGGTCCGTCAAAAATTAGTGTCCAGAAGACATACGTAAATACGTTTCGTGGAAATGGGTCGAAACACTCAGCTACCCCCTTTCTAGGCTACCCTAGAGGTCGCCTATCATTGTTCATTATTGTCAATTTACTGGCTGGGGACATCAACCTCAACCCTGGCCCAAAAGGTCAGCACCATGGACGTAAACCAAAGTACCCGTGTGGTTTGTGCTCATTTGCTGTTAAAGATTCTGGCATTCAGTGCTCGATGTGCACAAGTTGGTTTCACCTGAACTGCTCCAATGTGTCAAACCACACTTTTGGTTTTCACTCCAAAAATCCAAATGCCATCTGGTTATGCCCATTGTGCGATGTCATCAACCTTGCCAGCTCGTTTTTTGACTCGTCAAGCGACCTTACAAGTATGCTCAACTTGAGCAATTCATTTGAAAGTCTCACATCTCTGAGTGATGACCCTGATTGTGACGTATGGAATCATGAGAATTTAAGATCATCCAGCCCAAATTGTGCTGGCCACTTACCGAAAATAACACTGCTCCTGAGTGGCCTTGTGGAACGACATCCAAAGCAACACCAACATCCAAAGCAGAGAAAAACCCTCTGCTGAAATGTGCGAAGACAAAGGATGGCTGGACCGTTGTTGGGAAAGATGGTAAAAGTAATACCCCTGATGATGACAATCCTCCATCCTCCCCCTACACCAGCTATCACACCCGTCAACATGTTAATGGACAAAGAAATGCGTGTAATGGTGATGCTCAAAAGGAGATTCATGGTACCAACAAAGATATTGATCGCAATGATGTCAGCAATGAACATGGGATCAAAATCGCTGTTATATATTGCCGCAGTATAGGAGGAAAATGTGCTGTGATCAATTCATTTATTGAAACTGAAAACCCTGATATCCTTATCGGGTCTGAATCTTGGCTGGACCCATCAATCAAATCTGCTGAGATTTCCCTCCTCACCTTCAAATTTTTAGAAAGGACAGAAACTCGCATGGAGGCGGTGTCTTCATCGGAGTTAACAATACCATTCCTTGTTTTGAACGTACAGACTTAAACAGCGACTCTGAGCAAATCTGGTGTCAAGCTACACTCGAGGGTCAGTCGTTACAGATCGGAAGCTTTTACCGACCACCTGACATGAAAACGGAGCCTCTTTTAGACCTTGGATCAATCATCTCCAAAATTAATGCCTCGTCACGCTCTCCACTTATCATCCTGGGGGGCGATTTCAATGTCCCAGGTGTAGATTGGTCTGACGGCATACAAAGTGAACCAAAAGGAGCTCTCCAGGAAGCCCTAGCTGACCTTACTCTGGAAAATCACCTGTCCCAAAAAGTCACTTTCCCTACCAGACGTGATGAGACAAGTGGCACCGAAAATACTCTAGATTTATTGTTCACTTCTCACCCAGATTTAATTTCGGAAGTTTCATCGTGTGCTGGAATTAGCGATCATTATATTATCCAAGCAAAACTGCACACAAAGCTTAAAGTTCCTTCAAAGCCACCGCGTAAAATTTCCCTCTGGAGAAAAGTGAACAGCGAGGAATTTAAAGTCTTAGCAAAAAAACTGGGAAAAGATTTATTCAACCTGCAACCAGATAAAAGATCCGTAAATGACAACTGGGTGTGGCTGAGAAACTCTTTAAATAATATTGTTACAAATCATGTTCCTCAAAAACTCATTAAGGGCCGTATGCGTCCTTCTTGGTTTTCGGCAAAACTGAAACGTCTCTGCAGTAAGAAAGAGAAGTCTTATATCCGTACCAAAAAAAGGGGTACAAAACTGGACTGGGACAATTTTACTAGAATGCGAAAGCAAGTCGATCGTGCTATTAGGAGTGCTCGTAGACAACATGTTCCTTCTATTCTTGGGGGAGAGCAACCCAAGGCTTTTTGGAGATATGTGAAATCCAGACGGACAGACAACACTGGTGTCCAGATGCTTAAAGTGAACAACTGTCTGATCACTGAGGACCAGGTGAAACCAGAAGCTCTTGCAAACCAATTCCAACACGTTTTCACCTGGGAAGATATGGAGCCTTCATCATTTCCAGTTCTACCGCCCAGCCCGTATGCTGATATGCCTGCTATTAAAATTGAGGTTGAAGGTGTCAAGAAGTTATTGCTCAACAACAATACCACAAAAGCAATTGGACCAGATCAGATACAGAATCAAGCCCTCAAGATCGCAGCCGAAGAACTGGCTCCAGTTTTGCAGTTCATTTTCCTACAATCGCTTGACTCAGGTGATGTTCCGCTGGATTGGAGGAAGGCTAACATCACTCCTCTCTTTAAGAAGGATTCAACCACCAACCCATTGAATTATCGTCCTGTTTCATTAACAAGTACTTGCTGCAAATTACTGGAGCATGTAATTGATAGTAATCTGATGCGACACGTGAGCAAACATAATATTCTTGCTGACAACCAACATGCATTTAGGAGGCATAGATCATGTGAGTCTCAGCTTATCCTGATGACAAATGACCTGGCCAAACATCTTGATGGTAATGTCATCACGGATTTAGTAGTGTTGGACTTTTCTAAAGTATTTGATGTCATCCTGCTTCGGAAGCTTGACTTCTATGGTATTCGTTCCAACACGAAACGATGGATTTCCAGTTTCCTGACAAAACGTCTTCAGCGTGTGTGTGTGAACGGAAAGAGCTCCAATTGGCATCCAGTGTTGAGTGGTACACCTCAGGGCACAGTACTTGGCCCACATCTGTTTTTGCTTTACATAAACGACATCCATGAAAAAGTCGCAAGCATGACCAGACTATTCGCTGATGATTGTTTGCTGTACCGTCCAATTAAGTCAGCTGATGATGAAGATGCTCTCCAAAAGGACCTCGATACAATGGTTGAGTGGTCACACCAATGGGGCATGCAGTTCAACCCTTCCAAATGTGAAACCATGCGTGTCACCAGAAAGAGGAATCCAGGCGAAACATCGTACAATGTACTTGGTACCACCCTTGAAGAATCCAAACAAACCAAGTATCTTGGCATCAAATTGCAGAATGATCTGCGTTGGAATGGTCAGACTCATCATGCAACGGTGAAAGCAACAGGTGTCCTAGATTTTCTGAGGCGCAACTTTCATCATTGTTCAACTTCTGTCAAGGAGAAGCTATACTTCACCCTCGTTAGACCTCATTTGGACTACGCAGTTGCAGCATGGGACCCATACACAAATAAAAACATTTCTTCCATCGAACGTGTCCAAAGACAGGCAGCTCGATTTGTTACTAACACCTATGAGAGAGAAGCGAGTGTTACCAAACTTCTGAATTCTCTGGGGTGGAACCCTCTCCAAGACAGACGTGAAGCTCACTGTTTGACCTGTTTTTACAAAATGTTAAATGGTCAGCTCGACAAAGATTACAAGACCTACACCAAACCCAAACCAATTAGGAGCAGACGAGGGCATTCGATCCAATTTGTGATTCCAGCTACCAAGACAGATGTGTACAGCAATTCATTCTTCCCCCGCACAATTAAAGCATGGGATAATCTCCACCCTACTTTAGTTACTCAACCAGATGCAACTAAATTTAAGGTAACTCTTTCTTCCCAAAAACCCTTTCTGGCTTAAGTCCTCCCTCCACCACCTCCAGTTTAAATTCCATTTGGAATATTTTGGAGGACCAAGAACCAACCAAGAACCAACTACCTCCTCTGGCAGTTTGTGTAAAAATGTTTCGCCTGAAGTTCCTATTAAATCATTCTCCCCTCATCTTAATCCTCGGGTCTGAAGAAGGGCCTCGACACCAAGCGTCACCCATTCCTTCTCCCCAGGGATGCTGCCTGTCACGCTGAGTTACTCGAGCATTTTTTTTGTCTATCTTCGGTTTAAACCAGCATCTGCAGTTCCTTCCTACATATTAAACCAATGTCCACTGGTTTGTGATGTCTTTAATAACAATAGGGGTGAATTAGAGTATAAATCGGTGCAAAATAAGAAATCATGAAATGGAAAGGTTCGGTAACTATCGAGAGAGATCGGAAAGTGAAGAGAAAGGAAAAGTAAGGAACTTCTTCCTATCGAGTGCACATCACAAGATTAGAAATTGTTCAGCCGGAGCTGGACACACTTCTCGGCATCTGCATACAATGGTGTCTTGCGCTTCTTGTGGTGGAAAGATTGGTAGAAAAAGGGCCGAGACGTGAACGCCCTTTCCTTGACCCCAGTAAGGAACTATGAATCATATTTGTTTTTTTCATTTTTTAATGCTCTTAACAATTCACTGCAAACAGACCTGTGATCTCCTGATTTAAATTATTTGTTTTCTTAGTCAGAGGTAAATCAGCACTGTATTAACAAGAACAATGATGATGTTATTGACACAGCATAAACTGCTGTCTGTACGGAGTTTGTACGTTCTCCCCGTGAGCTGCGCAGGTTTTCTCTGAGATCTTCGGTTTCCTCCAACACTCCAAAGACGTGCAGCTTTGCAGGTTAATTGGCTTGGTATAATTGCAAATTGTCCCTAGTGTGTGCAGTGTACTACACTAGGATAGTGTAAATGTGCGGGATCGCTAGTCGGTGCTGACAGGGTGGGCCGAAGGTCCTGTTTCCACGCTGTATCTCTAAAAAACTAATCTAAAGCCCCTGTCCCACTTACGTGTCCTTGGCACGCAAATTACGGGACCTCGAGGGCGTGTTGAGGCGAGACGGTCCCACGAAGGTGCGCGCGACTTCATGCGTGCGCACAGCCGTCTGGAGCGCGTGACGTCATTTGAAGATGGACACAAAATGCAGGAGTAACTCAGCGGGACTGGCAGCATCTCTGGAGGGAAGCAATGGGTGATGTTTCAGGTCGAGACCCTTCTTCAGTCTGAAAGAAGGGTCTTGACCCAAAACGTCACCCATTCCTTCTCTCCAGAGATGCTGCCGGTCCCGCTGAGTTACTCCAGCATTTTGTGTCTATCTTCAATTTTCTTGGCCCCGCTCTGGGAGTAGAAGTGGGGGCGGATCCGGATCCGCAACGGCCGTGAGCCCCAGGCCGAGCTCGGCGATCGTTTGCCTGCTTCTACTGCTGTTGGAGGTGAGACGTTGCGTCGCGCCAGGGTCTTGGGCCTGTCCCACTTTGGCCGCCAGTTCCGTGACAGGCCGGTGGCGCGCAAAGATTTCGTTCGCTACAAAATTTCGGAGCGCCGCGCGATGTCGCGCACAACTCCATACCCCTCCGCGCTTCTCAGTGGGACCGGCCCCGCGAGGCCACACGATGCCCGTGCGCCTCAACGCGACGACGAGGTCGTGTAATTTGCTTGCCCAGGACACGTAAGTGGGACAGAGCCTTAAAGGCCAGGCCATCAGCAAAATGAGGTTTGCGCAAAATTCGCCCGCCAGCCAGATTTGCAGACTTGCATTTCATGGCCTACCTCTTACGTTACTAAATGTGTCGGCCAATTTGTGCTCTAATAATGGATTTGTCGGCATTATTTTTGCATCACAACTTGCCCTATTATTATAAAATAGCTTTGAAATCACAAAGTAATGATGTCAGCATTATCTATCATAATAATGCTGAAGATAAACACAAAATGCTGGAGTAACTCAACGGGACAGGCAGCATCTCTGGATAGAAGGAATGGGTGACATTTCGGGTCGAGACCCTTCTTCAGACTGAGACTCAGGGGAGAGGGAGACACAAGAGATATGGATGGGTAAGGTGTGAAGATGAAAGATCAAAAGGGACAAAGTCCAAGGAAAATGTAGAATAGATCATTGTGAGCTAGGGGAAGCTGACAAAGTAATATTGAATCAGGAACATGGTCAAGCTAGTTGGACCTAGGGTTACTTGAAGTTATAGAAGTTAACTTTCATACCGCTGGGTTGTAGGTTGCACGAGTGAAATATGAGGTGCTGTTCCTCCAATTTGTGCTGGGCCTCACTCTGACAATGGAGGAGACCCAGGAGAGAAAGATCAATGTGGGAATGGGATGGGGAGTTAAATTGTTTTGCAACCGGGAGAACATATATGTCTAGGCAGACTGAACGGAGGTGTTCAGCGAAACGATTAATATTAATTTTATTCCAGTGGCAATTTAAGAGAATAATACGATGATCACATGCTGACAAACTGATGTACAAAGGTTGATACAAAGTGCTGGAGTAACTCAGTGAGTCAGGCAGCATCTCAAGAGGACATGTGTAGGAAGGAACTGCAGATGCTGGTTTAAACTGAAGATGGACACAAAATGCTGGAGTAACTCAGCGGCACAGGCAGCATCTCTGGAGAGAAGGAATGGGTGACGTTTGGGGTCGAGACCCTTCTTCAGATCTCTCGCTCAGTTACTCCAAGATGGTCACGGGTCAGTGCAGACCTGGTGGGCCGAAGGGCCAGTTTCCACATTGTACAGTATCTCTTAAAAACTAACCGAAAGCTCTGATGCTTTTTTTCTTCAGTTCATTGTGGGGGGGGGGGGGGGGCGGGGGAGGAGGACAAAGCACTCAAACACAATAGTCTAGTCACCACGGGACCTGATGAACCAACCAATCTTTCTTTGCCCCATCATTTCTCCATGTTTGTTTGTCTTTGCCTGAACTTTTAACCACCTGTCCTTTTTATCTATTTAAGTGGCTCAGTGCCAGATTTTGTCTGATAATGTTCCCATGAAGTCCTTTGTGATATTTCAAAACATGAAATACCATCTATTAATGCAAGTTGTTTGTAGTAACCTTTCTCTTAAGTCATGATTAATGATGGGTTCTAGTGCTGAAGATAGACACAAAATGCCAGAGTAACTCAGCGGGACAGGCAGCATCTCTGGAGAGAAGGAATGGGTGACGTTTCGGGTTGAGACACTTCTTCAGACACACGTTTCGGATCGAGACCCTTCTTCAGACGTTCTTGTGCTGATCTTAACTTGATAAAACCTCCATGCTGCCTACGTTAATTTTTGATGGATATGTATATTGGCCACAAGACGCAGATTTTTGTGAGAACTATTTTTGTTATAACTAGCTTTTAATTATATCATAGATAGACACAAAAAGCTTGAGTAACTCAGCGGGACAGGCAGCATCTCTGGTGAAAAGAAATGGGTGATTTTTTGGGTCGAGACCCTTCTTCAGACCTTTCTTCAGAAGGGTCTCGACCCGAAACATCACTCATATCTTCTCTCCAGGGATGCTCTCTGTCCCGCTGAGTTACTCCAACTTTTTGTGTCTATCTTTGGTTTCAACCAACATCTGCAGTTCCTTCCTACACTTTTAATTATGTACAATTATGTTGTATAACATAATAACAATGTCTTAGTGCCTGCAACTGCGTTAGAATTCCGTAGAAACTAGATTTGTACAATCAACCAAATGAAGGTTAAAATTGAACTATGCTTAAAAATAATTTGGGTTAAATTGTTTCAAATCAAGATAACCGCGAAAGGTTTCAAAGACTTTTGTTTTAAATGTAAATATAAAATAGACCTTATTATGAATTTAATACGGTTCTGATAAGGAGATTAATCTCCCTGATAACAGTCTGCAAATAAGCCTAATGGGTCCGTGGTTCAAACAAGGGATTCTGTTTAATGGGAACAGGCAAGAGATGAATGGCTTGTTAAACATTGCCAACATACTTGCTTGGTGCCATACAGCGGTCAAAGCAAGTGGAAACAAGGACCTTGCGATGTATACCTATTTGCTAATTCGGCCCAACTCTCTATCTATCTATCTTATCTCTTTGCCTACGGTACCCCAGTGTGACTGCGTACTTTTAGTGTCCTTTGTCTCCGCTAAGTACTTCCAGCCTTTAACAGCTTAAAAAATAAATGGACAGTGTGCCCATGTGTACTGACAACGTTTTATTAGCAGATTGTTCTCAGCACTTTACCTGTTGTAAAATTATATGATTGCCAACTGAAATTGGGAAGAATTTCCAATCTTATTTTATGGGTGATCCTAGCCTTTTCCGGGCTGCTTTGGGTGGGAAAGAAAGTTAATGATTCACTGCTGTTGGGTGGCGAAGGCTTTATAAACTTCCAGGCAGATGATTTTATTTTGATATATCTTTGTTATAAATGTGCTGTAGCATAAAGGGGACAGGACAAAATCTCACAAAATTGGAAGCAGTTCTATTTTTAGTAATTGTGTCGTTTAGAGATACAGTGTGGACACAGGCCCTTCGGCCCATCTAGTCCACACCGACAATCGATCAGCCAAGAAGGGTCTGAACCTGAAATGTCACCCATTCCTTCTCTCCAGAGATGCTGCCTGTCCCGCTGAGCTACTCGAGCTTTTTGCGTCCGTCTTCAGTTTAAAACTAACATCTGCAGTTCCTTCCTACACACTAGTTTAGTTTAGTTTAGAGATACAGCGCGGAAACAGGCCCTTCGGCTCACCGAGTCCGCACCGACCAGCGATTAACATTATCCTACTCACACTAGGTACAATTTACACTTATTCCAAGCCAATTAACTTACAAACCTCTATAGAAACATAGAAATAGGTGCAGGAGTAGGCCATTCGGCCCTTCGAGCCAGCACCACAATTCAATATGATCATGATTGATCATCCACAATCAGTACTCCGTTCCTGATTTTTCCCCATATCCCTTGATTCCGTTAGCCCCAAGAGCTATATCTAACTCTCTCTTGAAAACATCCAATGAATTGGCCTCCACTGCCTTCTTTGGCAGAGAATTCCACAGATTCACAACTCTCTGGGTGATTTTTTTTCCCCATCTCAGTCCCTTATTCTTAAACTGTGATCCCTGGTTCTGGACTCCCCCAACATCGGGAACATTTTTCCTGCATCTAGCCTGTCCAATCCTTTAAGAATTTAAAATGTTTCTAGAAGATCCCCTCTCATCCTTCTAAATTCCAGTGAATACAAGCCCAGTCGACCCATTCTTTCATCATATGTCAGTCCCGCCATCCCTATGTCTTTGAAGTGTGGGAGGAAACCGAAGATCTCCGAGAAAACCCACATGGTGACGGGAAGAACGTATAAACTCCGCACAGACAGCACCCGTAGTCAGGATCGAACCCGGGTCTCCGGCGCTGCATGCACAGTAAGGCAGCAACTCTACCGCTGCGTCACCGTGCCGCCCAAACTAGTTCTATGTTATGTACAAGAAAAAACTGCAGATGCTGGTTTAAGTCGAAGGTAGACACAAAATGCTGGAGTAACTCAGCGGGTGAGGCAGCGTCTCCGGATAGAAGGAATGGGCGACATTTCGGGTCGAGACGCTTGTTCAGACTGATGTCAGGGGAGGGGTTCTCTACATCGGCGAGACCAAGCGCAGGCTCGGCTATCGTTTCACTGAACACCTCCGCTCAGTCCGCCGTAACCTACCTGTTCTCCCGGTAGTTTACACCCCAGCGGTATGAACATTGGCTATTCTAACTTCAGATAGCCCTAGCTTTCTCTCTCCATCCCCCTCCCCTTCCCAGTTCTCCCACTAGTCTTACTGTCTCCGACTACAATCTATCTTTGTCCCGCCCCGTCCCCTGACATCAGTCTGAAGAAGGGTCTCAACCTGAAACGTCACCAATTCCTTCTCTCCAGAGATGCTGCCTCACCCGCTGAGTAACTCCAGCATTTTGTGTCTACCTAGTTCTCTTATCTTACATTCACATCCCACATGCAAGGGGCAATTTACAGAAGGCAATTTATCTACAAACCTTTGTATCTTAGTCCCCACGTGGTCACAGGGAGAACATACAAACTCTGTACACACAGCACCCGTAATCAGGATCAAACCTGCGTCTCCGGCGCTGTGCTTAACCGTGTTAATTTAATACACATATTTGATTCCACTGTGATTATCTATAGCTGGATTTTTAAGGAAAATACATGGAAGTATTCAAATAAGTTTTAGTTATAGTTTTAGTTTTGGAGACACAGCGTGGAAATAGCCAACTGAGTCCACACCAACCAGCGATCACCCGGGCACTAGTTCTATCCTACACACCAGGGACAATTTATAGATGACAATTAACCTACAAACCTGCACACCTTTGGAATGTGGGAGGAAACCGAAGCACCCAGAGAAAACCCAGGTGATCACAGGGAGAACGTACAAGCTGCGTACAGACAGCACCCATAGCAGTATTTTGAAGAATCCTAGCCAACATTAATCCCTCAATCAAAATCACTCAAACTAGATACCTGACCATTTTTGCATTTCTGCTTGCTTGGCGCCAAGTTTGACTTCAGAGATACAGCGAGGAAACAGGCCCTTCGGCCCACTGAGCCCGCACCGACCAGTGGTCATCCTGTACACTAGAACTATCCTGCACACTAGGGACAATTTCCAGAAGCCAATTAACCTACAAACCTGTACGGCTTTGGAGTGCGGGAGGAAACCGGGGCACCGGGAGAAAACCCAAGCAGGTCACAGGGAGAACATACAAACTCCGTACAGGCAGCACCCGTAGTCAGGATCGAACCTGGGTCTCTGGCGCTGAAAGTCAGCAACTCTACCGCTGCACCACTGTGCTGCCTTTGTTAGCTGCTGTATTTCCTATACTACAACTGTTCCTTCTAGTGGGCGGCACAAAAGAACAGCTGGTGGAGCCGCTGCCTCACAGTGCCATAGACCAGGTTTCGATCCTGACCTTGTCCTTCGTGATCCTGGCGTGACCCTTGTGATTCCAGGTGCTCCGGTTTCATCCCACATCCCCAAAACGTGCGGGATTGTAGGTTAATTGGCCTCCGAAAATTGCTCCCAGTTTTAGGGAGTGGATGAGAAAGTGGGATAAAATTGAAAGGCGGACCATGATGAATTGCAACGTTTCGGGTCGAAACCCTACCGAAACATTGCCTATTTCCTTCGCTCCATAGATGCTGCCTCACCCGCTCAGTTTCTCCAGCATTTTTGTCTACCTTCGATTTTCCAGCATCTGCAGTTCCTTCTTAAACATGATGAATTGCATAGGCCTATTTTTTTTTTTAACTTCTAGGGGATCAAATAGAAACATATAAAATTCTCGAGGGATTGGACAGGCTAGATGCAGGAAAACTTTGGGGGTCCCGAACCAGGGGTCACAGTTTAAGAATAAGGGGTAGGCCATTTAGGACTGAACTGAGAAAAAACGTTGTCACCCAGAGAGTTGTGAATCTGTGGAATTCTCGGCTACAGAAGGCAATAGAGGCCAATTCACTGGATGTATTCAAGAGAGAGTTGGATATAGCTCGTAGGGCTAAAGGAATCAAAGGGATATGGGGAAAAAGCAGGAAAGGGGTACTGATTTTAGATTATCAGCCATGATCATATTGAATGGCGGTGCTGGCTCGAAGGGCCGAATGGCCTTCTCCTGCACTTACTTTCTATGTTTCTATGTTAGGTGGTTCTTGTAATTGAGATTCTGATGGAAAGTCTGAAGAAAGCATCGGCAGTACTAATGCTGGGGGTGGTTTCATGACGTTACCCATGATAAGTATTGATAATGTCGAGTGACAGGTAGTTGGAAGTATCCACCTATCACTCACTGGATCTTGTGTTGCCCCTCCTCTCTTACAGCCCTCACCACAGTCTGTCTGAAGAAGGGACGTGACCCGAAACATCACCTTTCCATATTTCGTTTTTTTAGTTTAGAGATACTGCATGGAAACAGGCCCTTCGGCCCACCGAGTCTGCGCCGACCAGCGATCCCCGCACACTAACACTATCCTACACACACTAGAGACAATTCTTAATTACACCAAGCCCAAGTACCCGACAAACCTGTACGTCTTTGGAGTGTGGGAGGAAACCGGAGCACCGGGAGAAAACCAACGCAGGTCACGGGGAGAACGTACAAACTCTGCACAGACAAGCACCCGTAGTCGGGATCGATCCCAGGTGGGTCTCTGCCACTGTAAGGCAGCAACTCTACCGCTGTGCCACTATGCCGCCAGAGTTCTCCAGAGATGCTGCCTGACCCGCTGAGTTACTACGGCACTTTGTGGCCTTTTACTTTGTTAAGCAAGCATCTGCGGTTCCTTGTTTAGGCGGAAGTACATGACGCACCACTCTATCACATTAACCGCAGCGGTTAATCATTCCAATATTCTCTTTTCTGGGCAGGTGATACACCTGGTATTAACCAGCTGCTGGGTCAGTAAACAAAAGGAAAGCACAATGTGAGAATCCGTGTAATAACGCACCATTGCATCACTGACTGTAAAGCACCCTTGCATCATTAACTGTAGCTGGAATTAACTTTGGACTAACTTTCATTTTTTAATGAATTTGGAACAAAAAATATATAAAGACAAATAAAGACTACATGAGGTTCCGTTGATATTATTGATGTGTAGTCAGGTCCAATGATTAGGGGCGGCACAGTGGCGCAGCTGTAGAGTTGCTGCCTTACAGCGCCAGAGACCCGGGTTCGATCCAGATGATGCGTGCTGTCTGTACGGAGTCCGTACGTTCTCCCCGTGGGTTTTCTCCAGGAGCTTGGGTTCCCTCCCACACTCCATTAGACATACAGGACCTAGGTTAATTGGCTTGGTAAAATTGTAAATTGTCCCTAGTGTGTGTAGGATAGTGCTAGTGCGCAGAGATCGCTGGGCGGCGCGGACTCTGTGGGCCGAAGGGGCTGTTTCCGCACTGTATCTCTAAATTCAACTGAACTAGAATATATTGTAAAACCTCACATACCTGACATAAGTTCTGACTATGTCCAAATTGGGAGCAAGATCTTCAACGCAAACTGTTCCATGGAATAAGTGTATCAGAGCAGTAATTGAAATTTAACCTTTCCGAAGCTTATCCACTGAATAATTGGTGGTGTTGTTTATGGTGGGACTATTAGGTAAGTTGAAGTAATTGTTTGATTAAGACAGACAGGGGGGTAACTGTAGATGCCGGTTCAAACCAAAGCCAGACACAAAATGCTGGAGTAACTCAGCGGGTCAGGCAGCAACTCCGAAGAAAAGGAATAGGTGACGTTTCGGATCGAGACCCTTCCTCAGGCCTGAAACGTCGCCTATTCCTTTTCTCCATAGATGCTGCCTGACCCACTGAGTTACTCCAGCCTTTGCGTCTCTCTTGGGTTTAAACCAGCATCTACAGTTACTTCCTGCACATAATTGTTTTATTAATTTTATTTTGGAGTAATGCTTTTGGAAATCCATTTGCAACTGCCGGGATCGAAGATAGACACAAGTGCTGGAGTAACTCAGTGGGTCAGGCAGCATCTCTGGAGAACAGGAATAGGTGACGTTTTGGTTCGAAGCCCTTCTTCAGACTGCTGTATTCGGTGTTTCGGTGTAAACCAGCATCTGCAATTCCTTCCTGCACGTTGTAACTGTTAGGACCTATGTTTAGTAACCTGTACCCATTTTACAACTTACAAGAGATAACTAATGAATGGGCATCATTAAAGCCAAGAAACAGGTGTGGAGTCAATAAAACGTGAAATATTATTGTGACGGTTTGACTTTTAGTTAAGGCAGGTGCACTTGCTTTCTTTTTCTTCAAATCAGCAAAATACGGACCTTGTATATTGTGGTGTCTTCCTAGTTTTTCGGTCCCCCATTCCTACCCTTTTGTATCTGTGTCATTCATTTATTGTTTAGTCATCAGAGATGGGAAGGAATAGTGACGCAGTGGTAGAGCTGCTGACTCACAGCGCTAGAGACCCGGGATTCAATTCTGATCTCGGTGCTGTCTGTGTGGAGTTTGCACGTTCTCCCCGTGACCTCGTGGGTTTTCTCGGGCTACTCCGGTTTCCTCCCACACTCCAAAGACGTACAGGTTTGTGGGTTGCAGGAAGGAACCGCAGGTGCTGGTTTGATACAGTCTGTAGAAGGGTCTCGACCCGAAACATCACCCATTCCTTCTGTCCAGAGATGCTGCCGGCCCCGCTGAGTTACTCCAGCATTTTGCATCTATCTTCAGGTCTGTAGGTTAATTGGCTTCGGTAAAATTGCTAATTGCCTTAGTGTGTAAGATAAAACTAGTGTATGGGGTGATCACTGGTTGGCGTTGACTCGGTGGCCCAAAGGGCCTGTTTCCACGCTGTATCTCTAAAAAACTAAAAACTAAAAAAAAAATACAATGACTAAAAGGACCAGCGCACAATTTTGACAAGGCCATTGGCTTTTTTTAATATTGACTTCTAATGGTTCAGTTGGGTAGTTGATGACAAAAGGTGATTCATTCACTGTTTAATCAACAAACCCTCTCCAGCAATATAACATCTCTAATGTAACAAAATGTCTTAAAGTCGCAAACAACATTTGACACCAAGCCACATAATAAGATACTAGGACAGATGACCTAATAGGAAGACATGTAGTATCATTTTAAATCGGGACGGTCGGTGATGATCTTTAATGAGGTTTACTAATGGTTAAGACCCAGAAGGCTCCTCCATTTATTGGGGGACAATTAATCTACGGGATGCTTAAGAAATTCAGTGATGCTTAAGAGGTTCAAGAGGCAGAAATGGATTATTACAAATTTTTTTTAAAGGGTTATAGGATGGGAGAGAATTTCAGGGATAGAAAGAGGCAAGACAAAGGACACTTGAAAATAGGACTGAAAATATTCAAAATATTAAGAATAGCTGCCAATCTGGCTACAGCCTCCTTTTGGCTACAGAATCTGTAGCCTCCTTTTGCTCTGGTATTTCATTTAATTCACATGTTTAATCAATATTGTTTTATTATTAATGTTTAATGTTTTATGTATCATTCTTAACTGTCACTGTATGTCATGTTGTCAGGTGCGGGCAGAGCACCAAGGCAAATTCCTTGTATGTGAATGCTTGGCCAATAAACGTATTCATTCATTCATTCATTCAATACAGATCAATGATGTGTGCACGGGACCTGAGATGACTTCTCAGGGTATTTGGATAAACACAAATTTGGTGGGTGGCACAATGTTAAAGTTGCTGCCTCACAGCACCAGAGTTCAATTCTGACTGTGCTGCCTGTACGCCTGCCAATTCAATGGTGCTGCCTGGACGTAGTTTGCACGTTCTCCCCGTGACCTCATGGATTTTCCCTGAGAGCTTGAATTCCTCCCGCATCCCAAAGACGTGCGGGTTCGTAAGTCAATTTGCTTTGTCCCGAGAGTTCCCGAGAGTTCCCCCTGTGACCGGGTGGGTTTTCTCCAGGTGATCCGGTTTCCTCCCACACTCCAAGGACATGCAGGTTTCTATGTTAATTGGCCTCGATAAAGATTTTTAATTGTCCCTAGTGTAAACATAGAAACATGGAAAATGGGTGCAGGAGTAGGCCATTCGGCCCATTGAGCCAGTGTCGCCATTCAATATGATCATGGCTGATCATCTAAAATCAGTACCCTTCTTCCTGCTTTTTCCCCATATCCCTTGATTCCGTTAGCCCTAAGAACTATATCTAACTCTCTCGTAAATACATCTAGTGAATTGGCCTCCACTGCCTTCTGTGGCAGAGAATTCGACAGATTCACAACTCTCTGGCTGATCTCAGTCCTAAATGGCCTACCCTTTAGTCTTAAACTGTGACCCCTGGTTTTGGACACCCCAAAACATCAGGAACATTTTTCCTGCATGTAGCCTGTCTAATTCCTTAAGAATTTTATATGTTTCCATAAGAACCCTTTCATCCTTCTAAATAAGCCCAGTCAATCCATTCTTTCATCATATGATAGCCTCGCCTTCCCGGGAATTAACCTGGTGAACCTACGTTGCGCTCCCTCAATAGCAAGAATGTACGGAGCGATTGTTGGTCAGCACGGACTCGGTGTCTCCAAAATTAAACTCCACTAAAACTTTGCCAAGTGATAGGAAGTGTGTGGAACTGGTGCCCAAATTGCCTGCAGAAGGACAGAGCGCAATGCAAAGTAATTCACGATAAGTGGCCTGTTGCGAGATTCTCATGAGGGAGGTGATAAGGTCTCAAATAGTGGCAAATGCTTCCTTCATTAGTTGTCAGATATTGTTTGTGAGAGATAGCTGGCAAGTTTGCTCACATTTTATATGATGTGTATATTGTGAGATTTGTCAACAAATTTTTTTGACAGCACAAAAAAACTAGTTGACAGAGTGCTGGCGAACTGCAAACGGGCCTTGGTATTGATCTTTGCATTTATATACCTGATTTAGTCATTAAAAGAAAACATTAACCACTTGACTGAAATGGATCCAGTGTGTGCCAATGCTATCAAACATCATACACGGAGAACAAAAATGCATTGGCTTTTATAATTATTGCATGATTCAACATCTCCAGAAGTCATCACTGCTAAAACAATGCCCTTCATTGAAAAAGATAACTAAATGCTGGCGGACATTAGTAAATAGCGTCTCATCAAGTCAAGAGTGTTTCATTGTCGTATGTCCCAGATAGAACAATGAAATTCTTACTTGCAGCAGCACAACAGAATATGTAAACATAGTACACTGTAAACAATATAATAAATGAGAAAACAAGTTTGGAGTGTGTATATCTACACAAACTCACACATATATATATATATATATATAAACTAACAATAATAATGCGATATTAATAAAATAGTCTTTGTGGTTTAGAGCTTATTTGAGGTTGTATTGTTTAATGGCCTGATGGCAGGAGGGAAGAAGGCATTCCTGAACCTGGACATTACAGTTTTCAGGCTCCTGTACCTTCTTCCCGATGGCAGGTGTGAAATGAGTGTGTAGCCAGGATGGTGTGCGTCTCTGATGATGCCGGCTGCCTTTTTGAGGCAGCGACTCCGGTAAATCCCTTCGATGGTGGGGAGGTCAGAACCCGTGATGGACTGGGCAGTGTTCACAACTTTTTGCAGTCTTCTCCGCTCCTGGGCATTCAAGTTGCCGAACCAGGTTTCAATGGTTTAGCTTGTATTATCCTTTATATTCGATCAGCTGTAAACTGAGAGGAGTCACAACTGCCCGAAGGCTTCTTAATTGTCGTGAAATTGCTTTGTTTAAGACATTTCTGTGCCCAGAACCACTTTAAAGCTTTCAATTATGCTGTAAATGAACAGGCAACCTCAGTCTTATTGATACAATGCATCTTTTACTGCATCGCTAAAAGCTTTGTTTCATGCTACTAATTTCACATTTAAACACTTATCTGTTGTTTGGCTGTTCATGGGATATATACTTGTAAAAACTGGACTGTGTAAAATTTTATTAACCATACTGACAATTATATTGCTACCCCTCCCCGCTTTCTCCCATGAGAGGGTGGCACAGTGGTGCAGCGGTAGAGTTGCTGCCTTACAGCGCCAGAGACCCGGGTTCGATACTGACTGCGGGTGCTGTCTGTATGGAGTTTGTACGTTCTCCCTGTGACCGCTTGGGTTTTCACCGGGTGCTCCGGTTTCCTCCCACACTCCAAAGAAATACAGGTTTGCAGGCTAATTGGCCTCTGTTAATTGTAAATTGTCCCTAGTGTGTAGGATAGTGCTAGTGTACAGGGAGATCGCTGGTCGGCATGGATCTTGGTGGGCCGAAGGGCCTGTTTCCACGCTGTATCTCTTAAGTCTGAAGTTTAATAGCCCTGTCCCACGGTACGAGTTCATTCCAAGAGCCCTCCCGAGTTTGCCCTGATTCCAACTCGGAGATTTACAGTACATAGATACATAGATACATAGAAAATAGGTGCAGGAGTAGGCCATTCGGCCCTTCGAGCCTGCACCGCCATTCAATATGATCATGGCTGATCATCCAACTCAGTATCCTGTACCTGCCTTCTCTCCATACCCCCTGATCCCTTTAGCCACAAGGGCCACATCTAACTCCCTCTTAAATATAGCCAATGAACTGGCCTCAACTACCCTCTGTGGCAGAGAGTTCCAGAGATTCACCACTCTCTGTGTGAAAAAGTTTTTTCTATTCTCGGTCTTAAAGGATTTCCCCCTTATCCTTGAGCTGTGACCCCTTGTCCTGGACTTCCCCAACATCGGGAACAATCTTCCTGCATCTAGCCTGTCCAACCCCATAAGAATTTTGTACGTTTCTATAAGATCCCCTCTCAATCTCCTAAATTCTAGCGAGTATAAGCCAAGTCTATCCAGTCTTTCTTCATATGAAAGTCCTGACATCCCAGGAATCAGTCTGGTGAACCTTCTATGCACTCCCTCTATGGCTATAATGTCCTTCCTCATATTTGGAGACCAAAACTGTACGCAATACTCCAGGTGTGGTCTCACCAAGACTGTGTACAACTGCAGTAGAACCTCCCTGCTCCTATACTCAAATCCTTTTGCTATGAAAGCTAACATACCATTCGCTTTCTTCACTGCCTGCTGCACCTGCATGCCTACTTTCAATGACTGGTGTATGACACCCAGGTCTCGCTGCATCTCCGCTTTTCCTAATCGGCCAGCATTTAGATAATAGTCTGCTTTCCTGTTTTTGCCACCAAAGTGGATAACCTCACATTTATCCACTTTATACTGCATCTGCCAAACATTTGCCCACTCACCCAGCCTATCCAAGTCACCTTGCAGTCCCCTAGCATCCTCCTCACAGCTAACACTGCCCCCCAGCTTAGTGTCATCTGCAAACTTGGAGATGTTGCCTTCAATTCCCTCATCCAGTTCATTAATATAAATTGTAAATAGCTGGGGTCCCAGCACTGAGCCTTGCGGTACCCCACTAGTCACTGCCTGCCATTGTGAAAAGGACCCGTTTACTCCTACTCTTTGCTTCCTGTTTGCCAGCCAGTTCTCTATTCACATCAATACTGAACCCCCAATACCGTGTGCTTTAAGTTTGTATATTAATCTCTTATGTGGGACCTTGTCGAAAGCCTTCTGAAAGTCCAGATACAACACATCCACTGGTTCTCCCCTATCCACTCTACTAGTTACATCCTCGAAACATTTTATAAGATTCGTCAGACATGATTTACCTTTCGTAAATCCATGCTGACTTTGTCCAATGATTTCACCACTTTCCAAATGTGCTGCTATCCCATCTTTAATAACTGACTAGCAGTTTCCCCACTACTGATGTTAGACTAACTGGTCTGTAATTCCCCGTTTTCTCTCTCCCTCCCTTCTTAAAAAGTGGGGTTACGTTTGCTACCCTCCAATCCTCAGGAACTACTCCAGAATCTAAAGAGTTTTGAAAAATTATCACTAATGCATTCACTATTTCTGGAGCTACTTCCTTAAGTGCTCTGGAATGCAGCCTATCTGGCCCTGGTGATTTATCGGCCTTTAATCCATTCAAGTTACCCAACACCACTTCCCGACTAACCTGGATTTCACTCAGTTCCTCCATCTCCTTTGACCCGCGGTCCCCTGCTATTTCCGGCAGATTATTTATGTCTTCCTTAGTGAAGACGGAACCAAAGTACTTATTCAATTGGTCCGCCATATCCTTGTTCCCCATGATCAATTCACCTGTTTCTGACTGCAAGGGACCTACATTTGTTTTAACTAATCTCTTTCTCTTCACATATCTATAAAAACTTTTGCAGTCAGTTTTTATGTTCCCTGCCAGTTTTCTTTCATAATCTATTTTCCCTTTCCTAATTAAGCCCTTTGTCCTCCTCTGCTTGTCTCTGAATTTCTCCCAGTCCTCTGGTATGCTGCTTTTTCTGGCTAATTTGTACGCATCATCTTTTGCTTTGATACTATCCCTGATTTCCCTTGTTATCCACGGATGCACTACCTTCCCTGATTTATTCTTTTGCCAAACTGGGATGAACAATTTTTGTAGTTCATCCATGCAGTCTTTAAATGCCTTCCATTGCATATCCACCGTCAACCCTTTTTGAAGTAATTTCCAGTCAATCTTGGCCAATTCACGTCTCATACCCTCAAAGTTACCTTTCTTTAAGTTCAGAACCATTGTTTCTGAATTAACAATGTCACTCTCCATCCTAATGAAGAACTCAACCATATTATGGTCACTCTTGCCCAAGGGGGCACGCACAACAAGACTGCTAACTAACCCTTCCTCATTACTCAATACCCAGTCTAGAATAGCCTGCTCTCTCGTTGGTTCCTCTACATGTTGGTTTAGATAACTATCCCGCATACATTCCAAGAAATCCTCTTCCTCAGCACCCCTGCCAATTTGATTCACCCAATCTATATGTAGATTGAAGTCACCCATTATAACTGTTTTGCCTTTGTTGCACGCATTTCTAATTTCCTGTTTGATGCCATCCCCAACTTCACTACTACTGTTAGGTGGCCTGTACACAACACCCACCAGCGTTTTCTGCCCCTTAGTGTTTCGCAGCTCTACCCATACCGATTCCACATCCTCCAAGCTAATGTCCTTCCTTTCCACTGCGTTAATCTCCTCTCTAACCAGCAACGCTACCCCACCTCCTTTTCCTTTCTCTCTATCCCTCCTGAATATTGAATATCCCAGGATGTTCATCTCCCAGCCTTGGTCACCCTGGAGCCATGTCTCTGTGATCCCAACTATATCATAATCATTAATAGCTATCTGCACGTTCAACTCATCCACCTTATTACGAATGCTCCTTGCATTGAGACACAAAGCCTTCAGGCTTGTTTTTACAACGCTCTTACCCCTTTTACAATTATGTTGAAAAGTTGCCCTTTTTGATTTTTGTCCTGGATTTGTCTGCCTGCCACTTTTACTTTTCACCTTGCTACCTATTGCTTCCGCCCGCATTTTACACCCCTCTGTTTCTCTGCTCACCCATTTAAGAACCCCACCACCTCTTATTCTCTGTTTATTATTGTTTTCTTCTTTCCCTCCTACATGTTGGGACTGAGTGCTTTCCTTCTCTGCCTCCTGCCTCACACACTGTCTAATAGCATTCTCTATTTGAGTCCCTCCCCCCAACCATTCTAGTTTAAAGTCTCCCCAGTAGCCTTTGCAAATCTCCCCACCAGGATATTGGTCCCCCTCAGGTTCAAGTGCAACCCATCTTTTTTGTACAGGTCGCACCTTCCACAAAAGAGGTCCCAATGATCCAGAAATTTGAATCCCTGCCCTCTGCACCAGTCCTTCAGCCACGCATTTATCCTCCACCTCGCTCCATTCCTACTCTCACTGTCGCGTGGCACAGGTAGTAATGGCCCCTCGTCGGTACTCGGGGCACTCGTGGACATTTTTCAACATGTTGAAATATCTTCACGAGTCTTCCCGTGCTTACCTGCCATTAGCGAGTCATCCCGAGTACCTGCCGTTAGCTTTACGAGCCGCTAAGGGACGTACCCAAGCTTCGATGTACCCGCTACGTTCATTCTCCGTGCTTACCACGAGTTTGATTTTTTTAAACTCGGGAGAGCTCTTGGAATGAACTCGTACCGTGGGACAGGGCTTTAATAGAACACAATCTACAGAGTTTGTGATGTACCTAACTCTTCTGGATTTCCCTTGAAGAAATCAATGTCTATATCATGATCCCAGGGTGAGGAAGGGTTCCAACACAAAACATTGCCTATCCATGTCATAAGGTCATAAGTATTTGGAGCAGAAGTAAGCCATTCGGCCCATCATCTGCACTGCCATTCAATCATGGCTGATCTATCTCTCCCTCCTAACCCCATTCTCCTGCCTTCTCCCCATAACCCCTGACACCTGTACTAATCAAAAATCTATCTATCTCTGCCTTAAAAATATCCACTGACTTGGCCTCCACAGCCTTCTGTGGCAAAGAATTCCACAGATTCACCACCCTCTGACTAAAGGAATTCCTCATCTCCTTCCTAAAAGAATGTTCTTTAATTCTGAGGTTATGAGCTCTGGTCTTAGCTAAGTCCTAAAGGGATGCTGCCTGACAGTGATGGATGGATACAGCTGAGGGGGGGTTTGATTGATAAATGGTTGGATAAAAGCTAAACAAAAGCTGTGAGATACATAGAGAAAATGTGTGAAATGTAAAGCAAGAGGATGGATAGTTTAGTTTAGTTTTATTTAGCTTAGTTTAGTGTAGTTTAGTTTAGTTATGTTCAGAGTATCTATCAGAGATAGATAGATTCTTGATTAGTACAGGTGTCAGAGGTTATGGGGAGAAGGCAGGAGAATGGGGTTAGGAGGGAGAGATAGATCAGCCATGACTGAATGGCAGAGTAGACTTGATAATAGACAATAGACAATAGACAATGGGTGCAGGAGTATGCCATTCGGCCCTTCGAGCCAGCACCGCCATTCAATGTGATCATGGCTCACCATCCCCAATCAGTACCCCGTTCCTGCCTTCTCCCCATATCCCCTGACTCCACTATCTTTAAGAGCCCTATCTAGCTCTCTCTTGAAAGTATACAGAGAACCGGCCTCCACCGCTCTTTGAGGCAGAGAATTCCACAGACTCACAACTCTCTGTTTGAAGAAGTGTTTCCACATCTCCGTTCTAAATGGCTAACCCCTTATTCTTAAACTGTGGCCCCTGGTTCTGGACTCCCCCAACATCGGGAACATGTTTCCTGCCACTAGCATGTCCAAACCCTTAATAATCTTATATGTTTCAATAAGATCCCCACTCATCCTTCTAAACTCCAGAGTATACAAGCCCAGCCACTCCATTCTCTCAGCATATGACAGTCCCGCCATCCTGGGAATTAACCTTATAAACTTACGCTGCATTCCCTCAATAGCAAAAATGTCCTTTCTCAAATTAGGGGACCAAAACTGCACACAATACTCCAGGTATGGTCTCACTAGGGTGCTATACAACTGCAGAAGGACCTCTTTGCTCCTATACTCAACACCTCTTATAGTGAAGGCCAACATGCCATTCGCTTTCTTCACTGCCTGCTGTACCTGCATGCTTACTTTCATTGACTGATGAACAAGGACCCCCAGATCCCATTGTACTTCCCCTTTTCCCAACTTGACACCATTTAGATAATAATCTGCCTTCCTGTTTTTGCTACCAAAGTGGATTACCTCACATTTATCCGCATTAAACTGCATCTGCCATGCATCTGCCCACTCACCCAACCTGTCCAAGTCACCCTGCATTCTCATAGCATCCTCCTCACAGTTCACACTGCCACCCAGCTTTGTGTCATCTGCAAATTTGCTAATGTTACTTTGAATCCCTTCATCTTAATTATTGATATATATTGTACATAGCTGCGGTCCCAGCACCGAGCCTTGCGGTACCACACTAGTCACTGACTACCATTCTGAAAGGGACCCGTTAATCCCTACTCTATGTTTCCTGACTGCCAACCAATTTTCTATCCATTTTAGCACTCTACCCCCATGTGCCCTATTTTGCCCACTAATCTCCTATGTGGGACTGTATCGAATGCTTTCTGAAACTCTAGGTACACTACATCCACTGACTCTCCCTTGTCCAATTTCCTAGTTACATCCTCAAAAAATTCCAGAAGATTAGTCAAGCATGATTTCCCCTTCGTAAATTCATGCTGACTCGGACCGATCCTGTTACTGCTATCCAAATGTGCCGCTATTTCATCTTTTAAAATTGACTCCAGCATCTTCCCCACCACCAATGTCAGGCTAACTGGTCTATAATTCCCTGTTTTATCTCCCGCCTTTCTTAAAAAGTGGGATAACATTAGCTACCCTCCAATCCACAGGAACTGATCCTGAATCTATAGAACATTGGAAAATTATTACCAATGTGTCCATGATTTCTAGAGCCACTTCCTTAAGTACCCTGGGATGCAGACCATCAGGCCCTGGGAATTTATCAACCTTCAGTCCCATCAGTCTACCCAACACCATTTCCTGCCTAATGTGGATTTCCTTCAGTTCCGCTGTCACCCCAGATCCTCTGGCCACTAGTACATCAGGAAATTGGTTTGTGTCTTCCTTAGTGAAGATGGATTCAAAGTACCTGTTCAACTCTTCTGCCATTTCCTTGTTCCCCATAATAAATTCACCTTTTTAAGTCTTCAAGGGTCCAACTTTGGTCTTAACTAATTTTTTCCACTTCACATACCTAAAGAAGCTTTTACTATCCTCCTTTATATTCTTGGCTAGCTTACCTTCGTACCTCATCTTTTCTCCCCGTATTGCCTTTTTAGTTATCGTCTGTTGCTCCTAAAACATTACCCAATCCTCTTGCGTCCCGCTCATCTTTGCTACGTTGTACTTCTTCTCTTTGATTTTTACACTGTCCCAGACGTCCATTGTCAGCCACGGTCACCCCTTGATGTGCCGATTGGCCTAATTCTACTCCTATTCCTTATGACCTTATGACTTTTAGTTTACTTTAGTTCGGGTGGACCGAGCTGCAGTGAAAAGCTTGCATTAGGGTTAGGGTTAGCGAAATGAACAGTCAGCAAAAACACTATACATGATTACAATTGAGCCGTCCACAGTGTACAGATACAGGGTAAAGGGAATGACGTTTAGTGCTGCTGTTGGAGCAGAGGTTTAAAAGAGTGGAGCAATTGTAATGAATTATTGCAGATCCGCTTCTGGGGACCAGCACACAGGGAGTCCCCTGACTTGGGCATGGAAGGGCAAGGGAGGGGAAGAGGCAATGGGAGCGGGTTTGTTGGAGAAATAGATGCGCATCCAGGTAGGGCCCATACAAGAGAGGGGAGGGGAGGAGAAAGAAGGCTGTTATCTCGACCTGAAACATCTCTGTTTCATGTCCAGATATGCTGCCTGACCAGCACTTTGTGCCTTTCTTAGTAAACCAGCATCTGCAGTGCCTTGTGTCTACATGTTAGGGCGGCACTATGGCACAGCGGTAGAGTTGCCGCCTTACAGCGCCAGAGACCCGGGTTTAATCTTGACTATGGGCGCTGGCTGTACGGAGTTTGTACGTTATCCCTGCGACTGCGTGGGTTTTCTCCAGGTGCCCCGGTTCCCTGCCACACTCCAAAGACGGACGGGGTTGTAGCTACATTGGCTTGGTAAATTTGTAAGTTGTCCCTAGAGTGTGTAGGATAGTGTTAGTGTACGGGGATCACTGATCAGCGCGCACTCATAGATACATAGATACATAGAAAATAGGTGCAGGAGTAGGCCATTCGGCCCTTCGAGCCTGCACCGCCATTCAATATGATCATGGCTGATCATCCAACTCAGTATCCTGTACCTGCCTTCTCTCCATACCCCCTGATCCCTTTAGCCACAAGGGCCACATCTAACTCCCTCTTAAATATAGCCAATGAACTGGCCTCAACTACCCTCTGTGCCAGAGAGTTCCAGAGATTCACCACTCTCTGTGTGAAAAAGTTTTTTCTCATCTCGGTCTTAAAGGATTTCCCCCTGATCCTTAAGCTGTGACCCCTTGTCCTGGACTTCCCCAACATCGGGAACAATTTTCCTGCATCTAGCCTGTCCAACCCCATAAGAATTTTATACGTTTCTATAAGATCCCCTCTCAATCTCCTAAATTCTAGCGAGTATAAGCCAAGTCTATCCAGTCTTTCTTCATATGAAAGTCCTGACATCCCAGGAATCAGTCTGGTGGGCCGAAGGGCCTGTTTCTTTGCTGTATCCCTAAACTAAACTAAACTATATTGGAGAAGATGAGGCTGTGGGTGAAGAGAATAACTTAACATTTATAGACAGAAGGGTCTCAATCCGAAACGTCACCCATTCCTTCTACCCAGAGATGCTGCCTGTCCCGCTGAGTTATTTTGTGTCTATCTTCGGTGAGAACCAGCATCTGCAGTTCCTTCATACACAACTTAGCATTCATGCTGCAGTACCAACCCACTTCCTGCATTTGGTGGTTACCCCATCACAAGGCCACATCACTTATGGACTTCGATAAGTTAATGCTTCTCCAGTCCATGGTGCTCTGCATTCCATTCAATGCACTTTAAATATCTCACATTCTATCCGGAGCCAAACAATGCATTTTAATGTTTGCCTTGGCAAAGATAGCTATTTAAGAGCTGAAGCCTTGAAAACTGATTTACCTTGGATAACAGATAAAGGCTTGAACTCTGCTGCTCAGCTATCGTTGTGTGGGACAGCTTCATGTTGTGCACTGGGGTGAGGGTTTAAGTAGCACTTTTGACCCTCAATATAAAACCTAAATTATCCTGATACAACGCATCCATCGTGATTAAACAGGAGAGAGGAAGACACAACGTGCTGGAGTAACTCAGCGACTCAGGTGGCATTTGGGGCGGCACGGTGGCGCAGCGGGAGAATTGCTACCTCATAGCACCAAAGAACCGAGTTCGATCCTGACTACGGGTGCCGTCTGGAAAGAGTTTGCACGTTCTCACTATGACCGCATGGGTTTTCTCCGGGAGCTCTGGCTTCCTCACGCACTCCAAAGACGAACAGATTTGCAGGTTAATTGGTATAAATGTAAATTGGCCCCAGTGTGTGTAGGATAGTGCTAGTGTACAGGGTGATCGCTGGTTGGCGCGGACTCGGAGAGCCGAAGGGCCTGTGTCCACACTGTGTCACTTAACTACAGTAAATGCAACTAAACTATACTGAACTGAGGTCCTTCTGCAGTTGTACAGAGCCCTAGTGAGACCACACCTGGAGTATTGTGTGCAGTTTTGGTCCCCTAATTTGAGGAAGGACATTCCTGCTATTGAGGGAGTGCAGCGTAGGTTTACAAGGTTAATTCCCGGGATGGCAGGATTGTCATATGCTGACAGAATGGAGCAGCTGGGCTTGTACACTCTGGAGTTTAGAAGGATGAGAGGATATCTTGTTGAAACATATAAGATTGTTAAGGGCTTGGACACGCTAGAGGCAGGAAACATGTTCCCGATGTTGGGGGAGTCCAGAACCAGGGGCCACAGTTTAAGAATAAGAGTAAGCCATTTAGAACGGAGACGAGGAAACACTTTTTCTCACAGAGAGTGGTGAGTCTGTGGAATTCTCTGGCCTCAGAGGGCGGTGGAGGCAGGTTCTCTGGATGCTTTCAAGAGAGAGCTAGATAATGCTCTTAAAAATAGCGGAGTCAGGGGATATGGGGAGAAGGCAGGAACGGGGTACTGATTGGGGATGATCAGCCATGATCACATTGAATGGTGGTGCTGGCTCGAAGGGCCAAATGGCCTACTCCTGCACCTATTTTCTATTGTCTATTGAACAGCGGCACGGTAGAGTTGCTACCTTACAACAAATGCAGCACCGGAGACCCGGGTTAAAACCCGACTACAAGTGCTGTCTATACGGAGTTTGTGCGTTCTCCCCGCGACCTGCGTGGGTTTTCTCTGAGATCTTTGGTTTTCCTCCCACACTCCAAAGATGTACAGGTTTGTAGGTTATTGGTAAATGTAAAAAAAATTGTCCTAGTGTGGTAGGATAGTGTGAGTGCGCGGAGATCGCTGGTCAGCCTAGACCCGGTGGGCCGAAGGGCCTGTTTCCACATTGTATCTCTGAACTAAAACTAAACTAAACTAAATTAAACTTAACTTTGGAGAACATGGATAGATGATGTTTCAAGTCGAGATCTTGCTTCAGACTGATTAATCATTGCCATAGTCCAAAAGGAAAATAAATGTACTTATGTAAAGTAACTCATAAATATCCTAAAAGAATACATGAGGTACTGTCGATATTATTGTAGTATAGTCAGGTCCAATGAATAGGGGCGGCACAGTGGCGCAATGCTACAGTTGCTGCTTTACAATGCCAGAGACCCGGGTTCCATCCTGACTACGGGTGCTGTCTGTACGGAGTTTGTACGTTCTCCCCGTGACCGCATGGGTTTTCTCTGGGTGCTCGAGTTTCCTCCCACATTTCAAAGATGTGCAGGATTTTAGGTTAATTGGCTTCTGTACATTGTCACTAGCGTATAGGAAAGAACTAATGTACAGGTGATCATTAGTCGGCATGGACTCGATGGGCCGAACACTTGTTTCCACACTGTGTCTCGAAATGAAACATCATATAAAGAATTACACTATTTATGATGTTGGTTGAGGGAAGAATTGTGGCTGAAGGAAATCTTAATTTCCTTCACGTAATGCCTGAAACAATGACCTCTTCTCGCTGCCACCGTTAGGCAGGAGGTACAGAAGCAGGTTCAGGATGAACTTCTTTCCTATCGCCTCTAGGTTAAATTTTAGTTTTTTTAAATTTCAGAGATACAGCGCGAAAACTGACCCCTCAGCCCACCGAGATGTCCGACTAGCGATCCCGCACACTAGCACTATTCAACACACCAGGGACAATTTACAATCTTTACTGAAGCCCATTAAGTACGTCTTTGGAGGATGGATGAATACTGGAGCACCCGGGGAAAACCCAAGCCGTCACGGGGAGAACATACAAACTCCATTCAGACGGCGCCCGTCGTCAGGATCAAACTCAGGTCTCTGGCGCTGTGAGGCAGCAACTCTACCACTGCGCCACCGTGTCACCCCTAAGGTCTTAAATTGACCCGCACAACCCTAATCCTACCTCGACAATGGAACTCTAGGGTCCACCCCTTGCACTACCATGGACTTGGTTTTTCTTTCAGTTACGTACGTGTTGCGCTAATGTCTTGTTTTTTTGGCACAGACTTTTGTTTTATTTTTTACTGTCCTACAGAATGTATGTATAATTCATGTATAATTGATGTTTAAGTGTGTTGTACTTGTATATGTTCCTGTGATCATAAGTGATAGGAGCAGAATTAAGCCATTCAGCCCATCAAGTCTACTCCGCCATTCAATCATGGCTGATGTATCTCTTTCTCCTAACCCCATTCTCCTGCCTTCTCCTCATAACCCCTGAAACCTGTACTAATCAAGAATCTATCTATCTCTGCCTTAAATATCCATTGACAGCCTTCTGTGGCAAAGAATTCCACAGATTCACCACCCTGCTGCTGCTGCAAGCAAGATTGCCATTGTACCTCTACCTCACTGCACTTGGGCATATGACAAAAACTCGACTTGACTTGAAGATCAATGCCCTCTTGAATAAGGTCCGAAATTAATATCTCACCTTAAGTGCAACACGTCTGTTCTTTTATGTTGTCAAACTGGAAAGGGTACAGAGAAGATTTATGAGGATGTTGCCAGGACTAGAGAGTCTGAGTTGGAGGGAGACGTTGAGTCGGCTGGGACTCTATTCCTTGGAGCGCAAGAGGATGAGGGGTGATCTTATAGAGCAGTATAAAATCATGAGAGGTATAGATCGGGTAGATGCACAGAGTCTCTTGGCCAGAGTAGGTGAATCAAGGACCAGAGGACATTGGTTTAAGGTGAAGGGGAAAAGATTTAATAGGTATCTTATGGGTAAACTTTTCACACAAAGGATGGTGGGTGTATGGAACAAGCTTCCAGAAGAGGTAATTGAGACAGGGACTATTCCAACTTTGAAGAAACAGTTAGATAGGTACATGGATAGGACAGGTTGGGCCAAACGCAGGCAGGTGGGACTAATGTAGCTGGGACATGTTGGCCGGTGTGAGCAAGTTGGGCTAAAGGGCCTGTTTCCACGCTGTACCACGCTCTATGACTCTCTTGTATCAGCCTAGATGATGCAGTCAAATTCTTGAGCCAGGAGTCTCCAGGCTTCAAAGCATGAGTGATAAACTGCGAGATTAAACAAGCATAAGATTTGCCTACTTGTAGCTGTTGGTGGCCCCATCTCGGGGGTAGATCTTGGAGATGTGATAGTGTGAAACAGTTGATCATGAATCATAGCGTCAGAGTCATACGGCACAGTTCCAGCCCACCTGCCAACTCTTTTAGTTTTTGTTACTAGCTAGCTACCAAGGTGTGTGCCATTTTATCTCAGCTGCTTGGTCAAGTATTTCGGACTCATTTTCCGTTGTTTGCTTTCTCGCGCCCTCTGTTTTCTTCCCTCCCTTCCGCAGAACCATGCATCCAAGATATTTAGCTTTAGAGATACAGCGCCGAAACAGGCCCTTCGGCCCACCGGGTCCGCACTGACCTGGGATCCCCGCATATTTCTGGTATAAAGTGAAGCCATTCGGCCCATCGTGATCATGCCATTCCAAAAAAGAACTCTAGGTGGAACCCCCGTTTACAGCTTTTGGTCATTAGTCCTGTGGATTGATGCAAGATTAGAACCTAAATCAGGGGTTCCCAACCTTTTTTTGTCCCATTTACCCCCTGGCAACCTTTTGAAAGTAAATTTACCCCCACCCTGTTTTGTTCAGTAAGTTGAGTTTACAGTTCTACCATAATAAAGCAACCGACAAAGGGGAAATTATAAAATACTGTTTTTAACAAATCCAGTATCAACAAATTTACCCCCTGGGTAGGCGAAATAAATTGACCCCAGGTTGGGAACCATTGACCTAAATGATACCTTCAATGATACCTTGTGGTCACATGTACCTGGGTGCAATGGACTTCTTTGTTTTGCATCATTGTTCAGATCTGTTTAGGTTTAAATGGTTCCGTATGGAATGTCCAAGTCAGCATGGATTTACGAAGCGGAAATCATGCTTGACAAATCTTCGGGAATTTTTTGAGGATGTAACAAGTAAAATGGACAAGGGAGAGCCAGTGGATGTAGTGTACCTTGACCTTCAGAAAGCCTTTGATAAGGTCCCACACAGGAGATTAGTGGGCAAAATTAGAGCACATGGTATTCGAGGTAGGGTATTGACATGGGTAGAAAATTGGTTGGCAGACAGGAAACAAAGAGTAAGGATTAACGGGTCCCTTTCAGAATGGCAGGCAGTGACTAGGATGAAAGGGGATCTTATAGGAACATATAAACTTATTAAGGGATTGGACACGCTAGATGCAGGAAACAAATTCCCGATGTTGGGGGAGTCCAGAACCAGGGGCCACAATTTAAGAATAATTGGTAGGCCATTTAAAACTGAGATGAGGAAAAACTTTTTCATACAGAGAGTTGTGAATTTGTGGAATTCTCTGCCACAGAGGGCAGTGGGGGACGATTCACCGGATGCATTCAAAATAGAGTTAGATAGAGCTCTTAGGGCTAGTGGAATAGGAGAAGGCGGGAATGGGGTATTGATTATGGATGATCAGCCATGATCACATTGATTGGCGATGCTGGTTCGAAGGGCCGAATGGCCTACTCCTGGGCCTATTGTCTATGTATCTATGTGTCTATGAGACAGAAGATCGTCTGCTTAAGAAACAGTTAGACAGGTACATGGATTGGACAGGTTTTATCCACGTCATCTTTAAATAGAGTTCCACCACTGATTTTCCGGCAACTGATGGTTCAGCAACTCCTTTCATCCGGCTATAATTACTTATTTTCTTCTGGAAATCTCTGCCCTGGATGATTGCTGACGCTAGGTCTTTCACTCCTGGGCCTCCTCCACTGTCAGAGTGAGGCCCAGTGCAAATTGGAGGAACGGCACCTCATATTTCACTTGGGCATCTTACACCCCAGCGGTATGAACATTGACTTCCCTAACTTCATGCTGTATGACTCTATGATTTAATTGAGATGTTTAGTTTAGTTTAGAGACACAGAGCGGAAACAGACCTTTCTACCACCGAGTCCGCACCAACCAGCGATCCCCACACATTAAAAACTACCCTACACACACTAGGGCCATTTTTACATTGATACATTTATATCAAGCCAATTAACCTACAAACCTGGGATGTGGGAGGAAGATCTCAGAGAAAACCCACGCAGGTCACGGGGAGAGCGTACAAACTCTGTACAGACAAGCACCCGAGGTCAGGATGGAACCCGGGTTTCTGGCGCTGAAAGGCAGTAGCTCTACTGCTGCGCCACCGTGCGGCCCTGTCTACTATGATAAGAAACCAGAGAGGGTGGAGGGTGGTGGATGCAGCAACTCCCAATGCATTTACGGATGAGCACTCAAGGAGCCATAACCTGCAGGGCTCTGGACCAAGAATTGGGAAGTTTGATTCACCTAACGTCCCTTTTAATAGTCAGCACGGCCATGATGGGCAAAATGGCTTCCTCCTTTCCCAGAAATCATTTTGGTTTTATGAATCTATTCAAGGTTATTTCTTACACAAATCTTTTCAATTCAATAACTTGCCCATAGATCACACGGTATGACAAACCCATTAAGCAGTCAAGTACAATTGAGCCAGGTATATCCTTTATTTTAATTTGAACAAAACAAAATAAGTACACTTATTGTGCTTGCCCAGGCAAGAGTCCATGACGATAAAACATGAATTATTTTCTTTATAAACTCAGACCTTTTCAATATGAAGTTCACAACTCAAATCTTGTGTTGACACGTTATGGAGTTTAAATGATTCAAAATATCTGTGGCAATGAATGTTCTGCTGCTTATGGGTGGTAGCACATTCAACATAAAGGGTTCCCACAGCTAAAATGTTGACCATGTATGAGCATGCTCGATTTCTTTCTTTACATTAAACTCGGTAATTCGCCAAAACACTTCATTGACGAGTGTGTGGTTGAAAAATAAGGCTAGTCTGTTCACTGTGTCTGCAGTTCTTTCTAACATTCGACCTAATTTCCACCTCTCTTGAAGTTCTCTGTCTCTGGTGCCTAACTCATGAATTGCCCATGAAAGATCGACGCAAAATGCTGGAGTAACTCAATGGGTCAGGCAGCATCTTTGGAGGAAAGGAACGGGTGACGTTTCAGGTTGAGATCCTTCTTCAGACTGAGACTCAAGGGGAGGGGGAAACTAGAGGTATGAAAAAGGTACAGAACAAATCAGTGCCCATCCTTTCTAGGTGGATAGAAACATAGGAACATAGAAACTTCGAAAATAGGTGGAGTAGGCCATTCGGCCCTTCGAGCCAGCACTGCTATTCAGTATGATCATGGCTGATCATCCAAAATCAGTACCCTGTTCCTGCTTTTTCCCCATATACCTTGATTCCTTTAGCCCAAAGAGCTATATCTAACTCTCTCTTGAAAACATCCAGTGAATTGGCCTCCACTGGCTTCTGTGGCAGAGAATTCCACAGATTCACAACTCTCCAGGTGAAAATGTTTTTCCTCATCTCAGTCGTAATAGAAGCAGTGTAAATGAATTGATTGGCGGTCTGTGGCCAGTGGTAAATGATTGGAAGCCTGCGAGCAGAGGTATACCACAGGGAATGGTGCTGCGACCATTGTTGTTTGTGTTATATATTAATGTGAGGAGATAGGCTCAAGAATCGGTGGTGTTGTGGATGGTGAGAAATGTTGCTTAAGGCGTGAACGGGATGTGGATCAGATACAGGGGCAGTGGGAAACGTCCCGGGGCATGAACACTGAGCGATGGCAGTCCGAGACGAAGCACGACACCTTCACGAGTCGATGTCCTGGTGTCAGAGTGGTCTTTACTTTGGACTTTAGAGACACGGTGTGGAAACAAGCACATCGGCCCACCGAGTCTGCGCCGACCAGCGATCATGAGTGATAGGAGCAGAATTAAGCCATTCGGCCCATCACGTCTGCTCCGCCATTCACTCATGGCTGATCTATCTCTCCCTTCTATCACCATTTTCCTGCCTTCTCCCCATAACCCTTGACACCTGCACATGAACCCTATCCTACACACACGAGGGACAATTTACAATTTTACCAAGCCAATCAGCCGACCAACCTGTACGACTTTGGAGTGTGAAAAGAAACCAGAGCTCCCGGAGAAAACCCACTCAGGTCACAGGGAGAACGTACAAACTCCGTACAGACAGCACCCGTAGTCAGGATCGAACCCGAGTCTGGCGCCCCTACTCTATCAGTATGCATAAACTACACTAACTCGTACACTTACACCATCCTATGCACTAGGGACAATATACAATTTACAATAACCAATCAACCTACTAAACTGTACGTCTGGAGTCTCTCACCGACGTCTTGTACATTTCTAATATAACATCATAACATCCCAACTCCTTTTATCACTAACCTGACTGATGAAGCCCAATGTATAGAAAGCCTCCTTTACCACCCTATCTACCTGTGATGCCACTTTGAGGGTAAAATGTACCTGCTCTCCTAGATCCCTCTGCTCTACTCATTCCCCAGGGCCCTACCATCAATCTCCGTTGTTCCAAAGAAGTTAACGCCAGCCTTGATAGTTGCTCATCATTCCTGTAGTTCTTGAGCACCGGCAGGCAACATCCTTATCATTTGGTGTTTGCCTGGCTCTATGAGGCCTGTAATACTCCTGCAAGCACCATTTCCATTCCACCCGTACATCACCATGCTGTGCCTGTGATGATAAACTCAACTTGACTCGATTTGTGTGCCAATCTGCTCATGGTTCAATGTTTGCAAAACCCATTTACCGTTCCATGCAGCAGATTTACCACATTTTTCTTGTTTAGTTTAGAGGATACAGTGTGGAAAGAGCCACTTCGGCCCACCGAGTCTGCCGTCGACCAGCAATCATAAGTGATAGGAGCAGAATCAGGCAATTCGGCCCATCAAGTCTGCTCCGCCATTCAATCATGGCTGATCTATCTTTCCCTCCTAACCCCATTATCCTGGCTTCTCCCCATAACCCCTGACACCCGCACACTAACGCTCTCCTACACACACTAAGGACAATTTACAATTTTACCGAGCCAATCAGCCTACAAACCTGTACATCTTTGGAGTGTGGAAATAAACCTGAGCTCCTGGAGAAAACCAACACAGGTCACAGAGAGGACGTACAAACTCCGTACAGACAACACCCGTAGTCAGGTTCGAAACCGGGTCTCTGGCGCTGTAAGGCAGCAGCTCTACCGCTGCACCACCATGCCGCCCTCATTGGAGGATGTATTTAACTATCTGGGTTCCAGCACCCTGGAAAATAGAAAATGACAATGGAATGAAAATAAGCTTAATAACATTCATAGTTTGAACACTTAAAGTTAATACTGTTACTGTAAACCCTTGCGATATCGCACCTCTATATAGCGGACTATGGTTATAGCGGACCGAGCCTCCCGTTGCACCCCCCCTACCCCACCCCCCACTTCCAGCAGTGTCCTAAGGAGCTGGTACCACACTGCGGGATGAGGGAGGACCTCATTGAAACATACAGAATAGTGAAAGGCTTGGATAGAGTGGATGTGGAGAGGATGTTTCCACTAGTGGGAGAGTCTAAGACCAGAGGTCTGCCTCAGAATTAAAGGACGTTCTTTTAGGATGGAGAGGAGACAAATTTTATTTTGTCAGAGGGTGGTGAATCTGTGGAATTCTTTGCCACAGTGGCCAAGTCAGTGGATATTTTTAAGGCAAAGATAGATAGATTCTTGATTAGTACGGGTGTCAGAGGTTATGGGGAGAAGGCAGGAGAATGGGGTTAGGAGGAAGAGATAGATCAGCCATGATTGAATGGCGGAGTAGACTTGATGGGCCGAATGGCCTAATTCTTATGCTATTCCTTATGACCTTATGACGTTATGACCTTCCGGTTGTGAGAGCGGAGAGAGGGAGCAGCATGAAGGCGGCGTGAGTACCGGGTCTGACCCCGGCACACGCGTGTGGGGCCTGGATCTCTGCGGCTCCCCAGCCTGTGAATTCCAGCTCGTTTAACCCCCCACAACACCCCCTCCCCAACAGAGCGTTTCTTCCTTCCCGGCCTTGCGTTACACTTATCCTCCCCGCCCCTCACTCGGTTACATCGGACAATCGGCACCAACCTCCTTCTCTAACTTCCCTTGCTTTCCCTCTCTCTCCATCCCTCCCCCCATCCTAGTACTCCGACTAGTCTGGCCGTCCTCCTGATTACATTTTACACGGCATGCCTCGTTGTCACCTTCCCCCAGCCAACAATGATCCATTCTACATTCTCCTTGATCCCCGTCCCCTTTGATCTCTCGTTTTCACACCTTACCCTTCCACATCTCTCGTTTCCCCCTCCCCTGATCCTCAGTCTGAAGAAAGGGTCTGTTCATTTCAGTTCAGTTTTGTTTATTGTCACGTGTACCGAGGTACAGTGGAAAGCTTTTTGTTGCGTGCTAACCAGTCAGCAGAAAGACAACACATGAGTACAATCAGTCCATTACAGTGTATAGATACATGATACATGACGCTCAGCCTGTAGAAGGGTCTCGACCCAAAACATCACCCATTCCTTCTCACCAGAGATGCTTCATGTTCCGCTGAGTTACTCCAGCATTTTTGTGTCTATCTTCGCTGTAAACCAGCGTCTGCAGATCCTTCCCTCACAATGATCTATTCTACATTCTCCTTGAGCTTCGTCCCCTTTGATCTCTCGTTTTCACACCTTACCCTTCCACATCTCTCGTTTCCCTCTCCCCGGACTCTCAGTCTGAAGAAGGGTCTCGACCCGAAACGTCACCCATTCCTTCTCTCCAGAGCTGCCGCCTGTCCCGCTGAGTTACTCCAGCATTTTGTGTCTACCTTCCTCCACCCCCCCTCCCCCCCCCCCCCCCCCCCCCCCACCAGTGTGGTCCGTTTATTGCGAGGCTTCACTCAACAACTTGTGAGCAGTGAGTGTATGCATTGTAAGCGATCTGGGAAATTATCTGACAAAATGCTATCATTCCTGTTTGAAAAGCCTTATGAGGTGCTGTTTGAGCTGCTGCCACGTTTCAACAGATGCCATTCACAGTCACGCCATGCTTGAGCAACAACAATGTTTTGAAATACTCTGTTGACTTACAAACATTGCAACTATACTGTGGAATGAAGCTATAACATTAACCAAAGTTATTGGTGTCAGGAATTCACACTCTGCAGGAGGTACAATCGATCCCAGTTCCTTTTCTAAGGCAGAACTGTTCCCCCGAACAGCA
Source organism: Malacoraja senta (assembly GCA_038087875.1). Lineage (NCBI taxonomy): Eukaryota > Metazoa > Chordata > Chondrichthyes > Rajiformes > Rajidae > Malacoraja > Malacoraja senta. The sequence goes on along the minus strand of CM075978.1, from coordinate 93,912,963 downwards.
CAAAAATGGACTGGCCTCCTTTATTTTCAAAGTAGGTGATTTTCAAGGGGTGGCACAAGTGACGCAGCGGTAGAGTTGCTGCCTCACAACGCCAGAGACCCGGGTTCGATCCTGCCTACGGGTGCTGTGTTTGTGGAGTTTGTACGTTCTCCCCGTGATCAGCGTGGGTTGCCTCTGGGTGCTCCGGTTTCCTCCCACGCTCCAAAGACATGCTGGTTTGTAGGTTAAATGGCTTCAGTAACTTGTCCTCAGTGTGCGTAGGTTAGTGTACAGGGTGATTGCTGGTCGGCGCTAACTCTGTGGGCCAAAAGGCCTGTTTTTGCGCTGTATCTCTAAAGTCTAAAGTGTGTTGGATGGAATTTATGCATGGGTGATCTCTGGTGGGCGAGGACCCAGTGGGTCGAAGGGCCTGTTTCCATGCTGTATCTCTAAATTAAACTAAACACCATATCTGTAAGAATGAACTGCAGATGCTGGTTTACACTGAAGATAGGCACAAAAATCTGGAGTAACTCAGCGGGCCAGGCAGTATCACTGGAGAAAAGGAATAGGTGATGTTTTGGGTCGAGACCCTTCATCAGATTACAAACACACTATTGGCCTTAATTATAGCACATAGAACATAAAATATAGAGCATAGAACAGTACAGGACAATAAGTGCTGGAGTAACTCAACGTGTCAGGCAGCATCTCTGGAGAACATAGATAGGTGACGATTTGCATCAGGACCCTTCTTCAGTCTGTTATTGTACTCCTCGATCCCTCTGCTCTACAACACTCCCCAGGCCTACTGTTCACTGTGAAGATCATGCCCTTGTCCGAAAGTAGAACATGCACTCCTTTTAAAGGAATTTAAAACTAACAGAGTCATTACATAGAACATAGAACAGTGCAGCACAGGAACAGGCCCCTCGGCCCACAATGTTTGTGCCAAATATGATGCCTAGCAGACTGATCTCATCTGCCAGCAAGTGATCCTTCCCTCCAAATCCCTACAAATCCCTACAAATCCAGGGAATGATGGGAGAAGGATGATATGTAGGCAGAGAAGTTTAGTTTAACCTAACATCATGTTCTGCATGGATATATCGGAGTCAATATCACCAACAACTTCTCCTGAACCACCCATATTGATGCAAAGACCAAGAAGGCACACCAACGCTTCTACTTCCTTAGAAGGCTTGGGAAGTTTGGCATGTCCCCTACAACTATCACCAACTACCACAGATGCACCACAGAAAGCATTTTATCAGGATGCATCACAGCTTGGTTTTGGAACAGCTCCATCCAGGACCGTAAGAAATTGCAGTGAATTGTGGATGCAGCCCACGCCATCACACAAACCAACCTCCCTTCTATTGACTCCATTTATACCTCACGCTGTCTCCGCAAGGCCAGCAGCAAAATCAAGGATGAATCGTACCCTGGCCACTTCTCTTCTTCTCCCCTCTCCCATCAGGCAAAAGGTACAGAAGTGTGAAAACGCACACCACTAGATTCAGGGACAGTTTCTTCCCGGCTGTTATCAGGCAACTGAATCATCCCACCACAACCAGAGAGCAATGCTGAACTACTATCTACCTCTGATGTCCCTCAGACAATCCTTGACCGGACTTTGCTGGCGTTACCTTGCACGAAACATTATTCCATTATCATTTACCTATACACTGTAATGGACTGATTGTAATCATGTATTGTCTTTCTGCTGACTAGTTATCATGCAACAAAAAGCTTTTCACTGTACCTCGGTACACGTGACAATAAACAAAACTGAACTGATCTGAACTGAACTGATATTGTGGGCCTGACATATGATGAAAGAATGGATCGACTGGGCTTGTATTCACTGGAATTTAGAAGGATGAGAGGGGATCTTAAAGAAACATATAAAAGTCTTAAGGGATTGGACAGGTTAGATGAAAGAAAAATGTTTCCGATGTTGGGGGAGTTCAGAACTAGGGGTCGCAGTTTAAGAATAAGGGGTAGGCCATTTAGGGACTGAGATGAGGAAAAACCTTTTCACCCGGAGAGTTGTGAATCTATGGAATTCTCTGCCACAGAAGACAGTGGAGGCCAATTCACTGGATGAATTCAAGAGTTAGATTTAGCTCATAGGGCTGATGGATTCAAGGGATATGGGGAGAAAGTAGGAACGGGGTACTGATTTTGGATGATCAACCATGATCATATTGAATGGCGGTGCTGGCTCAAAGGGCTGAATGGCCAATTCCTGCACCTATTTTCTATGTTTCTATGTTTCCTGTACTGTACTATTTTCTATGTTCTAAAGGGCAACTTTCAGTGGACAATTAACCTACCAGCACATTGTTGGGGGCTGGGAGGAAAAGGGAGCACCTGGTGGAAACGCGTGCAGTCACAGTGAGAACGTACAAGCTTCACACACAGCAAGTGTTAGAAGTCAAGATCGAACCTTGGATCAGGGACAAACCCCAGTCCTTGGAGCTCTGAGGCAATAGATAAACGCTGCACAACTGTGCCAACTTGTGATTGGGAAAACGAAACGCAGACATTTCAATTCGGCTGCGGTTCGAAGGAAAATTGCAAAGTTTGGAGGAGGAGAGTAGTGAGGTTTTTATAAATTAAGCAGAAATATGAAAGATTGCTGTGGAGAAAGTGGGTGACAGCTCAAAGTAATGGAAGAATGAAACTTTTATATCCCTTATGGAAACTAAGTGTGCAAGATGTGTAAAGCAACATTTCACATGCTTTTGACGGGCCTCATTAAAAATAGCAAAGGTGTGAGATGAATTGCATAGTGATTACATTTTAGTACATTTTGATGCATTAACTGCAGATAGAACTAGTACCAGGCAGAAATTGCAAGGAATCATAAAATTGAGACATTACTGTATCAATAAACCTCTTGTGCTGCTGCAAGCATGAATTTCATTGTTCCATTTTGGTACATGTGACAATATTACACTTATGACTTGACTCCCCTTAAAAAGGTTCAATTTTTGTTTAGAGATACAGCACGGAAGCAGGCCCTTCGGCCCACCGAGACCGCACCGACCAGCGATACCCGCACACTAACACTATCCTACACACACTAGGGACAATTTACAATTTTACCAAAGCCAATTAACCTACAAGCCTGCACGTCTTTAAAGTGTGGGAGGAGACCGGAGCTCCCGGAGAAAACCCATGCGGTCACAGGGAGAACGTACAAACTCCGTACAGACAGCACCCATAGTCAGGATCGCATCTGGGTCTCCGGCACTGGAAGAGAGCAACTCTTCCGCTGCAGCACCGTGCTGGCATTTCTTTTTAAAGGAAAATGTACGCCAACACGATCACAATAATATGAACCCTGGAATGAATGTTTCCAATGGCTTGATGAAACATGATCTGCTTCATCTGGCTGCAAGTTACTGCCATTTCACCATTGCTTTCAACCTCTTCATTACAGTGTATTATTCCAGGGATGGCTCCGTTTTGAATTAGGCAGGTATCCTTAAAATGATGTGGTTAACACCCTCATTCAACCTGCGTAGCATTACAGGTATTGCGAGCGTTTGAGTGGGTGCAGAGCAGGAGAACTAGAGTTGTAAAGTCTGATTGAGTCAACCGTCATTGGTTTCGTTGGAACAAAGATTGAAGGAAGGATAAAATGAGGTGCACCAGATCACGAGAGGCTGAGTCAAGGTTATCTGAGAAAAACCCAAAATGCTGGAGTAACTCAGTGGGACAGGCAGCATCTATGGAGAGATGGAATGGGTGATGTTTCAGGTTGAGACCCTTCTTCATATATATACACACACACACATATTTATATGTGTGCATGCATATGCATGTGTGTGTGTGGTTTCAAGAGAGAGTTAGATTTAGCTCTTAGGGCTAAAGTAAGTAAGTAAGTAGGTTTATTGGCCAAGTATTCACATACAAGGAATTTGCCTTGGTGCTCCGCCCACAAGTAACAACACGACATACAGTGACAGTTACGAATGACTCAGAAAACACTAAACATTAATAATAATAAAACATGGGGAACAAGGACATGGCAGACCAATTGAATAACTACTTTGTTTAAGAAGGAACTGCAGATGCTGGAAAATCGAGGGTACACAAAAATGCTGGAGAAACTCAGCGGGTGCAGCAGCATCTATGGAGCGAAGGAAATAGGCAACTTTTCGGGCCGAAACCCTTCTTCAGATTGATAGGGGTTAGGGGGGGCGGGGAGAAGAAAGGAAAGAGGAGGAGGAGGAGCCCGAGGGCTGAGGGAGAGATAGGAAGGGGAGGAGACAGCAGGGGCTAACAAAATAGGGAGAATTCAATGTTCATGCCCCCAGGATGCAGACTCCCCAAGCGGAATATGAGGTGCTATTCCTCAAATTTCCGGTGTTGCTCGCTCTGGCCATGGAGGAGACCCAGGACAGAGAGGTCGGATACGGAATGGGAGGGGGAGTTGAAGTGCTGAGCCACCGGGAGGTCAGGTTGGTTTTTGCGGAGGTGGTCGGCGAATCGATCGCCAAGCCTTCGCTTGGTCTCCCCGATGTAGATCAGCTGGCATCTAGAGCAGCGGATGCAATAGATGAGGTTGGAGGAGATGCAGGTGAACCTCTGTCGCACCTGGAACGACTGCTTGGGTCCTTGAATGGAGTCGAGGGGGGAGGTAAAGGGACAAGTGTAGCATCTCTTGCGGTTGCTACTTTGGTTCTGTCTTCACTAAGGAAGACATAAATAATCTGCCGGAAATAGCAGGGGATCGGGGGTCAAATGAGATGGAGGAACTGAGTGAAATCCAGGTTAGCCGGGAAGTGGTGTTAGGTAAATTGAATGGATTAAAGGCCGATAAATCCCCAGGGCCAGATAGGCTGCATACCAGAGTACTTAAGGACGTAGCCCCAGAAATAGTGGATGCATTAGTGATAATTTTTCAAAACTCTTTAGATTCTGGAGTAGTTCCTGAGGATTGGAGGGTAGCTAATGTAAAAGGGAGGGAGAGAGAAAACGGGGAATTACAGACCAGTTAGTCTAACATCGGTAGTGGGGAAAATGCTAGTCAGTTATTAAAGATGGGATAGCAGCACATTTGGAAAGTGGTGAAATCATTGGACAAAGTCAGTATGGATTTAAGAAAGGTAAATCATGTCTGAAGAATCTTATAGAATTTTTCGAGGATGTAACTAGTAGAGTGGATAAGGGAGAACCAGTGGATGTGTTATATCTGGACATTCTGAATGCTTTCGACAAGGTCCCACATAAGAGATTAGTATGCAAACTTAAAGCACACGGTATTGGGGGTTCAGTATTGATGTGGATAGAGAACTGGCTGGCAGACACGAAGCAAAGAGTAGGAGTAAACGGGTCATTTTCAGAATGGCAGGCAGTGACTAGTGGGGTACCGCAAGGCTCAGTGCTGGGACCCCAGCTATTTACAATATATATTAATGATCTGGATGAGGGAATTGAATGCAACATCTCCAAGTTTGCGGATGACACGAAGCTGGGGGGCAGTGTTAGCTGTGAGAAGGATGCTAGGAGGCTGCAAGGTGACTTAGATATGTTGGGTGAGTGGGCAAATGCATGGCAGATGCAGTATAATGTGGATCAATGTGAGGTTATCCACTTTGGTGGCAAAAACAGGAAAGTAGACGATTATCTGAATGGTGACCGACTAGGAAAAGGGGAGATGCAACGAGACCTGGGTGTTATGGTACACCAGTCATTGAAAGTAGGCATCCAGGTGCAGCAGGCAGTGAAGAAAGTGAATGGTATGTTAGCATTCATAGCAAAAGGATTTGAGTATAAGAGCAGGGAGGTTCTACTGCAGTTGTACAGGGTGAGGCCACACCTGGAGTATTGCGTACAGTTTTGGTCTGCTAATCTGAGGAAAGACATTCTTGCCATAGAGGGAGTACAGAGACGGTTCACCAGACTGATTCCTGGGATGTCAGGACTTTCATATGAAGAAAGACTGGATAGACTCGGCTTGTACTCGCTAGAATTTAGAAGATTGAGGGGGGACCTTATAGAAACTTACAAAATTCTTAAGGGTTTGGACAGGCTAGATGCAGGAAGATTGTTCCCGATGTTGGGGAAGTCCAGAACAAGGGGGTCACAGTTTAAGGATAAGGGCGAAGTCTTTTAGGACCGAGATGAGAAAATCATTTTTCACACAGAGAGTGGTGAATCTGTGGAATTCTCTGCCACAGAAGGTAGTCGAGGCCAGCTCATTGGCTATATTTAAGAGGGAGCTAGATGTGGCCCTTGTGGCTAAAGGGATCAGGGGGCATGGAGAGAAGGCAGGTACAGGATACTGAGTTGGATGATCAGCCATGGTCATATTGAATGGCGGTGCAGGCTCGAAGGTTCGAATGGCCTACTCCTGCACCTATTTTCTATGTTTCTATGTTTCTATTAATGAACATTAACATTAAAGGAATCAAGGGTTATGGGGAGAAAGCAGGAACGGGGTCCTGACTTTGGATGATCAGCCATGATCATATTGAATGGCTCGTATGGCCCAATGGCCTACTCCTGCACCTAATTTCTATGTTACCATGTTTCTATGTGTATGTTGGTGCATGTATACAGTATATCAGACGATGTATTTCCCTTAGCAGCAAGGGCAATGGGCTGAATGGCCTCCATCAGGGTATATTCTGATGTATGAACTCCAGTGATTATTGCTGCAATTTTGCTGAATGTCAGGAAAGATCTATCAGTGAAAGGTCATGCTTTGTCTGACCACTCCCCTCTTCCAGCTTTCTTCTCCCCTCCGCCTACAGTCAGTCTGAAAAAGGGTCGACCTGAAACGTCACCTATCCACATTCTCCAGGGATGCTGCCTGACCCAAAACGTCCCTCTAGTTTCCCTCTCCCCTGACTCTCTATCTGAAGAAGGGTCTCGATCCAAAACGTCACCTATTCCTTTTTCTCCAGAGATGCTATCCTGTCCTGCTGAGTTACACCAGCATTTTGTGTCTATCATAGAGTGATACAGTGGGGAAACAGGCCCTTCGGCCCAACTTGCCCACACCGGCTAACATTGTCCCAGCTACACTAGTCCCACTTGCCAGCGCTTGGTCCATATCCCTCCAAACCTGTCCTATGCTGTATGCTAGTCTGAAGAAGGGTCTCGGCCCGATTCGTCATCCATTCCTTCTCTCCAGAGATGCTGCCTGTCCCGCTGAGTTACTCCAGCATTTTGTGTCTACCTTCGATTTAAACCAGCATCTGCAGTTCTTTCCTACACACTGTGCTCTATGCTGCCTGGCCTGCTGAGTTAGTCCAGCAATTTGTGTCCTTTGGTGACTGGATTGAAATTGGATATCAAACTCCAACCCCATCCCATAGTAAAAAGATCTGCTCATACTCACTGCTCAGACTCATGACAGGGTGAACTTTTAGGGAACTCTTTTACATTGATGGAGATAACATCCGACATTTGCCTGCACCTGAATGACAAGAGGATGGCAATGTACACTTAATTGTAGAAATATTGTACATGTTGCATTCTCCAAATCAGAAACAAAAATAAATACATTTAGATCTATGTACCGGTGAATCACCCTTGGTTCTAGAGCCTTGCCGGATTATCCGTTTTGCCGGACTAACAGAGCTCACGGCCTCCGAGAGGAGTCCAACGGTAGAGGAATGTCCGCCTCGGCCACCGAGGGGCCGAGATACCGGCCCGCAAAATCGGCCTCGGAAGTCGGATGTGGGAACGGATCTGCCGGCTCTGGCCGGGCCGGGGTTCCAGAGCCCCGGCCGTAGGGGGGGGGGCAGATTCGACCCGCTGATGGGCCGCGGAAGTCCCGATGAGGTCGAGATCGGCCGCCTCACCCGGCCTGGGCGCCACAATTTCGGGGGAACTACCAGCGGGGAGGGGGGGGGGGGGGATTCAGGTGCGCTCTCGTAAATCTATCCAGATTAAAGGATGTGCCGGACCACCAGATGCTGGACAATCGGTGGTGGACCTGCAGTGTTTTACACCGCCTCCGAATATCTAAACATATCTGTCCCTTTGCCAAAAGTTGCTTTGCATATCCTCGCATTAAAAGCCAGAATAAGAATTATTTCTGGTAAAACCTTCATTTGCATCAGTAGTAGTGTCGACCACACTTCTACACGCAACCGTCAATAAGAGTACCTCGCGATGGTTGAGGGGTACAAGGATGGAGGGGATGGTTGACAAGTGGGGGTTGATGTTTATCTTGTTTACAATCGTTGATGTTTATCTTGTTACTATTGTTGATGTTTATCTTGTTTACTATTGTTCACTGATGTTGGGTACTTCAAATATGAAGATTGTATGTACATAATAGTTGTATGTATATATGTGTCTGTATGTATTATGGGAAATTGCCTAGGGCAGTACTATTATTAGTAAGGAATTGATTTTTAAATACGATAGAAGTGTTGGGGAAAAGGGGTGAGATTTAATAAGTTATTCTTCTTCTCACTCCTTTTCGAGCTTGTACAGACTCTGAGTTGGACATTGGAACCTTGATTTTGTTCTTCTCATTTGTAAATGTTGATTGCAATGTTCAATTGTTTGATAATTTCGATTTTGTTAATATCAATGTCTTTAATGTCTTTACTTGTTCGGAATAAATAAATAAATAAATAAATAAATAAATGGTGAACAAATACTGTTGGCCTCATAATAATCATCAAAGCAACGAAGAACATTTCTTCAGGGCCCACAATAACCCGCTACATAATTATCCGAGGTTCCGTGTGTACTTTCTATTCATCCAGATGACAACCCGTTATTGCCGCAAGGAGATTCCAACTGAAAAGTTTACTTTGACTATAGAATGTATTTGATCAACGTGGGCTTCACGGAGAATGATTTTGTTGTTGGCAGTTTTGTTAGGGAAGTCGCTGCTGTGTGTGTGTGTGTGTGTGTGTGTGTGTGTGTGTGTGTGCGTGTGTGTGTTTTTTTCCCTCTCTGCCGCCGCGAAGATAACTGGGGACAGAGAGAGGCGCAAAGATGAGCAGAGGATCAACCAAGGACAAACAGACAGGTGCTTGTCTTCTCTGGAGCCACGCGAGGTCAATTCTTAAGGCTACACTTTAGACAATGTGAATCCTTCGGCTTTTCACACTCAGCCCTTGGCCACCCAGTGGGAAAGAGATACTGAAGATTTCTTATTTTAAATAGGTCCGAGCAGCTGACGAGAGAGACGGGTTCGATATTCCTGACTGCCCGCAGGTTACTTCCCCTCTATTATTCCATCCTCGAAAGGACTCGGTTGGATTCCAAATAACTGAGCGGTGGCCTGCTAACTTTTTAAATCTTCCAATGATTCCGATATTGATATGCAGTGGAGTGTAATTACTGGATTGCTACCATCGCGTCTGATGTCTGGCACGTGCTTGTTTCAGATGCAGCGAAAAAGGGTTGAAGAAGTGAGCGACCTTGCTTCACAGTTCAATTAATTCAAATTCCCGGCTGTTTCCACGGATTAATTTAACTTGGCTGACCCTCAACACTGATGACTGCAAATTATGTACAACTAGTGTGTGTGTGTGTGTGTGTGTGTGTGTGTGTGTCCCCTTTGAGGATATATTATTCTCCAACCACCCACCTCCTTTAACAGATGCTTCTGGGGCGCGAAACATTTTTTAAGCGTGTCAGGGAAGGTTTTAGAACAAGGGCTCCTAGAACAGAAAGTGGATCAGAAAGAGTAAGTAACCAATAAAAGGGGAAGTTGTAAACGTGAAATAATCGGAAGGCTCAACACAAATCGAGTCAATATCTGAAGCGTAAAGTTAAGCCGGCTTTTCTTGACCATAATTAATCTAATCACGAAACCCTTCTTCAGACTGAAGAAGAACCCCATCAGTCTGAAGAAGGGTTTCGGCCCGAAACGTTGCCTATTTCCTTCGCTCCATAGATGCTGCTGCACCCGCTGAGTTTCTCCAGCATTTTTGTCTACCTTCGATTTTCCAGCATCTGCAGTTCCTTCTTAAACACATTAATCTAATCACTTTATTTCAAATACTCTTCTGCGCTTCCATGATTTATTTTAACTTTTTTTTAAAATATTGAAGAGGAACAAAAAGCAAAATAAGTAAAATTAGCTTCAAAAGTCAAACATTTTCTTGCCGTTCTTATTACTGATATTTTTTTCCAAAAATAAAGTTTATTCAGAATTTTTAATATATATATATATATATATATATATATATATATATATATATATACAGCAAAAACAGTGCAAACGTTCTTCTGACATTTCAGTGTCAAATCTCTTCGAAAATTCTCAGTGTCTATACATTCATTACCATTATATTCAGTATGGTTTACCTTATACCAAGCACCCTTGCCACTTACATGGCTCCCTTGGTTGATGTCCCTTCCCTTGTTTGACGGGTGTCTCTACTAGACCCTGCCCCCCAATGTCCAGCAGCGGAAGGACCCTAGGCTGTGGTCCTCCCCTACTGAGCCTTGACGTTGGCTGCACCAAGCTCCAGTGCGACGCTCAGCACCTACTCCTGCAGTCTGGAACGGGTCAGTCGGCAACATTCCCCGACGGACATCTCGCTCTGCTGGGAGGTCAACCAGTTTCGGGCAGACGCAGACCAGAAAGCGTCTTTCACCGAGTTGATGATCTTCCAGCAGCACTTGATGTCCGCCTCCGAATGTTTGCTCCCTGGGAACAGTCCGTAACTCAGACAGTCTTCTGTTGCGGAGCTGTTCGGGATAAATCGTGCATCATTCTCCAGACTCTCTTCACAAATCCACACTCTGGTGGGCAACCGTCTCCTCTCCAGTCTGAAGAAGGGTCTCGACCAGAAATGGCACCCATTCCTTCTCTCCAGAGATGCTGCCTGTCCCGCTGAGTTACTCCAGCATTTTGTGTCTATCTTCAGTTTAAACCAGCATTTGCAGTTCCTTCCTACACAGATGTTGATGCTTGGTGCGTGGTATTGAGCTGCTCAGTTGTAATAAGATAGTCAGTGAGAATGGTGGTGAATACTTTGCTTTGATCTTTATTCAGAGCTGGGGTCTTCCACCTCTGAATTCTGTCTGATTAGACATGAATGAGGATGTGGATGTCTAGCATACTACCTAAGGAAAAAAAATCAAAATCAAATCGCCAAACTGAGTCAGCTGGTAACTTATTGTGTCGGAAGGAACTTATTGTGCCTTCTTCTCCAAAAGATGTATACAAATCAGGAGAGGAATAGATCGGATAGATACGCAGAGTTTCTTGCCTTGAGTGGGGGAAGTGAGAACCAGAGGACATAGGTTTATGGTGAAGGGCGAAAGCTTTTATAGGATTCTGAGGGGATAACCTTTTTACGTAAAGGGTGGTAGTTGAGGCAGGGACTATCACAATGTTTAAGAAGCAATTAGACAGGTACATGGATAGAACAGGTTGAGAGGGATATGGGCCAAATGCAGGCAAGTGGGACTAGTGTAGATGGGACATGTTGGCCGGTGTGGTAAGTTGGGCTATTGGGCCTGTTTTCACACTGTATGATTCTATGACTCTATGGCTTTAGAAGATGCTAACTTTACAAATATCTTTTTCTGGCTATCCCAAAAGTACAATTAAACAACATGCCAGGCTAAGTGACGTTTCCTAATTCATAGTAATGTGTAACCAAGCTTGACATATACTTACAAGTAGGTTTAACACAGTTTTTACTTGGTGCATTAGTGGAGTCGGGAACAACAAAGTTTAAAGGAGATGTGCGGAGCAAGTGTTTTGACATGAGGGTGGTGGGTGTCTGGAACACGCTGCTAGGGGTGGTGGCAGAGGTAGATATGACAGTGGTATTTAAGAGGCTTTTAGATGGACACATGGATATGCAGGGAATGGAGGGATTATGGATCATGTGCAAGCAGAGGAACTTAGTTTAACTTGGCCTCATATTCAGTACAGACATTGAGGGCTGAAGGGCTCATTCCTGTGCTGTATGTTTCTATGTTTTAAGTTTAGTTTGGAGATATAGCATGGAAACAGGCTCTTTGGCCCCCTGAGTCCTTGCTGATCTTCAATCACCCATTCACCCCAGTTCTATGGTATCCCACTTTCACGTCCACTCCCTGCACACTAGGGGGTGATTTACCAAGGCCCATTAACCTACAAACACACACGTCATTGGGGTGTAGGAGGAAACCGGAGCACCCGGAGCGGAGGAAAGCCATGTGAACGCAGTAAGAACGTGCAAACTCCAGGCAGACAGCTCCCGTAGTTAGGATCCAACCGGGGTTTCTTGCCCTGTGAGGCAGCAGCTCGTCCAGCTGCAGCACTGTGCTACCTGTGGTTGTTTGGAACACACTGCCAGGGATGGTGGTGGAAGCAGATACAATATTGGTCTTGAAGAGGTGTTCAGATAGCCACATGGATATGCAGGGAATTGATGAATATGGATCATGTGCAGGCAGAGGAGATTAGATCTTGGCTTCATGTTCAGTACAGATATTGTGGGCCAAAAGCAGACACAAAAAGCTGGAGTAACTCAGCAGGTCAGGCAGCATCTCTGGAGAATAGGAATAGGTGACGATTTGTATCAAAATACTTCTTCAGACTGAGAGCCAGAGGAAAGGGGAACAAGAGAAATAGATGGTACTTAGAACAAATGAATGGAAGGTATGCAAAAAGCAAGGAAATGTGGAGAAAACAATGGCCAATTGTTGGCCGTGGGCTAGCTGATAACGAGTTATACAGACATTGGAACTCAACAGGGTCTGAAGAAGGGTCTCGACCCGAAACATCGCCCATTCCTTCTCTCCAGAGATGCTGCCTGTCCCGCTGAGTTACTCCAGCTTTTTGTGTCTATCTTAGGATGAAGGTACAACTAGTAAGATGACTAGGGTGGGGGAGGGACAGAGAGAGAGGGGATGCAAGGGTTACTTGAAGTTTAGGAAATCAATATTCATGGGGTGTAAGTTGCCCTAGCGAAATATGATGCGCTGTTTTCCAATTAACGATTTGACCTCACTCTGACAGTGGAGGAGACCCAGTGTGGGAATGGGAAGGGGAGTGAAAGTGTCAAAGGACCAAAGGGCCTGTTCCTGTGCTGTGCTTTTCTATGTCCTAACTGTATTTGGTCTCAATGACGTGATACAGAAGAGTCACGAATCATCAATTTTAAGATGATTTGTATCACCACATCACGTTTTCAAGGAAGGTCTCACTGCATTTATTTCACCAACATGGAATTTACTGTGGTGGTTGTGCTTTTGGGTGAAAATTGCCTGGCCAAACCTCAAAGTGTTAATGCTTTCCTGAACAAAGAGCTAAACTGGGGCAGAGGTGAGGATGGATGCTGCCAGAGCACATGCAGTTTGGATCATTGTGACCTGAAGTGATTGCAATCTCCGATAGGGCTGCAGTGTCAACAAAAGTGAAGATAGTCTCATCGATGTAAGGGTCTGTCTGGCATACCATGATGTGCTAACGATAGCTTGGTTACCTCACTTGCAGGATAACACGCTCCTTTAGCCAACTATATAAGGCCACATTCCTTTTCATTTATATCAAAAAAACAATTCAGCTGTCTATCCCATTGAGATTGTAGGGCAATGTTGAATCGCACACCTACATACATACATACATACATACATACATACATACATACATACATACATACATACATACATACATACATACATACATGGGGTAGACAGCTACATGTTTTAACAGTTTATGTGTGTGTGTGTGTGTGTGTGTGTGTGTGTGTGTGTGTGTGTGTGTGTGTGTGTGTGTGTGTGTGTGTGTGTGTGTGTGTGTGTGTGTGTGCGTGCGTGTGCGTGTATGTAACAATCTGAAGAAGGGTTTTGGCCCAAATTACCCATTACTACTATCCAGTGTGTGTGTATGTACTGTATGTATGTGCATATATATAATATATATATATGTGTGTGTGTGTGTGTATATATATCTGTAAACAATATAATGAACAAGAAAAAAAGTCCAGTGTGTGTATATCAATATATACACACATATACATATATATGTATAAATATATATAATATATGTATATGTGTGTATATATTCATATACACTGGACTTTTTTTCTTGTTAATTATATTGTTTACAGAGTACAATGTTTACATATTCTGTTGTGCTGTTGCAAGTGAGAATTTAATTGTTCTATCTGGGACATACGACAATAAAACACTCTTGACTCATGGCCACTCATGCAAAGTAATATTTTACTTGTATCCAAGGAGATGCTTTCAATTGGTAGGAAGGGCGGAAATAAAGTCCCCCTCAAAATAAAAACCTAAGCACCCCCTCAAAGGTAAACCCAATGCCACGAATAGCAAAGAGCGCTGAATAAAACGCCTTACAGTAAATGTACGAATGGAATTAAAGGGAGAAGTTGAGGCTTGCACACCACAGCTTGGCAGCTGTGCTCTTATCTGCCCAGAGGATGATGTTTGGCAACAAAAGGGTGTTAAAAAAGCCCCCGTTGATGCATGGGAAAGACATTGGTCGTGCATTGTGACTGCCCTTCTGCTGAGCAAATAGTTCAAACTGTTCGTTCCCATCTTCTATTCTCTCCCAGGCACATTGTTTGTGTCCTTGCATTTCATTCCACGGCGAAGATTGCTCCCTGGGCCCGTGAGCAAACAGTCCAGAAAAGAGCCAACTATCTCCTCCCTCCCCCCTACCCCCCCCCCCCCCTCTCTGTTCCCTGGAGAACTAGCATTTTTATTTCAGCTTCAAGCTGTCAGAGCGCTGAGGAGTTTATGTCAGATCCTGAATTAATTGCTTTAAGCAGGGACAGACCTCGTTTGTCACCAAATGTTCACCAAAGTATTTTCTGATATTTTTTCCGCTGTTCTTTTCTCAACCCTGCACCCGCTTTTACCTTTTACCCGACCGATCACCATTGATGATAATAAGGTCTGATGTGCCTTGCCATAACCAATTTTCTTTTGTTTGCAACGCGGCGCTTTCCAGCCTAGTGCAAATGAAAAGATGGGGAAGGGGAGGTAGGTATTTAAGTGGGGTAGGGGAGGGGAGGAGGGGGGGGGGTGGTGGGCGCATATGGAAATTTGTTTCAGTTGAGCTGTTTGAAGAAGTTTATAATGGAGACAAATATTGAGGGTTCGACGGGATTACAGGAACACGGATCAGAAATGAAACTGAATCTAACCGACTGTGAACCTGGCGAAATGAATTTTAGCAACTAAATCCATCCGTGAAATGGGACGAGATGCAATGGTTTTATGAATGTAATTGTTGCATTTTCTCTGTAGAGTTATGATAGCATTTAATCAATACACAAATAAAGCTTAAGCAGAACAACAACTTAGAGTTAAATTCATTATCTTCACATTCAAGAAATGCGCCATTGTATGTAAACAACGTCGGGAGAAGTCACTTTCAAATTATTTGCATTTTTTTTAAACTGTGTGTAAACAGCTTGGTCTAAATCCAGCCCGTTTTAAGTTCCAGACTCGAACACTGACTCGCTGGAACCAATACAAGATAACAACCCCTTAACTTGAGATGCATAAAAGACACATTTCCCCTGACCCTGAGTCTGAAGAATGGTCTAGACCCGAAACGTCACCTATTCCTTCTCTCCTGACTTGTTGAATTACTCGAGCTTTTTGTTATATCTTCCAGATTAGCTATATTATTTTATTTCAGTTCACGAGAGTTTTATGTGACAAAATCGGCTTCCATATTTCCGATACTTAACAAAATGCCAAATATAATATATTGGTGTAATTTTTATTTCTAAATAGTTATGCCGTCTTTTATTGAATCCTTATAACATGTAGCTATTTAGGCATGGAATTCAAAAGTGCATTTGATATTACAGCTGGTAATAGTCTGAAGAAGGGTCTCGACCAGAAACGTCACCTATTCTTTTTCTCCAGAGATGCTGTCTGACCTGCTGAGTTACTCCAGCTTTTTGTGTCTATCGCCAGTTTCAACCAGCACCTGCAGTTCCTTCCTGCACATTTAATTGTTTTGAATTGAATTAGACTTTATTAATCCCCTTATTCAGGGGAAATTCAGATGTCCTTGCAGCACACTAATAAAATACAACATAGTATTAAAAAGAAGTTCAACACCAAAACATCCCCCCCCCCCCCCCCACAGTGGGGGAAGGCACAAAGTCCAGTCCCCATCCTCTTGTCCACCCAGAGTCGGGCCCACTCAGGCCTCCACAGTCGCCGCCACAGCGCCCGATGTTCTCGCCGGGTGATGGTGCTCCGGCTTCGGGAGAATCCCCAGCGGCTTGGGGTACCAGGAACGACCACCTTCCCACCGAAGACCGCGGCTTCCAAGCCAACAACTCCAGTTTCGAGTTTGTCTTCAATCGTCCGGGTCTGCTGTGGTCACCAATTCCCCCCCGCCCCCCAAATTCTCCGTCCACCCCAATCCGCCCCACAGCTCCCTTGCCTCGGCAGCTGTTCATTTGGTTTTAGCCTCAGTGTGTGGCAGCTCGACATTAACATGCATCACACAAATGGTGCAGATTTGTTTGCTGCGCTGTTACTGCAGGGCCGATGATGTCAACCCAGCACTGCCCGCTTTAAACCAGCTGTGAATCAAAAAAATAATAGTTCGGCCTGAGCTCGAGTGGACAGCCCCGATCGAAAGCCTTCTGGTTCAGCTCCTGTTTCCACTGCACTTTAGCCACCACCTTCCTCGACGTCCCCATCCTGAGACGCTGTGTTGGCGCAGTTTGTGACCTCTTGCACAAGGGCAGATCGAATCCACCTCTAAAAACAGTGCAAGAGTTTGAGCAGAAGTGGCTCGACCCGAAACGTCCACGTATTCCTGGTTCTCCAGAGGCGCTGCCTGACCAGCTGAGTTGCTCCAGCACCCTGTGTCCTTTTGTATATTAACCAGCACCTGTGGAGACGGAGAACTGCAGATGCTGGTTTATACACAAAGTGCTGGAGCAACTCAGCTGGTCAGGCAGCGTCAGGCCAGGCAGCATATCTGGAGAAAAAAGATGGGTAACCTTTCGGGCTGGGGACACTTTCCTCAGATTCCTTCTGAACCAGCACCTGGAGTTCCTTGTTTCTGCATTCGGCCGTCTTACTCATGTCCAAAGGGTTTGGTCGCATAACAACTCCCTAACACAGCCATGCTAAAAGTGCACCTAAAACCACTATCCATCCCAATAGAGGCATTCTATTTATTCTCTGGGTGGGGACCAGCGCCACGATGTTTACCATGGTCTTTAACCAAAGCTAAAATACTCTCATTAGCTTTCAACCCAACTTCTTATGAGTTTGACCTGATTATCTTGAGTCTGACTATATCTGATCGGTTTGAATAGCATGAAAAACAAAACTTTTCACTGTTCCTCAGTGCATGTGACAATAATAAACTTAAACCCAGACCTTATTGTTTCTGCTTACGTGGTACCTCAATCTTTTTTTTCAAACTTCGCACTTCACTATTAGCGGTGGCATCATGGTGCTGTTGGTAGGGCTGCAGCCTCACAGCGCCTGAGACCCGGGTTCGATCCTGACCTCGGGTGCTGTCCACGAGGAGTTAGGACGTTCTCCCTGTGACCACGTGTGTTTCCTCTGGGTGCTCCGGTCTCCTCCCACATCCCAAAGATGCGTGGGTTTGTAGGATAATGGGCCGTCTATAAATTGTTCCTATTGTCAGGGAGTGGATGAGAACGTGGGATAACATGAAAATAGTGGGAAAAGGCGATCGATGTTCGGTGTGGACTCGGGGGGAACAAAGAGTCTGATTCCATGCTCTATTTTTCCAAGCAAACAAAAATAGTGCTCATTCTCACAAATTGTAGAGGATTCAACCACTGTATTTTGAGTGGTCTTTGGACTGGTCATTGAAAATAAATATCTGAATTCAGTAGTCCTCCACAGCTTTGAGTCCCCTCACTGAAACGGATCAGTTGTGTAGGAATGAACTGCAGATGCTTGTTTACACCGAAGATAGACACAAAATGCTGGAGTAACTTAGCGGGACAGGCAGCATCTCTGGGGAGAAGGAATGGGTGACATTTCGGGTCAAGACCTTTCTTCAGAACAACTTGCCGGTAGTTCAGATGAGAAAGCCATTCGCTCTTTTTCAAGAGAGAGTTAGATTTAGCTTTTAAGGCTAAAGGAATCAAGGGATATGGGGAGAAAGCAGGAATGGGGTATTGATTTTGGATGATCAGCCATTATCATATTGAATGGTGGTCATACAGTCATAGAATGATACAGTGCGGAAACAGGCCCTTGACCACACTGGCCAACATGTCCCAGCTACACTAGTCCCACCTGCCTGCGCTTGGTCCATATCCTTCCAAACCAGTCCTATCCATGTACATGTCTGACAGTTTCTTAATCGTTGGGGTAGTCCCAGCCTCAACAACCTCATCTGGCAGCTTGTTCCATACACCCTCCACCCTTTCTGTGAAAAAGTTACCCCTCAGATTCCTATTTAATCTTTTCCCCTTCACCTTGGACCTATGTCTTCTGGTCCTCGATTCCCCTACTCTGGGCAAGAGACTCTGTGCATCTTACCCGATCTATTCCTCTCATGATTTTATACACTTCTATAAAATCACCGCTCATCCTCCTGCCCTCCAAGGAATAGAGACCCAGCCTGCTCAACCTCTCCCTATACCTCACACCCTCGAGTCATTCTCGTAAATGCTGCCACGAAGGGCCTAATGGCCTACTCCTGTGCCTATTTTCTATGTTTCTATGTTTCTATGTTATCCTTCTGAATGGATAAGCAGTGGGAATGAAGAGCAGGGGAGCATTCTGGAGAACCACATTGCTTCTTGATAGTTAATCTTCAGTGACCATCTCAGAACTGAAGATGTACATTGCCAGCTACTGGAAAAGACTACTACACTGATTGCAATTCTGATTGAATTAAGTTCAAGATCCTCAAGCACGAGAGATCAAAGTGGGAAATTATCAGTGCAGACTGTACTAATATCATCAAGAGGCGACTTCATTTGTTATTGAATGATATCAGAATTAATCAGCTCAGGAGGATCAGATATGCCAATCACTGCCAGCATAGAAAAGCCACCCATAAACCTACATTCTAAATTGCCATTGTGTGAAGTTTCCTCTTGGCCCTTGGCATTGTTCACCTGAACAAAGACAAATCTCCTGTATAACGTGGATTATCATACAATAGAAGGAGATAAGCGCAGAGCCTTAAAGGGCTGTAAACAACCCCCAGATAAGAGAGTCCTGCCCCGTTCTGTGCTTTTGTGACTTGTGACGTTTCTGAAATTAATTAGCTCGTTTAGTTTAGTTTAGATCAGAGATACAGCGCAGAAGCAGGCCAAGTCCATACTGACCATTAACACTATCCTACACACACGAGGGATAATTTACATTTATACCAAGCCAGGTTACCTGGTTAATACGGCATCTGCAGTTCTTTTTTTACCACCGAGATTATCTTGTTTAACTGCCAACTTTGGCTGAGTTGTTGATAATCTTTCCTGAATTTCCCTTCTAAAGCTCCATCTTGGTGGCACGGTGGAGCAGCGGTAGAGTTGCTGCCTTACTGGAGTAACTCAGCAGGTCAGGCAGCATCTCTGGAGATCATGGCTAGGTGTCGTTTCGGTTCAAGACCCTTCAGATGTGCAAGTTCAGTTCATAAGTCATAGGAGCATAAGTCATCGAGTCTACTCCACCATTCAATCACGGCTGTTTAATCTTTCCCTCTCAATCCCATTCTCCTGCCTTTTCCCCTTAACCTTGAATGCCTTTATTAATCAAGAACCTATCAATCTCCACTTAAAAAAAAGTCCAATGACTTGGCCTGCACTGCTGTCTGTGGCAATGAATTCCACAGACTCACCACCCTCTGGCGAAAGAAATTCTTCCTCTATTCCATTCAAAAGATAAATGACCCAGAAGGACCTTCTAAAAAAGGCATTAATTCTGAGGCTGTGCCCTCTAGTCCTAGATTCTCCCAAGACTGGAAACATTCTCTCCAACCTATCCAACTTGGCCTCAGCGCCAATTTCCCAATCTCTCTTCACAATCACTTTACTAATTTGTCAGGTTCTCCAAGGTTGGTTTCGTTGAGTTTAGTTTAGAGATACAGCATGGAAACAAGCCCTTCGGTCCACCAAGACTGTGCCAACCAGTGATCCCCGCACAGTAACACTACCCTACTCACACTAGGGACAATTTACATTTATACCAAGCCAATTAACCTGCAAACCTGCACGTCTTTGGAGTGTGGGAGGAAACACTGGGAGATCCTGGAGAAAACCCACTCAAGTCATGGGGAGAACGTACAAACTTTATACAGACAGCACCCATAGTCAGGAATGAACCTGGGTCTCTGGCACTGTAGGGCAGCAACTTTACCACTGTGCCACCATGCCAACATTAGAAACTGGGGTTCTAGTTGGCAGAGACTGGGTTTCCAGTTGCTATTTAGTTGTCAGCAAACTCGAAAGCGATTTATAACGGCGCTTCCTAATTTATGCTGACCTCGTTTGTATTGTACCTGTTTGACACCTCTGAATTTTTAATCTGATCTAGGGCTGAAGTAAACAAGCCCATGCACATGCTCTTCGCACTGGGGGGATTTTCAATGAATTGGCTACAGTATACAGTAAACTCACAACAAATGCTAATGTCCAGCTGTAGCACAAATGGGGCTTTGGAGGGCTGTAATGAAAATGGGTTTGGACAGTTCCGCTCACATTCCCAGTGGAATAGGTTGCAGATGAAATTTGCTCTCAAATTTGGCACAATTGGCACCAATTTGGCACTCTTTGTCTTGAGTTGGCAAAGGGAAGTGACAGAATGGAAAGCAGGCATCATTCTTGTATTTATGTAGGCCTTCTATGACTAGACCAAACATATCAGTTTATAGTGATATGTTGTGGCCATTGAATGACATGTACCAGCAGGGACTCATATTTTAGTGGGGTTATGTTGTAGTGTGAGCTTAAACACTGAGGACTGGCAAGTCATTCGATTGTGCTCTATGCTTTCACCCTGGAATAACGCTGCCAAATGTCAACTAGAAGTCACATAAGAATGATCGAGGGCATTAGGCCTGTCTACTTGGAGTTGCAAGGGAACTGCAGATGCTGGTTCATAAATAGAAAACACAAAGTGCTGGAGTAACTCAGCGGGTCAGGCAGCATCTGTGGAGGACATGGATGGGTGAAATTTCAGGTCGGGACCCTGCTTCAGACAGATTGTAGTAGGGAGAAGAAAGCTTAGGGCAGGGCAATGCCCGACACGAGATAGATGGAAAGGAAGGAACTGCAGATGCCGGTTTATATATCGAAGATAGATGCAAAGTGCTGGAGTAACTCAGCGGGTCAGGCGGCATCTCAGAAGAAAAGGAATAGGTGACATTTTGGGTCAGAACCCGTTTGGTTTTAATTTAGCTTAGTTTAGTTTAGTTTGGTTGAGAGATAAAGCGCGGAAATTGGCCCTCCGGCCCACCGAGTCCGTGGCGAACAATGATCCCTGCACACTAGCACTATCCTACACATGCTAGGGACAATTTTACATCTTTACCAAACCAATTAACCTATAAACTTGTACACCTTTGGAGTGTGGAAGGAAACAGAAGATCTCGGAGAAAACCCACAATGTCATGGGGAGAACGTACAAACACCGTACAGATAAGCACCTGCAGCCAGGATCGAACCCGGCTCCCTGGCGCTGTGAGGCAGCAACTCTACCTCTGCGCCACCGTGCCACCCTAGATGGGTTTGATTGCAGAAGTGTCAGTTCTTGAAAGTTATGGGGAGAAGGGGAGGTGTGAAATGTAAAACCAGAAGGAGGGACATGTATGGAAGGGGCTGGGGATGGGGGAAAGTGAGGGGGGGGGGTAGAATAGTGGGAGAAATAGGTGCACATCAGAGTGCGGCATCAGAAAGAGAGGGAGCAAGGGAGAGTTTACCTGGCCCACTGAGTTCGTCCAGCACTTTGTCTTTTAATCATGAAACAATGATGTTTGGTAATGATCAAGTCAAAAGAATTGGTGAAATGCAGATAATACATTTATGGGGTTGGAATGGACTGTAGAGATAGGAACAAGTGCAAGAATGAAGGAATTTGAAAGCAATGGTGAGAATCTTACAATTGAAATAGACTCTCAGGTCACCTTCTTGATTAAGGATAAAGCTTAAAAACTAAATAAGGTCAAAGTGAGGAATGTGATGTCACCTACAAACCTGTACGTCTTTGGAGTGTGCGAGGAAACCGGAGCACCCGGGGAAAACCCACGCGGTCACATGGAGAACGTACAAACTCCGTGCAGACAGCACCCGTAGTTGGGATTGAACCCGGGTCTCTGGTGTTGTATGGCAGCAACTCTACCGCTGCGCCACCGTGCGTGTTGAATGTTGCCGAGTTCACACCAACATCAGCTGCACATCCCCATGCGTTCAATAGTGTCACCAACCCTGGTGGAAAAGGTAAGTAAAATTAAGGTGTTTGGGGATTATTTCAATTTTAATAAATATTAATATCCAAATCAATTTCCAGCATTCAAATATGTTATATAAATATTTAATAACTTTTATATTTTCATTATTTAAATCCATTTCAACTCTTTCAAAGTGTCTCTCATTACAAAGAACAGTAGGAAAGTAAGGCCTTCAATAGCACTGTTGCCATAAGGCCATCGAGACATTAAGATGCACCACCTGAGGTTTGGTCAAGACACATAACCTGCTCCCCTGAGAGAATAGGACTGATGTGCAGGAAAGAACTTCAGATGCTGGTTTATACCAAACGACCGACACAAAATGCTGGAGTAACTCAGCGGGTCAGGCAGCGTCTCTGGAGAAAAGAAATGGGCGATGGTTTGACTCGGAACCCTTCTTCAGACTGAACGACAGAGAAGGCCAGAACAAAACCGAGCCGGCAACATAATGGCCCGTTGGTGGCTGAAGGATGACTTGGGTGGGAATGGGGGAAGGTAGGAGAGGGGAGTGGGGAGGAATGCAGGAGTTACTTGAAATTAGAGGAAGAAATCTTCATGACATTGAGCTGTAAGCTGCCCAAGCAATATATGAAGTGCTGTTAGGACTGATGGCCCATTAGAACCACAGGACTGTACAAGCTTAGACCAGTGGCCAGGAGAACAAGAGACAGCTAGATCAATGTTGTGGCATAAGGTCATAAGTGATAGGAGTAGAATTAGGCCATTCGGCCCATCAAGTCTACTCAGCCATTCAATCATGGCTGATCTATCTCTCCCTCCTAACCCCATTCTCCTGCCTACTCCCCATAACCTCTGAGACCTAATCAAGAATCTACAGTATCTATCTCTGCCTTAATAATATCCACTGACGGCCTTTTTCAGGAATTATTGCCTGAATATCCCATCGTTAGCATTGAGGTATTAGCTGTGCTTGTGGTTTCACTGAACCTAATGGGTGAAGGAAATTACGATACAGGGTCTATAACTTGCTCAGGCCCGTAGACCCCCTGAAAAATCTTCACACATCCCTATCAGGGCCTGTCCCACTTGCGCGTCATGCAAGTGGCGCGCGAGGATTTTGAGAATCCCAAAATCCTGGGGCGCCACGTGCTACCGCTCGCTACAACTCGCTAACACTCGCTACCGTTAGCTACCGCTTGTCACTGCCTACACCACCACCGCGCGTATTGCATGCCATGCGCGCGTCACTCATGCGTTACAACGTGCACGTCGTGCGTCGTGACATGTAAATGATGTCGCGTAAATGATGCGCAAATGACGCCCAAGTGGGACAGGCCCTTTCTTTCCTGTGCTACTCCTCACCCTGGTACACACCCATTTCTCCCACTAACACACCACCCTTTCCCCACCTATCCCCCTCCGCCCCATTTCCTTCTGCCTAAATTTCTCCCTCTGGCTTTATATTTCACTCCTCGCCTCATCTGACAATAGACAATAGGCGCAGGACTCGTCTCTGTTCTAAATGCCTTACCCCTTATTCTTAAACTGTGGCCCCAGGTTCTGGACTCCCCCAACATCGGGAACATGTTTCCTGCCTCTAGCCTGTCCAAATCCTTAATAATCTTATATGTTACAATCCTTTTGATAGACATCCCTTTGATGTGGATAGAGAACTGGCTGGCAGACAGGAAGCAAAGAGTAGGAGTAAACGTGTCCTTTTCTGAATGGCAGGCAGTGACTAGTGGGGTACTGCAAGGCTAAGTGCTGGGACCCCAGCTATTTACAATATATATTAATGATTTGGATGAGGGAATTGAATGCAACATCTCCAAGTTTGCAGATGACACGAAGCTGGGGGGCAGTGTTAGCTGTGAGGAGGGTGCTAGGAGGCTGCAAGATGACTTGGATAGGCTGGGTGAGTGGGCAAATGCATGGCAGATGCAGTATAATGTGAATAAATGTGAGGTTATCCACTTTGGTGGCAAAAACAGGAAAGTAGATTATTACCTGAATGGTGGCCGATTAGGAAAAGGGGAGATGCAATGAGACCTGGGTGTCATGGTACACCAGTCATTGAAAGTAGGCATGCAGGTGCAGCAGGCAGTGAAGAAAGCGAATGGTATGTTAGCATGCATAGCAAAAGGATTTGAGTATAGGAGCAGGGAGGTTCTACTGCAGTTGTACAGGGTCTTGGTGAGACCACACCTGGAGTATTGCGTACAGTTTTGGTCTCCTAATCTGAGGAAAGACATTCTTGCCATAGAGGGAATACAGGGAAGGTTCACCAGACTGATTCCTAGGATGTCAGGACTTTCATATGAATAAAGACTGGATAGACTCGGTTTGTACTCGCTAGAATTTAGAAGATTGAGGGGGGATCTTATAGAAACTTACAAAATTCTTAAGGGGTTGGACAGGCTAGATGCAGGAAGATTGTTCCCGATGTTGGGGAAGTCCAGAACAAGGGGTCACAGTTTAAGGATAAAGGGGAAATCTTTTAGGACTGAGATGAGAAAAACATTTTTTTACACAGAGAGTGGTGAATCTCTGGAATTCTCTGCCACAGAAGGTAGTTGAGGCCAGTTCATTGGCTATATTTCAGAGGGAGTTAGATGTGGCCCTTGTGGCTAAAGGGATCAGGGGGTATGGAGAGAAAGCAGGTACAGGATACTGAGTTGGATGATCAGCCATGATCATATTGAATGGCGGTGCAGGCTCGAAGGGCCGAATGGCCTACTCCTGCACCTATTTTCTATGTTTCTATGTTTCTATGTTTCTATGATGGACACAATAAGCTGGAGGATCTCAGCTGGACAGGCAGCATCTCTGGAGAGAAGGAATGGGTGACATTTCGGGTCGAGACCCTTCTGCAGGGCATCCCTTTGTCTTCTTTTCATCTCAAGCCGTTGTCACCTACAGCATGAAAACAGGCCCTTCGTCCCAACTCATCATGTCAAGAGTGTTTTATTGTCATGTGTCCCAGATAGAACAATGAAATACTTACTTGCAGCAGCACAACAGAATATGTAAACATAGTACAGTAAACAATATGATACACGAGAGAGAAAAGTTCAGTGTGTATATATACACATATTCACAAATACACATATATATAGATCATTTTATATTAAATATATATATATACACACACGCATGCACACATATGTACACACTAACAAAAACACAATAATAGTGCAATAATAACAATAATAGTCCATGTAGTTCAGAGCACTTACCCATGCTAACAAAGATGATGCCCCATCTAAGCTTGACCCATATGCCTGCATTTGGCCCATATCCCACTCATCTTTCCTACCCACTTGCCTGGCTTTATACCTCTTTTCCAGCAATTTCTCTCATACTGTAATCAGTCTGAATAAGGGTCCTGATGCGAAATGTCGCCTGTCCATTCCCTACACGGATGCTGCCTCACCTGCTCAACAGACATACAGGTTTGTAGGTTAATTAGCTTCGGTAAAATTGTAAATTGTCCCGAGTGTGTAGGGCAGTGCTAGTGTACGGGGTGATCGCTTGTCGGCGCGGACTCGGAGGGTCGAAGGGCCTGTTCCCATGCTGCATCTCTACTGTCTAAAGTCTCTATTAGGTCATAGGTCATAAGTGATAGGAGCAGAATTAGGCCGTTCGGCCCATCAAGTCTACTCCGCCATTCAATCATGGCTGATCTATCTCTCCCTACTAAACCCATTCTCCTGCCTTTTCCCCATAACCTGTGACACCCGTCCTAATCAAGAATATCTCTGCCTTAGAAAATATCCATTGACTTGGCCTTCACAGCCTTCTGTGGCAAAGAATTCCATATTAATATATAACCATTTATAAATAATATTATCATTTGGTATTAAATTGTTAAAATGAGAAATTGTTATTCCTCAGGAATGCAAAAGCATTGACTCTAACCCGGGGTTTAAAAACCTCCCAGGATTGATCACCAATAAGCTTTTGTATCTTTTCTCCCATTATAAATCCCTCTGTTAACAGGCACCATGATGAGCAGTTCATTGTCCCCTGTTTTAAATTCCATAATTACTTGATATTCCCATGGTTCTTTTATTTAAAATGTCTATTTAAATTTCCCCCATTGCTTCTTCCTGATAGCCGTACTTTTAAATCTGCCTGAGTACACAAATTAATAATTGCCTGATTTTGAATTTATTAAACTGACAAATGTTTGAAACCATCTTGCAGTTGAATATGTAAATGCTATAATATTTGTACCCTGGAGAGATACAGTGCAGTAGGTTGTTCTACCGCAAAACTGATAGATACTGTTTGATAATTCAGTGTCTAGTTTTTTTTTGTGTGATGGACCATTGACATAAATATTTATGACCGTCTTGGTTGGCTCACAAAGTGAACAAAGGGTCCATATGTATATCTGGCCACATCCTGGCTACCGTGGAAACCAGGTTTCCCCACACTGGATAATTGCCATCCAGACTTTGGTGCCAAGTTTCCAATTTAGTACTTTATCTGAATGCTCAATCTTAATCTTTCATATGGATTGGGGTCCACATTTCAATTTTAGAGTTACAGCATGGAGACAGGCCCTTCGACCTTCCGAGTCCACGCCGACCATCGATCACCTGTTCACACTACATCGATGATTGTTTTGGTGCCACATCCTGCACCCACACACAACTGACTGACTTCATCCGCTTCACCACCAACTTCCATCCGGCACTCAAATACACCTGGACCATTTCCGACACTTCCCTACCATTCCTTGACCTCACTATCTCCATCGCAGGTGTTAGACTCCTTACCGACATCCACTACAAACCTACCGACTCCCATGGCTATCTGGACTACACTTCTTCCCACCCTGCTTCCTGTAAGGACTCCATCCCCCACTCCCAATTCCTCCGTCTACGCCGCATCTGCTCCCAGGATGAGGCGTTCCACACCAGGGCATCTGAAATGTCCTCATTCTTCAGGGAACGGGGGTTCCCCTCCTCCACCATAGATGAGGCTCGCACCAGGGTCTCTGCCATACCCCGCAACACTGCTCTCTCTCCCCATCCCCCCACTCACAACAAAGGCAGAGTCCCCCTAGTCCTCACCTTTCACCCCACCAGCCGTCACATACAACAAGTGATCCTCCGTCAGTTTCGCCACCTCCAACGTGACCCCACCACTCGCCACATCTTCCCATCTCCCCCTATGTCTGCCTTCCGCAAAGACCGCTCCCTCCGTAACTCCCTTGTCAATTCTTCCCTTCCCTCCCATACCACCCCCTCCCCTGGTACTTTCCCTTGCAACCGCAAGAGATGCAACACTTGTCCCTTCACCTCCCCCCTCCACTCCATTCAAGGACCCAAGCAGTCGTTCCAGGTGCGACAGAGGTTCACCTGCATCTCCTCCAACCTCATCTATTGCATTCGCTGCTCTAGATGCCAGCTGATCTACATCGGTGAGACCAAGCGGAGGCTTGGCGATCGTTTCGCCGAACACCTCCGGTCGGTCCGCAATAACCAACCTGAACTCCCGGTGGCTCAGCACTTCAACTCCTCCTCCCATTCCATATCTGACCTCTCTGTCCTGGGTCTCCTCCATGGCCACAGCGAGCAACACCGTAAATTGGAGGAAATGCACCTCATATTTCGCTTGGGCAGTCTACATCCTGGTGGCCTGAACATTGAATTCTCCCAATTCTGCTAGCCCTGGCTGTCCCCTCCCCTCATCAGCCATCCGGTTGTCTCCTCCCCTCCCCCAGCCCTCGGGCTCCTCCTCCGCCTTTTCCTTTTTTCCTTTCTTCTCCCCACCCCCTATCAGTCTGAAGAAGGGTTTCGGCCCGAAACGTTACCTATTTCCTTCGCTCCATAGATGCTGCTGCACCCGCTGAGTTTCTCCAGCATTTTTGTGTACCTGTTCACACTAGTTCAGTGTGTAGGAAGGTACTGTGGATGCTGGTGTACACCGAAGATAGATGCAAAACTTGCAGGCCAGGCACCATTGCTGGAGAAAAGGAGTAGGGAACACTTCGGGTCGGAAACCTTCCTCACTTATCCCACTTCCTCGTCTACTCCCTACACATGATGGGGAATTTTACAAGAGCCCAATTAAACTACAAGTCCGCACATCTATGGGGTGTGGGAGGAAACCGGGGCACCTGGAGGAAACCCACACAGTCACAGGGAAAACGTATAAATTCCACACCGATGGCACCCGAGATCAGGATTGAACCTGGGCCTCTAGCCTTGTGAGGCTGCACCAATGAGCCGCCCTAAAAGATCCTACACAAATCACTAGTCACACATTCCATGTTATCATTTTTAAACCTTGTATCGAGAGTGATGGTGTTTGTTACTGTGACCTAGGCAGGAGAACATTCTGAAGAAGAAAAAAAACACTTCTTCATGCGTGAATGGGAATGAAAGTAATGTGTCGAAATGTATATCTCCGGTAAAGTGATCATGTCATCATTTTGACCTCTACCTCTCAAATTATGGGATGAATTACTATGAGAAAGCACCATGTGCTAAAACTACCATATAGCACATTGTAATCAATGTGTAATCAATCACTAATGGATCTCTAGGCAATGATTTAAACATTGCTTATAATTTCATCCTCAGGCAGAGTCAGAGTTGAAATGGAGAGCTTGATGTGTTTCCCTTTAGACTTTAGAGATACAGCATGGAAACAGGCCCTTGGGCCCACCGAGTCCACGATGATCAAAGATCACCTGCATACTAGTTCCATGTTACACTACACACTAGGGGGCAATTGACAGAAGCCAATTAACCTACAAACCTGCACATCTTTGGAATATGGGAGGAAACCAGAGCACCCAGCGAAAACCCACACGCCAACTATCGATCACCCCGTACACTAGCACTATCCTACTCATTAGAGACAATTTACAATTTCTACCAAAGCTGATTGACCTACAAAACGTTGGAGCATGGGAGGAACTGGAGCACCCTGAGAAAACCCTCGTGGCCGCTGGAAGAATGTACAAATTCCGTACAGACAGCACCCGCAATCAGAACCCGGGTCTCTGGCGCTGTGAGGCAAGAACTCTACCGCTGCGCCACTGTGCTGCCCCAAATCTTAATGATAAAGTGGATTAAGCATCCACGTTGTTAACCCATGTTCCTGGTGAGATCAGGATCATGACTGCATTGTGTCGACCGCACGATAATTAGACGGCAAACAATCATTCCTCTATATCTTGCACATGAAAACTGTGACCAGGGACAAGTTCTCGGAGGGCAGCCACTTGCCAATGCACTATTGCCACATCCCAGTATGAGTCATAGTTATTAATCTTGACTTTGTGCAATGTCAAAGACTAGGGTAGCACGGTGGCACGGCGGTAGAGTTGCTGCCCTACAGCGCCAGAGACCCAGGTGCGATCCTGACTATGGGCGCTGTCAGTATGGAGTTTGCCCAATTCTACCTGTGACCGTGTGGGTTTTCTCCGGGTGCTCTGGTTTCCAAAGACATACAGGTTTGTAGTTTGATTGGCTTCGGAAACATTATAAATTGTTCCTAATGTGTGGGATAGTGCTAGTGTACCAAGTGATCGCACGTCGGGCATGGACTCGGTGGGCCGAAGGGCCTATTTCCGCACTGTGTCTTTTAAGTCTAGAGTCTAATGGAGCCAATCACCAAATTTACACACCTTGCCTCAATGCCAGCAGGGGATTAATGGAGAGAATTATTTAGTTTGAGTTTAGTTTGGAGATACAGCATGGAAACAGGCCCTTCAGCCCATCGAGGTCGCGCCACTTAAGATCTCCTGTACATTAGTTTCATGTTACCCCAGTTTCACATCCTACACACGAGGGGCCTTTTGACAGAAGCCAATTGACCTTCAAACCTGCTCGCCTTTGGAATGTGGGAGGAGACCGGAACACCCGGATAAACCCAACAGGATCACGGGGGAGCGTAGACACTCCAACCAGACAGCACCCGAGGTTAGGATCGAACCCGGGTCTCTGGCGCTGTGAGGCAGCACGTGATTGAAGAAAAATCAAGATATTGATTCTTCCAAGCTAGGTCTTGAGATCGCCATGTAGACGTGTTTTTCTGTACATAAAAATACAATGTGCTTCAACTTTGTATGTTACTTCATCCAGCGGCTGTTCACACCAGCAATATAGGCTGCACAATTCACATCCACTGTTGCTGTTAACTCATTAAAACATTCTCAATTTAGTCAATAGAATAGTTTCTAATAGATATGTTTTATTTACCTTTTTTTGTTCTCATTTATCCAGATCACTGTTGATCGGGTACTCCTACACTATTCAAGAATGGCTGTGCTAATGTGTGGTAAGATTTTACTGCAATGTATGCTAAAGGAGGGCGGCACAGTGACGCAGCCCTTATAGTTGCACCCTCACAGCGCCAGAGACCCAGGTTCAATCCTGACTTTGGGTGCTGCCGGGACAGAGTTTGTACATTCTCCCCGCGACCCATGTGGGTTTTCTCCGGGAGCTCCAGTTTCCTCCCACTCTCCACCAAATGTACAGGTTTGAAGCTAATTTGCTTGGTTAAATTGTTAAATTGTCCCGTGTGTGTGTGTGTGTGTGTGTGTGTGTGGACTCGGTGGGCCAAAGAGTCTGTTGCTGCACTGTTTCTCTAAACTAAACTAAAGAGAATTTCACCGTATCTAGGTACATGTGACAATAAAGTACCTTTGAACCATTTGTGTCTGAAAACTTCCCCATCACCAAGGATAATTGCTTCCCCAATCATTAAACTTGCATTGAAAGACATAAAGTGTTTGGATAGGGACGATAATTATTAGACCGGGATGAGGGATTATTGTATTAAAAATCAGTTAAGAGGAAAGGTACTGATCAATGAGATCATTGCCATACACAAGTGCAATACCCAGTCAGCACATCATGCAAAGAAACAGCCCACTGAATCTATAATGCAATAGTCGCCAGGTTTTGCCGCCATTTCGCAGTTCCAGCTAAGGTTGGCTATCAAGGGGGGGGGGGGGTAGCGCCCTCGCACCCAACCTTGAAGGAGTGGAAGGTAAGACCCCCCCACCCACCCGGTTCTTCCTACCATTTCCTTGTCCAGCATCCGCCGCCGATGGATGGGACTCATTTCAGAGTCGTAGAGTCATAGAGCCATACCTCATTGAAACAGGACTCCCAGCCCAACTTGCCCACGCCGAACAAGATGCCCCATCCACACTATTCCCACCTGCCCATGTTTGGCCTCTATCCCTCTATGACCCAGCAGTATGAATGTTGATTTCTCTAATTTGGCCTCTCTCTCTCGCTGTCCCACCCCCCACCTTAGGTGTCCTGCAAGTTTCACTGTTCGTACCCCTTCGTTGTCACCTCCTCCACAGCCAACAATGTGGAGCCCATTGTGGGCTACTTGGCCATTGGTTCTGTACCATTTCATGCCTCTGGTTTCACCTCTCCCCTGACTCTCAGTCCGAAGATGGGTCTTGACCCAAGACGTCACCTGTTCCTTCTCTGCAGAGATGCTGCCTGGCCCGCTGAGTTACTCCAGCATTTTGCGTCTATCTTCCCTCTAAACCTTTCCCATCCGCGTACCTGGCCAAATGGAGTGGACAAAAAGTCAGCAGAGTAAACCAGAGTAAACGTACAAACTCCGTACAGACAGCACCTGTGGTCAGGATTTTTCCTTATCTATTAAGAAGGAACAGCAGATGTTGGTTTATACCAAAGTCAGACATAAAATGCTGGAATAACTCAGCAGGACAGGCAGCATATCTGGAGAAAATGGGTAGATGAAGTTTTGGGTTGGGACCTTTCTTCTGACTTCAGACTGATCTTTCCAATTGGACATTCTGAACAATATCAGTCATACCAGTATGGAATACTGTCTGAAGAAGAATCTCGACCCGAAACGTCACCCATTCCTTCTCTCCAGAGATACTGAGTTACTCCAACTTTTTGTGTCTACCTTTGGTTTAAACCAGCATCTGCAGTTCCTCCCTGCACAGTATGGAACACCAGTTCGATGAGTCTGAAGAAGAGGCCCCGACCCGAAAGGTCACCCATCCATCCTTCTTCTCCAGAGATGCTGCCTGACCTGCTGAGTTACTCCAGCACTTTCTGTCTCTCTTGGATATTCGAACACGCTGCTAAAATCTGCTTATCTATGCCTTTTCAGCTTCCACTGAGCTAGGAGCTGCAGGATCGATCAATGCTGTTAAATCCAGAAGGAGGTGTTTTTCTGGGGATGTAAACGGGCTTTTTTTTTTTTCCATTTGACGATCTGCGTGTAGATTGTTGGGACTGCAAGCCCTCACATAATCGTGGCTTCACAACAGATTATTCCTGAAGCTGATAAGCTTCCATTTCAAACTAATTAAAAAGCTGCTGAAAGCTGTGCGCAGCAAAGGTTTGCAGAAATGTCAACATCTCACTTCCTAGAAACACTGAAGTTGATTCAAACTGCAAACATGGAAGTGATATTTCTGCAAGGCGGCTGCCACAGATACTTTCCACCAGCTGAGCAAGACTGTGAAGAAATCTGCTCAAACACAGACAAGAGAAGCTCCCGTTAGTTACCCTGCTCACAGCTGTCTCAGAGGCTGCATGCAATGTAACAGTTACAGGCGGCAGTTACTGAGCTTAAAGTTATAAGTCTAGTCACGAGGAACTCCACCTTCCTTTCATCATCATTACTTCTTGCATATCTTTCATTCATTTGTCCTAAATCTCTCTACGCAACAATCTGCACGCAATATCTGCACACAGCAAAAGCTTTTTACTGTACCTCGGTACATGTGACGACAAACTAAAACTAAAGCTCTATATCAACGTCTATATCTCTCCTTTCTCTTTCCCCTGACTCGCAGTCTGAAGAATGGTCTCGACCCGAAAAGTCACCTATTCCTTTTTTCTCCAGAGATGCTGCCTCACCCGTTGAGTTACTCCAGCATTTTGTGTCTATCTTCGATTTAAATCAGCATCCCCAGTTCCTTCCTGTAGAGGAACTGCAGATGCTGTTTTTTTCTTTAAAAAACACAAAGTGCTGGAGTAACTCTGTGGATCTGCTACCTGACCCGCTGAGTTACCCCAGCACTTTGTGTCTTTAGGTAGTGTATTGTCATGTGAGCAGAAATACTATACATAGAAACATAGAAACATAGAAAATAGGTGACCATTCGAGCCTGCACCGCCATTCAATATGATCATGGCTGATCATCCAACTCAGTATCCTGTACCTGCCTTCTCTCCATACACCCTGATCCCTTTAACCACAAGGGCCACATCTAACTCCCTCTTAAATATAGCCAATGAACTGGCCTCAACCACTTTCTGTGGCAGAGAATTCCACAGACTCACCAATCTCTATGTGAAAAAAGAAATTCTCATCTCGGTCCTAAAAGACTTCCCCCTTATCCGTGACCCCTTGTTGTGGAGTTCCCCAACATCAAGAACAATCTTCCTGCATCCTACATGATTCCTGCTTCCTACATGATTATAATCAAGCCGTCCACAGTGTACAGATGCAGGATAGAGACATTTTGTTTAAGTTATAAGTGCTAAAGCCATCACCAATCACACAGGTGTGTGGGAAGGAACTGCAGATGTTGGTTTAAACCAGGGGTTCCCAACCTTTTTCGTCCCATTTACCCCTGGCAACTTTAATAGCACGTAATAATGTTATTTCACTTATTGATGAACAACTAATGATGAACAGATACCAGATGAACAGATAACAGTCGGCCAATGAGAAAAAATATGTACAAATCCAGACTCAATAAATTTACCCAAATTTACCCCAGGTTGGGAACCTTTGGGTTAAACTGAAGATAGACGCAAAAAGCTGGAGTAACTCAATGGGTCAGACAGCCTCTCTGGAGAGAAGGAATGGGTGACATTTTGGGTCAACACCCTTCTTCAGACTGAGAGGCAGGGGAAAGGGGAATGAGAGATATAGATGATACATAGGTCAAATGAATGAAAGATATGCAAAAATCAATGATGATCAAGGAAAGGTGGAGCTCACAATGGGGACGACACATGAACTGCTTCTGGATTGAAGAAGGGTCGCGACTTGAAACGTCACCTATTCATGTTATCCAGAGATGCTGCCCGACCCGCTGAGTTACTCCAGATAGACACAAACTGCTAGGCCAGGCAGCATCTCCAGAGAAATGGAAACGGCCACCCTTCTTCAGGCTCCTGTACTTTGTGTCTTTTTTTCTGGACTATTCGTGTTCTGTTGTCTTCGATAGCAAATTTATGAATTAAAGTGAAGGTAGACAAAAATGCTGGAGAAACCCAGCCGGTGAGGCAGCATCTATGGAGTGAAGGAATAGGTGAAGTTTTGGGTCGAGACCCTTCTTCAGACTGACCCACTGAGTTACTCCAGCAATTTTGTGCCTATCCTCGGTGTAAAACAGCATCTACAGTTCCTTCCTACAGAAGATAGACACAAACTGCTGGACACGGTGGACAGCTCGATTGTAGTCATAAATAGTCTTTCCACTGGCTAGTTAGCACGCAACAAAAAAAACTTTTAACCGTACCTCGGTACACGTGACCACTAACTAAACTCAGACATCTCTGGAGAACGTGGACAGGTGATGTTTCCGGTTGGCATCCTTCTTCATCCTCTCCGGATTAAAATAAAAAACAATATTTAGTGTTCCTTTGCTTTCTCTTGCATCATATCACGGGCCCTTCTCTATCCTTGCACTATTAATGAACAAGGTTTTAGCAAATTACCTATCTCGTTATGAGCCAAGTAGATCGCAGCGGGACAGGCAGCATCTCTGGAGGGAAGGAATGGGTGACGTTTCGGGTCGAGGCCCTTTCTACGCCCTTGTTTATTGAGGCCGGTTGTTATTGCCACCATCCAACAAACAATTAAAATGTCCGGACAAGTTAAAGCAGATGTTCCCATGCACAAAGTAGGTGTTCCAAGATCAATAAGTGGTGGAATTATGCAGACTTGAATTCAACAGTGCGGCTTTTCCATTTGGGAGTCTTTATCATGTAAATTGCAAAACAAAGAAATCAGTCTTCCCACTGACTATCTGTCACTTCAACAATGCGGCCCTCTTTAGTGTCCTGGGCAAATTAAATTAAGCCAAACTGGACAGTCATTTATTTCTTTTTCCTGAGCAATAAACTCAAGAAAATTACAGCGACCGAGGGAATAGAGAAAAGCAAGGCAAATGATTGCAAATGAAATAAACCTCAGTCCATTTGTTTCCAAATATGGATGTCCTATTTCCTCTCATTTGCTGTCAGCATGTGTGAATGTTCGGGTCTGACACTGTTAGATACTGTTAACACCTCCCCCTGTGATAGTCCCACCATGTAGTACAAGCCTTGTCAAAAGGTGATTCTAAGATAGACACAAAAAGCTGGAGTAACTCAGTGGGACAGGCAGCATCTCTGGAGAGAAGGAATGGGTGACTTTCAGTCTGAAGAAGGATCTCGACCCAAAACGTCACCCATTCCTTCTCTCCAGAGATGCTGCCTGTCCCGCTGAGTTCCTCCGGCTTTTTGTGTCTATCTTTGGTTTCAATCAGCATCTGCAGTTCCTTCTTTCACAAGGTAATTCTCCCCGTTAGCAACACAGCAAGGCCCTGCTCTCCGTGTGGGAGGGAAGCGACAATCTATTGATTAGACGGGCAGGAAGCGTTGCCAATGTTACTTTATCATGTTTTTTCAGTGCTGCGTGGCTCTTGGGTTTATGATCTTTTTTTGGGGGGGGACGTTGCCATGCAAAGTGACACAGCAAAGGTGCGTTTACACAGAGAAGGCAAGGGAGTTACAAGACATTCAAGCTCCCAATACGCTGAAAAAAAATCACGCTTAACCTTGTCAGTGTTTTCTGCAGATCGTGATGTACGCTGGTGTGAGTCTCTGAGAGAAGGAATGGGTGACTCTTCGGGTCTGAAGAAGGGTCTCGACCCGAAACATCACGTGAAACATATAAAATTCTTCAGGGACTGGACAGGCTAGATGCAGGAAAAATGTTCCCGATATTGGCGGAGTCCAAAACCAGGTGTCACAGTTTAAGAATAAGGGGACTGAGATGAGGAAAAACTTTTTCAGCCAGAGAGTTGTGAATCTGTAGAATTATCTGCCACAGAAGGCAGTGGAGGCCAATTCACTGGATCATTTCAAGAGAGAGTTGGATATAACTCTGAGGGCTAACGGAATCAAGGGGAGAAAACAGGAACGGGGTACTGAATATGGATGATCAACCATGATCATATTGAATGGTGGTGTTGGCTCAAAGGGCCGAATGGCCTACTCCTGCCCCTATTTTTGATGTTTCTATGTTTCAATGTCATCCATTCCTTCTCTCCAGAGTTGCTGTCTGTCCTGCTTTTTGTATCTAACCATAGCAACATTCCTGTGGATAGATAGGTCAGGAGCGGATACTCATTTGGTTCTCATTCACTTCAAGTTTATGCAGACTCCTTAATGTCACCTATGAGCAAACAGTGTCTTGATGTTAAGGACAATCAACATCAGCCCCCTTCAGCAATTCAACTTGTTCTGATCGGACATAATGACATCTGGTTCTGAATGGTCCCAGCGTGAACAAGCTGTCGTTGGGTGCTTTCTAGTTCATCACACCATCAAAGGGACTGTCCATACTGAACCATCCTACCAACAAATAGAGAGCGGTCCTGAGCTACCATCTACCTCATTGGAGCCTCTCGGATTAACTTTAATCGTGCTCTAAATGTTATTCTCTTGATCATGAATCTGTACACTGTGGACGGCTCGATTGTAGTCATAAATAGTCTTTCCGATGACTGGTTAGCATGCAACAAAAAAGCTTTTCACTGTACCTTGGTACACGTGACATCAAACTAAACTCAAACATCTCTGGAGAACGTGGACAGGTGATGTTTCCAGTTGGTTTCCTCCTTAAACCAGATAAAAATGAAAAACAATATTTGGTGTTCCTTTGCTTGCTGTATGATCATATCATGGGATCTTCCCTATGGTTGCACTATTAACAAATAAGGTTTTAGCAGATTACCTATCTCGTTATGAGCCAAGTAGAACTCAGCGGTAGACTTCTACCCCCCTACAACCATGCAAAGGTTTTCATGTTCTAACCTTCCTGAGTGGAGAATTTAGTTTAGTTTAGTTGAGAGATACAGCGCGGAAGCAGGCACTTCGGTCCACAGAGTCCGCACCGACCATCGATCCCCACACATTAACATGATCCAACACACTAAGGACAATTTAAACTTACAACAAGCCAATTAACCAACAAACCTGTACGACTTTGTATTGTGGGGGGAAACCGAAGATCTGGGAGAAAACCCACGCAGGTCACGGGGAGAACGTACTAACTCCGTACAGCATCCATAGACGGGATCGAACCCAGGTCTCCGGCACTGCAAGTGCTGTAAGGCAGCAACTCTACTGCTGCGCCACCATGGCCGCCCTCGGTTGCAATGAGAGGTTGCAATGTATGAGGCACATGGTCACAGACTCAGCAGAGGAGGCCCACATTTAAAGTGCATGTTTGTAAGGCCATCGGACATCCACGTTAACTAAACTAAATTACATTTAAGGTCATAAGGAATAGGAGTAGAATTAGGCCCTTCAGTCTATCAAGTCTACTTTGCCATTCAATCATGGCTGATCTATCTCTCCCTCCCAACCACATTCTCCTGCCTTCTCCCCATAACCTCCGACACACGTACCAATTAAAAATGTATCTATCTCTGCCTTAAAAATATCCACTGATTTGGCCTCCACAGCCTTCTGTGGCAAAGAATTCCACTGGTTCACCACCGATGAAAGAAATTTCTCCTCATCGCCTTCCTAAAAGAACGTCCTTTAATTCTGAGGATATGACCTCTACTCCTAGACTCTCCCACTAGTGGAAACATCCTCACCACATCCACCCTATCCAAGCCTTTCACTATTCTGTATGGTTTAATGAGGTCCCCCCTCATTCTTCTAAACTCAAGCAAGTACAGGCCCAGTGCTGACAAACGTTCATCATAGATTAACCTACTCATTCCTGCGATCACTCTTCTAAACCTCCTCTGGACCCTCTCCAGAGCCAGCACATCCTTCCTCAGATATGGTGCCCAAAATTATGGTAATTTGGTAATTTGCCAAATTGGATTTATCCTGTTTTTACAAAAAGGACATGTCTGGCCAATTTCCATCCATGTTGGGTAAATTCTGGTCTTGTCGCTGTACTAGG
The DNA here is from genome assembly GCA_038087875.1 of Malacoraja senta. Classification (NCBI taxonomy): domain Eukaryota; kingdom Metazoa; phylum Chordata; class Chondrichthyes; order Rajiformes; family Rajidae; genus Malacoraja; species Malacoraja senta. The sequence goes on along the minus strand of CM075978.1, from coordinate 93,874,460 downwards.
TCAGCTTGGCTTGTGGTGTATCTAGATCTATAACACACACTTTCAGTATTGAAGCTGGGATGCAGTGTTGGCTGCATCAAGCACACGTGTCTATTTAACCATAACCATATAATCATATAACAATTACAGCACGGAAACAGGCCATCTCGGCCCTTCTAGTCCATGCCAAACACTTATTCGTGCAGAAAGAAACTGCAGATGCTGGCTTATACCGAAGACAAGTGCTGGAGTAACTCAGCGGGAACAGGCAGCATCTCTGGAGAAAAAGCATCCACAATAGCCAAGGATGGACACAAAATGCTGGAGTAACTCAGCGGGACAGGTAGCATCTCCGGAGAGAAGGAATGGGTGACGTTTTGGGTTGAGACCCTTCTTCAGACTTCTAATAGCCCCTCGATAAACTTCATTCAAAGCTCAAACGTCCGAGTGTTAAAAACATCAGTGATAATTCCCTAATTTAAAAAAAGGATTCTACCTTACATCCTGATTTATCTAACCTTCCTGCAGTAGGGACTTTTGTCCCACATGTACGCTGGATATACACCAGCGGTTCAATGATTACACATGGAAGGGACCTAGCAACGGAACCAGCTGGTGGAGATACCGAAGAGATAGTTTCTGGGCACTGTTAATCATCAACTGCTTATTTTTCTAAGAAGTGTTTCATACATTCAGTCATTTTAAAAAGGGAATCTGTTTTGAAATTCCCCGCTATGGATGTGCAAATACACAGGAAAGCTTGTTAAGATATCTAAATAAATTGCAAGAGTAATACTGATTAAAAAAAAGTTACATGTCCAACTTTTAAGTGAGAATTGGGCAAACAATGAATTGCTGTTCAGGAGAATTCTTTGCAGGTGAATACAAATCATATTAGTCACAGAGAACAGATATATTGATTATTAATTAGATCTAAGGCAACATTTTAGTGTAATGGCAGTTAATTACCGTATAATTTGTTTGAGAAATATATATGGTTAGCTATATACGTGTGTGTATATATATGTGTGTGTGTATATATATACAGCGCCGCCACTTCCGGAAGTGGTGGCGCTGTTAACAGCTGCGGCTCGCCTGCAGTCCGTCTGTCTTTACTTTTTTTCTGTTGTTTTTTTTGTCTTGTTTTGGTTAAGTTTTAGTTTGTTGGGTTGTGTTAGGGGGGGTGAAACATGTTCTCTGTCTCTTCCTTCGGGGGAATGCGACTTTTTCGTGTTGTATGCCCCTTCTCTGCCTCCGTCTGCGCTGAGGCTTAATGGCGTAGCTGGCGGCCTCCAACCTGCGACCGACCCCGAGACTGCGGGACCCGGAGCTGGGGCAGCGGCCTGGAGCTGGGGCGGCGGCCCGGAGCTGATGCTGTGGCGGGCCATCTCGGAGCGAAGACGGCGTTCCGGCTTTTGGCGGCGGCGACATCACCACGGAGGTCCGCTGGACTGGAGGGCGGCATCTTCAGCCTGGATCGATCGCATCAGCGCAGAGGGAGAACAAGGAGGGAAGAGACGGAGACTAAGACTTTGCCTTCATCACAGTGAGGACGTGCTTGGTGAACTCACTGTGGTGGATGTTTAATTTGTGTTTATTATATGTTGTTATTATTGGTTCTGTGTATGACTGCAGGCATCACAATTTCGTTCAGACCGAAAGGTCTGAATGACAATAAAGGAATCTAATCTAATCTAATCTAATATATATATATGTGTGTGTGTGTGTGTGTATATATATATATATATCAATGTGTGTGTGTGTGTGTGTGTGTATGTGTGTACATAGGAACTGCGGGTATAGGTTTAAACCAAAGATAGATATAAAAAGCTGGAGTAACTCAGCGGGACAGGCAGCATCTCTGGAGTGAAGGAATGGGTGATGGTTTGGGTTGAGACCCTTCTTCAGACTGGTCTGAATATATATATATATATATATATATATATATATATATATATATATATATACATGTGTGTGTGTGTGTGTGTGTGTATGCACATATATATATATAAGGGTCTCAACCTGAAACATCACCCATTCCTTCTCTCCAGAGATGATGCCTGTCCCACTGAGTTACTCCAACATTTGTGTCCAGCTTCGATGTAAACCAGCATCGTCAGTTCCTTCCTGCACATATATGGTTAGCTTTTTATTTCTCAAGTGTCGGAGCAACAATAACTTTGTTTTATTTTATTCTTGTTCATTTTTTTCAAAAGCTCTTTTAAGAGCCTGTTTTGGATCTCATCTCAAGGCTGGTAATACACAGCAGTTGAAATACACACAGTTAAAAAGCAACATCTGCTCATTTTTATCTGTCCTTAGCAATATTGGATTATTTTATACATTTGCCAAAGCTTTAATTCACTAACAGCTCAATGAGTACAAACATTTCACTGAGTAACGAGGGTCAGGAATGTACTTCTAATCTTTGCTCATACTTTGAGCTGAGCTCCTTATCAAAAAATGGCTTGGTGTTCACTGTGGGGGAAAAATGCATGACCATTACCTGTTAAACAATATTGCCCATTGGGAAATTCGCACGTGGCTGCAATATTGAGGCAGGATTATACTGAGCTATGTTATCATCGCAGTTGTTCAAGCATTGGCCTTTATGGCTTTGGCTCCATTTAAGTGGGCACGTTTGGCGCAGCGGTAGAGTTGCTGCCTCACAGCACCAGGGATCTGGGTTCGATCCTAAAACCAGGTGCTGTCTGTACGGAGTTTGTACGTTCTCCCCGTGACCTGTGTGGGTTTTCTCTTTTTTTTTTTTTTCACACAAAATGCTTTTATTCAGAACAAACAAAAATACAAAGTAGTAACATGATCAAAGAATGCCTATATTGGCATTTGACAAACAAAGTTATCAAATTAAAATATTAACATTTTTATCAACGATACATTCGACCTCCCGCGGTGACCAGCGTTCACGGAAGGCCTCCACAGTCCCCGTGGGCACCGCATGTTCCCTCTCCAGGGACACACGGGCACGGACGTAACCCCGGAAAAGGGGCAGGCAGCCGACCGCTGTGCGGCCGTCGACTGCCCGCTGCCTTGACCCACGAATGGCCATCTTGGCCAGGCCCAGGAGCAGACCGACAAGGAGACCACCTACTCCCTCCCGACCCTCCCCCCTCTGTACCGGGTGCCCAAAAATCAATGGCGTCGGACTAAAGTGGAGCCAAAACTTGAGGAGCAGCCCCTTCAGATACTCAAACAGGTGTGTGGGTTTTCTCTGGGAGCTCCGGTTTCCTCCCACACTTCAAATGCGTGCTGGTTTGTAGGCTAATTGGCTTGGTAAAATTGTAAATTGTCCCTAGTGTGTGGAGGATAGTGCTAGTGTGCGGGGATCGCTGGTCGGCACGGACTCGGTCGGCCGAAGGGCCTGTTTCCGCGCTGTATCTCCAAACTAAACGAATAAACTGAACACATGAAAATAATAAACCCAAACATGAACTGTACTGTTCGAAACTCTGGAGAAAGTAGACCCACACTGCTTAGTCCCCTCTCCTTGGACAACTATCTAGCCCGGAGATAGACACAAAAAGCTGGAGTAACTCAGCGGGTCAGGCAGCATCACTGTAGAAAAGGAACAGGTGATGTTTCGGGTTGAGACCCTTCTTCAGACTGAAAGTCAGGAGAAAGTCAGAGTAGCATGTGATGAGCGCTTGACAGCACTGGGCCTCTGCTCGTTGAAGTTTAGAAGGTTGAGGGGGGCCTCATTGAAACTTACAGAATAATGAAAGACAAAGATAGAGTCGATGTGGAAAGGATGTTTCCAATGGTGGGAGCATCTAGGACCAGTCATAGCCTCAGAATTAAAGGGCGCTCTTTTAGAAAGGAGGTGAGGTGGAACTTCTTTAGTCAGAGAGTAGTTAAACTGTGGAAGTCAAGTCAGTGGATATTTTTAAGGCAGAGGTAGAACAATTCTTGATTCGATTGGGTGTGAAGGGTTATGGGGAGGAGGCAGGAAAATGGGATAAAGGAGGCAGAGATCAGCCATGATTGAATGGGGGAGTATACCTGATGGGACGAATGGCCTAATTCTACTCCAATAACTTGTGAGCTTGTGAAAGGGAGACGAGAGATATGGACGGTGATTTAGAGAGATATAGAACAAATGAATGAAACATATGCGAAAAAAAAGATGATCAAACTTGAACTCTTGCAACTCTGACTTAAATCCTGACTCACTTCCTGAACAACATTTTATCTGCAGAAGTGTCAATTGAACCACCTCCCTCACCCCACCTCCCTTGCTGTGGTGCTGAACAATTAACTCCTGTTGTTTCTAAGATGAATAGGCTAATCCCAACACAATGAACGCGAATGGTTCAGAGGAAAGACTTCACAACTCTCCTATTGTTCGATCCAAAAATAAGCCGTGAGTCCAATATACATCTGACGCTGTTGTAGTTTAATACTGTAGAAGGGTTCCTTAGATGTTACAACCATTTTAATTCAAAATTATTTTTTAATTATATTTCATACCCATACCCTCTGCAGGAATATTATCTTTGGAGTCATCATTCAATTAGTTCATGGTAAAAAATGTCCACCATTTTGCCACTGCATGGAAATTTTAGACTTTAGAGATACAGCACGGAAACAGGCCCATCGGCCCACTCTGAGACCGCAGCAACCAGCAACCAGTACACTTGCACTATCATACACATCAGGGACAACTTACAGAGGCCAATTAAGGTCATATGGTCATAAGTGATAGGGGTAGACTTAGGCCATTCGGACATCCAGTCTACTCCGCCATTCAATTATGGGTGATCTATCTCTCTCGTTTAACCCCATTCTCCTCCCTTCTCCCCATAACCTCTGACACCTGTGAATAATCAAGCAACCCAAAGATGATTATCGTGATTTTTGCCACTGTTATATGTATAGAAACATAGAAACATAGAAAATAGGTGCAGGAGTAGGCCATTCGGCCCTTCGAGCCTGCACCGCCATTCAATATGATCATGGCTGATCATCCAACTCAGTATCCTGTACCTGCCTTCTCTCCATACCCCCTGATCCCTTTAGCCACAAGGGCCACATCTAACTCCCTTTTAAATATAGCCAATGAACTGGCCTCAACTACCTTCTGTGGCAGAGAGTTCCACAGATTTACCACTCTCTGTGTGAATTTTTTTTTTCTCATCTTGGTCCTAAAGGATTTCCCCTTAATCCTTAAACTGTGACACCTTGTCCTGGACTTCCCCAACATCGGGAACAATCTTCCTGCATCTAGCCTGTCCAGCCCCTTAAGAATTTTGTAAGTTTCTATAAGATCCCCCCTCAATCTTCTAAATTCTAGCGAGTACAAGCTGAGTCTATCCAGTCTTTCTTCATATGAAAGTCCTGACATCCCAGGAATCAGTCTGGTGATCCTTCTTTGCACTCCCTCTATGGCAAGAATGTCTTTCCTCAGATTAGGAGACCAAAACTGTACGCAATACTCCAGGTGTGGTCTCACCAAGACCCTGTACAACTGCAGTAGAACCTCCCTGCTCCTATACTCAAACAGTATATTACTGTTAACATTACTAAAGCACCAGTTTCTGGAACATCAGTTGCCTCTGTGCCCCTTGTAATCAGTTGTCATAACAGAGATCTCTTTCCAAGAGTCGAGTGTCAAGCTCGCAATCAACATGTCATTGGGTGCTGGTGATAGTGGACTGGGGTCGGCTGCTGGTATTCTTTCACTTATCCTGCCAGTAGATTTGGAGCATTTTGGAACGCAGCATTGATGGCATCTCTCCAGTGCTTTTACTGTAGATGCCTGCTGTAGGCAGTCTCTATCGCGAAGCATGAAGGAGGGCAGGGATCACTACTGCCCGTTGAAATGTGAGCTCTGTGTCGGTTTGTGGTCTTGAACTTCAGTCCTTACCTTAGACAGCTGAAGGTTGTGCGGAGGCACTGAGGAAAATGGTGAATTTCGTCATTGATGTTAGTCTTAGCTTAGTTGAGCGGTGTCTCCCGAAATAAGGTACGATATAAGCACTATGTCTTGCCATGGACCTTTATTAGTGTTAAAGCCCTGTCCCACGGTACGAGTTCATTCCAAGAGTTCTCCCAAGTTTGCCCTGATTCGAACTCGGAGATTTACGGTAATGGCCACTCGTCGGTACTCGGGGCTCCCGTGGACATTTTTCAACATGTTGAAAAATCTTCACGAGTCTTCCCGTGCTTACCTGCCGTTAGCGGGTCTTCCCGAGTACCTGCCGTTAGCGGTATGAGCCGCTAAGGGACGTCCCCGAGCTCCGACGTACCCGCTACGTTCATTCTCCGTGCTTACCACGAGTTTGATTTTTTTTAAACTCGGGAGAGCTCTTGGAATGAACTCGTACCGTGGGACGGGGCTATTAGGTATATGGGCAAGTTGGAAGAAGACTTTTGCTATACAACTATATAGTATGAGGCCCATTCTTTCTTATGCCTGGGTTGTTCTAAAGACTTTGGGATTTGTTTTGATTTTTGTACTATGTTGTTTTTTTTAAATTTACTTTAGACTTAAGAGATGCAGCGTGGAAACAGGACTTTCTGCCGACCGTGTCCGCGCCAACCAACGATCACCCCGTACAATGTTACCATCCTACTCACTAAGGACAATTTACAATTTATAGGAGCCAATTAACCTGTAAACCTGTATGTCTTTGGAGTGTGGGATGAAACCAGAGCAGGTCACAGAGAAAACGTACAAACTCTATGCAGGCAAGATTCAAGATTCAAGAGAGTTTATTGTCATGTGTCCCAGATAGGACAATTACATTCTTGCTTTGCTTTCAGCACAACAGGAATATTGCAGAGCCTGTAGTCAGATTGAACCCGGGGCTCTGGCCCTGTACGGCAGCCACTCTACCTCTGTGCCGCCATGCCACTGTGTATTTATTAAATGTATTTTGTTTGTTCATTGTATTATCTATTGATTATAGGTTTATCAACCTGTTATGTTGCTACTGCAAGTAAGAATTGCATTCTTCTGCTTCAGGATGTTAGACAATAAAACACTCTTGACTCTCTTTGACTCCTGACTGCTTATTGAATGAACACAGGCATTCACAAGCATCACCGATATGCTGTTGTTTCATGATGGACATTTTACAATTCCTATTTTGCCTTATTTATTTAGCGAATGCAAAGTCCTTTAGCCAAGCAGTTGCCTCTTGATCTGCTGTATGAAGGGTGACAAGTCCCTCCTTTAAGTCTTTTTTGAGGGCATGAGAGTTGGGTCAGCCAGGTTAGAGCTCGGGGGCCCAGGTGTTTCATGAACTCTGGAGAGATGTTATCATAACCTGCTGCCTTCCACATTTCAGGCCCTGCAGGACCTTCTCCAGTTCAGCCACCTCGAAGGGCTCAGGGTTTCCTTCCTTTCCAGGTGTTCGTCGAAGTGTTAGTATTCGGAGAGCAGGTCCAACTGCTAGGTGCTCTTGAGGCTGGTCGTTGTTGCTGCTTTCGGCTTTGGGATAATGACTAGGATTCTTTGACTTGGCTCTCAGGCGTCGTCTTGTAGAATTTAGTCTGCTGGAAGGATCATTGGCTTCCCCAGGCGAGCCTGGGTACTGACGGGGGGGCACGACGAGAACGCTGATCCAAAGTCCCCCGTTTTGCCTTTAGATTAGCTCTTACCAGGAGTGCTCTTGGAGGCAAGGTACAACATAGAAACATAGAAATATAGAAAATAGGTGCAGGAGTAGGCCATTCGGCCCCTCAAGCCAGCACCACCATTCAATATGATCATGGCTGATCATCCAAAATCAGTACCCCATTCCTGCTTTCTCCCCATATCCCTTGATTCTCTTAGTCCTAAGAGCTGTATCTAACTCTCTCTTGAAAATATCCAGCGTTGGATAATATTGCAATATGAAAAGATTTAGGAAAACACTACAACTGGATCTGTAGAGGTTAAGATGATGGCTTGATAACTATCATGGAGCAATTGTTAGAACAAGGTGAATTTCTGAGGGAAGTCAGATTTGAGGCAGTTTCTCCACAGTCCCTAGTGATTAATGAAGTCAAATACTTTTGTGTGACATTTGTAGTTGAGGCAGGTTCCTGGATTTAACATGGAGTTGTAACATGGTAAAGGTGACCTGCAATTTGCCTCTCAATAGACCGATTACATGATTATGAAGAAGGGACTCGACCCGAAACATCATCCATTCCTTCTCTTCAGAGATGCTGCTTGTCCCGCTGAATTACTCCACCATTTTGTGTCTACAGACCATTTACACCCCATGATACAGGACACAGCTCTGGCCACTGGGAGGAGGTGATTAAGGAGAACCCTTACAATTACTTAAGATGGACAAAAAATGCTGGAACAACTCAGTGGGACAGGCAGCGTCTCTGGAGAAAAAGGATGGGTGACGTTTCGGGTCGGGACCATTCCTTCAGACCTGACTCTAAACAACACCGATCCTTTTTCTCCAGAGATGCTGCCTGACCCGTTGAGTTACTACAGCACTTTGTGTCTATCTTTGGACCAAACTGGCATCGGCAGTCCTTTGGTTCTACGTCCGTACAATTACTTTATGGGCCTGGCTGTTAATCACCTTGTACCATCACAGAGTGCTGATCCCACAACTGAAGTTGTGCAAACACAATTAGTTGGACAACACCCATGCCCACACTCTTCCATTGGCATGTTAGGGTATTCAGATAAGCCACTCTGGTTTGCATTGAATCAGAATAATGGGAACTGATTTTACTGATTATTACTTTGTCGCCTTCCCCTCAGCTAACAATGAACCATTCTACATTTCCTTATTATTGTCTGCTTTGATCTGTCGTTTTCACACCTTACCCTTCCATATATCTCTGGACCTCCTCTCCCCTGACTCTCAGTCTGAAGAAGGAATCTCGACCCGAAACGTCACCCATTCCTTTTCTCCAGAGATGCTGCCTGTCCCGTCGAGTTACCCCAGCATTTGTGTCTATAATAGGAATAGTGGTGTTATAATAGGAGGGCTGCCTACTTCCTCCTAACAGCTTACCATGCGATACAATACGATATGATAGAACTTTATTTATCCCACGAGGGAGTTGATCTGCCAACAGTCATAAAAACACAAAATACATGAAACATGAAATTATAGTGATGAGTGGAAAGGATTGGGGTTGTGCAAAGATTGGGGCGGGGGGGGGGGGGGGGGAGGGAGGTGGGGGGGGGGGGGTTTGGAGGGGAGTCAGTCTCAGTCTACCCCACGACAGAAGGGGGAGGAGTTGTGTAGTTTGAGAGCCACAGGGAAGAAGGATCTCCTGTGGTTGTGTGCTGCATCTTGGTGGAACCAGTCTGTTGCTGAAGGTGCTCCTCAGGTTGACCGGTGTGTTATGGAGGGGGTGAGCTGTATTGTCCAGGATGCTCCGCAGTTTGAGAAGCATCTTCCCCTCCAAGACCACCTCCCATTAATCCAACTCAGCCCCCAGGACGGTACCAGCCTTCCTGATGAGTTTGTTGATCCTATTTCACGTCTGCGGCCTTCGCCCTGCTGCCCCAGCACACGGCAGCGAAGAAGACGGTAGAACATCTGCAGCATCTTACTGCAGACGTTGAAGAAGCGGAGCCTTCCAAAAAGTACAGCCGGCTCTGTCCCTTCTTGTACGGGGCCTCAGCGTTCCTGGACCAGTCCAGTTTACTGTCCAGGTACACTCCAAGGTATTTGTACTCCCTGGTAAACTGCCACATCCCACACCATGTCCCAGGTCTCCATCAATGGTGTGGATGTGCAGTTGACCAAGGGGTACAAATATCTTGGAGCTTGCCGATTGCAATACGATAAATTGTCCCAAGGCAGTCCCCACCATTTTTAAATAAACCCCATCCCGTAAGGTGCGGCAGACCAAACACACTGAAGGTTTAAAGTGGGTTGCAAGACTCACCCATCACCTACCCATTTGATAAGGAGCACTCAAAGACATCCCAATGCATTCAAGGCTGTACATCAGGAAAGAGTAAATGGTTGAGTCAAGTGTGTTTAATAACTGACATATGCATGCATCTGGAATGGAGCAGTGAAATTTTACAAAGTGCCGGAGTAACTCATCTGGTCAGACAGCATCTCTGGAGAAAGGGAATAGGTGACGTTTCGGGTCCGAGACCCTTCTTCAGAAGCTGTTTTGCAGGCAGGCTAATGCAACAGAAGAACAAATAAAGGTACAATCAGAAAATAATACAATAACTTATCAGTAATACTTGCAAACCAGACCATAACAGTCCAAACTGAGTGTGTGGTATAGGCCACCAGAACAAAGTCCATAGTAGAATGCTGGACACAAAGAGCTGGAGTAACTCAACGGGCCAGACATCATGTCTGGAGTAAAGGAATAGGTGGTCATATCATTTTAAACCTTTCGCATCCATATATCTGTCATATATCTGAACAACAATCTCTTTGAAATGTTGTTGTGGTACCTGACACAACTACCTCCTCTGACAGCTCATTCTACGTATCCACCACCAAGTGGAAAATTGGAAGGGTATTTAGAAGTAAGGCTTCTCAGGCAGCACAGTGGCGCAGAGGTAGAGTTGCTGCCTTGCAGCGCTTACAGCACCAGAGACCCCGGTTCGATCCTGCCGACGGGTGCTGTCTGTACAGAGTCTGCAATTTCTCCTCGTGATCGCATGGGTTTTTCTCTAAGATCTTCGGTTTCCTCCCACACTCCAAAGATGTTCAAATTTGTAGGTGAATTGGCTTGGTATAAATGTAAATTGTCCTTAGGTGTGTAGGGTAGTATTAATGTGTGCGGATTGCTAGTTGGCGCGGACTCGGTGGGCCGAAGGGCCTGTTTCCTCACTGTATCTCTAAAAAATAAAATAAAAGGTAACATTCAACATCATAAATGTTCCCATTTCAGGTTATGTGGCTTTTGAGCCTCTACGGTATATCAGAGACAATCGCGTCTTTCAATGGTGCTGAGATGGCTGAGGACACAGACAGTGCAAGTTTAGTTCATCACAGTGGTTATTTTCAGAACACTCTTCAATTATTAAAACTGCAGCAGCCAGCTTGAAGCATGAATCAGCATGAATAGTACGCATATAACAGTCTGCTTTCAGGAGAAAGGAGACAAGGGCATTCTTTGTTTTGTTCTGCGCTCAACTACAGTATGCTTGATGGTAGACAAGAAGAGAGTCATCTGCTTCCAAGAAGGAAACTAGTGTATCGTGTAAAAAGTTGGCACCAGTTTGTGAAGGATGGAGATGGCCATGATGAAATGAACCAAAAGAAGGCTTGTTTTACTTTCATGCAGTCAGGTTTTGGAGGCCACATGTTGTTTGCTAACATAGCCTTGCTGGGGCTGTGAAGATTACACAGACTTAAAGAGATTGGCAGAATTGTTGAGGCCAAGGACAAACTATGCAGCCATGTTGTGATGAGATGAGTTTACACTGTAGTAAAGTCTCTCCCGCTCACTGATGGATTTGTTTTTTTGGCAAATTTACCTCTTTATCGCCCTTGGTTTCTTTGTGATGTGAGTAACCAGGTGGAGTGCAGGCCCAGATATAAAATCCTGTTCCGAGTTCTTAGTACCGAGTTCGCTCCGCATTGCAAGAAGGATCTTTGGGCAATTGAAGGACAATTGACAAATTATATATGCAGGAAGGAACTGCAGATGCTGGTTTACACCAAAGATAGACACACAATGCTGGAGTAACTCAGCGGGACAGGCAGCATCTCTGGATAGAAGGAATGGGTTGACGTTTCGCTTCTTCAGACTGAGAATTATACGTGGTCAGGCGGAATACACCAAGGAAGGACAACTTTAAAAATTCAACCTGTTTTCATTGAGATAGTTTAGGTTAATTGGCTTCTGTAAATTATCCCTATTGTGTAGGATAGTGTATGGGGTAATTGCTGGTAGGTGTGGACTCGTTGGGCCAAAGGGCCTGTTTCCACGCTGCATCTCGAAAGTAAACTAAAGTAAAAGTAAGACAGTGGGTCAGGCAGCATCTCTGGGGAGAAAGTATGGGTAATGTTTTGGGTCGAGACCCTTCTTTAAGGGCCTGACCCACTTACGCGACTTTTTCGGTGACTGTCGTTACCCGTCATAGGTCGCCGAAAATTTTCAACATGTTGACCAGAAAGACGCTACGACTCTTTGGGTGGTTAGGAGACTACTCACGACCATACAGGCAACACCCCGGCGACATGTCGTGGGGTGAAGTCTGTATGGTCGTGAGTAGTCGCCCAAAGAGTCGTACCTTGTTCTGGTCGCTACTGGATTTTCAACATGTTGAAAATATTCGGCGACCTGTAACGACCTGTGCCGGCAGTCGCCGAAAAAGTTGCGTAAGTGGGACAGGCCCTTTAGACTCTTAAGATGGATCTCGACCCGAAGCGTCACCCATTCCTTCTCTCCAGAGATACTGCCTGTCCCGCTGAGTTACTCCAGCATTTTGTGTCTATCTTCGGTTTGAGCCAGCATCTGCAGTTCCTTCCGACACAAAAATATATTTCCAGCCCCATGTAATTGCAACTTTAAACATGGGAATGGTGGCTGGTTTCTCAGCAGATCTTTCAATCATCAACTGATCTTGGAAGACCAAAATTCCTCACCTTTCGTGAAAGGATTCAACAGACTGCTGCTCCAACAAATCCGAATAAAACGTGGCTGCTAAATTAAATGGAGAGGAATGGTGAACAGAGGTCCTACCTTGCTCCCCTGGGGCCCTGTGTTAAATAATTCAAACGGCTTTGACAAGTTTTCTATTTCCCACTGTATTAGCTCACGATGAAGAAAATAACTTGGACTTTAAAAAAAAAAACCTACATTAATATTGTTTCTCAATGTCACTCAAAATCATTACCAATTAATTACTTCTGTGGTTTAATCATTCTTTCATCCAGACATTGGGCTGCATGTTGGCGCAGCGGTAGAGTTGTTATCCCACTTTCAAACCCACTCTCTACACATTAGAGGCAATTTTCCCAGAGGCCGATTAACCTGTAAACCCGCACGTCTGGGAGATCTGGGAGGAAACCGGAGTAAAATTCGCACGGTTGAACACTAACAAGTCAGAACATTCCCACCATGAAACTTCTCTCTCCAGCTATCAAGTTAATTCCCCTACTCTCAAAACTGGTGTTGCTTTTTCAAGACAAGGGCATTTTTCATGCGTGCAATGTGGCCGAGACTCTCATTGAATTTTGCCTGCTGGATGGATCATGGATTTCTCCAAACAGCAAACTGGCTTGACTTGGTATTCTTCCAAGAACTGACCAAGCCTAAGGCTGAGGCCACTGTGGATTAGCATCGTAACCATACTCCACGAGTGCATGACCAGAATGCCAATCTAGTGCTCACCAGGAAAGGGCTGAGGTATGAGCCCAGAATTGCTGCATTGCATTTCAGTGCGTTCGGGTGGCATAGATCTTCCAATAACCATCTGAACAAAAGGGCGGCATGGTGGCACAGCGGTAGAGCTTCTGCCTTACAGCGCCAGAGACCCGGGTTTGATTCTGACTCCGGGTGCTGTCTGTACGGAGTCTGTACATTCCTCCCACACTCCAAAGACGTAGAGGTTTGTAGGTTCATTGGATTCCATAAATTGTTTTGTTTAGTTTAGAGATAGTGTGCGGAAGCAGGCCCTTCGGCCCACCGAGTCCGCGCCGACCAGCGACCCCCCGCACATTAACACTATCCTACACACAATAGCTCTCTCCCTGTGACCGCGTTGGTTTTCTCTGGGTGCTCCGGTTTCCTCCCTCATTCCAAAGACATTCAGGTCTGTAGGTTGATTGGCTTTGATAAGGTGTAAAATTGTGTAAGATGGTATTGGTAGGACTCGGTGGGCTGAAGAGCCTGTTTCCACGTTGTACCTCTAAAGTCGAAAGAGTTCATTGACGTTACCACTGGAGCATCTGTGTAGCATTTTCCAGGGCTGCAGTATCAATGCTACTTTAGACCCCGAGAGGGGAGATGATTGCTGATGGGCAGTGGGGTACTCCACATTAAATTAGGGCTCAATCCAACCTAAGAGTCCAATTGGGGCTCAAAGCAACCTAAGAGTCCAACTTACATTGGCTGTGAAGGGGTTAGTGGGGTGTGGCATATTTTGACATTGGAAGATGCCCCGTCTAGTTTAGTTTAATTTAGTTTAGTTTAGAGATACAGCATGGAAACAGGCCCTTCGGCCCACCGAGTCGGCGCCGACCAGCGATCCCCACATATTAACACTATCCTACGCACACTAGGGACAATGTTTACATTTATTGGGAACCTCTATATTTGCCCAGATGGGACTGTACCTCCCCTCTTCCAATATATCTATTGGGAAACTCTTCTGATATTTGCCCAGGTGGGACTGTACCTCCCCTCTTCCCCCCCCCCCCCCTCCCTTCACCACCACCCATCGCCACAAGTTGAACTTTGGTGTGAAGTCAAAACCACTTTGCACCTCTGCTCGACTTGTTGTGTCATTCTCACGCTGAGGGCAGCACACCTGTGGCTTCTCCTCCTACTCCTGCTCCCTATGGAAAACATGCAGGAGCGTTCAGGAGGGATGGGATTATTTAGACTTCAGTAGGAAGGAACTGCAGGTGCTGGTTTAAACCGAAGATAGAAACAAAAAGCTGGAGTAACTCAGCTGGTCCTGCAGCCTCTCTGGAGAAAAGGAATGTGATCTTTCGGGTCGAGACCCTTCTTTAGACTGAGAGTCGGGGAAAAAGGAAATTAGAGATATAGACGGTGATATAGAGAGATATAAAAGGAATTAAAGATATGCATTTGTTCTATATCTCTCTATATCACCGTTTATATTTCTCGTTTCCCTTTCCCCTGACTCTCAGTCAGAAGAAAGGTCTGAGCCGGAAACATCACCTCATAAGGTCATAAGGGATAGGGATGGAATTAGGCCATTCGGCCCATCAAGTCTACTCCGCCATTCAGTCATGGCTGACCTATTTCTCCCTCCTAACCCCATTCTCCTGGCTTCTCCCCTCGACCTATTCTTTTTCTCCAGGGGTTATCATGTATTGTCTTAAGTCACGCAACCACTGCTTTTCACTGTTCCTCGGTACACCAGACAATAAACTAAAACCAAATAGGCCACCCACCTTCCATAGCACATTTTGCACTGTCCTCCAAAGTCAAGGTTCACAGGTCTCTCTTCCCCGACTCTCATTGTGTGATGGGCCTGAATTTTCTGCATCAATAGCTTCAGTAATGTGAACACCAAGCAACAACGCCACAAAAATACGCAGCATTCAAGGGTTTATTTTTTGGCACATTTCCATATGAATTTATTTTTCAAACTTAATTATATTCCCTTCTTTAGGTTTCCCCATCACTCATCCATCATTCCTTGAGCAAACCACATCCCTCAGCAAAACACATAGCTGATAGGACCCTACACTGATCTCTGATTTTTATTTTCCTTTCCCTTCAAGTATTTTTATGGCGACAAAAACAAGCAATGAATTGTAGCTTTTACAGGCTGTACCGAATATGCTCGAATAATAGTTTGATAATAATATCTAGGTGGTGTAGCTTTTGAGTTGCTGCCTTACAGCGCCAGTGACCCGTGTTAGATCCTGACTACGGGTGCGGTCTATACAGAGTATGTACGTTCTCACCATGACCACGTGGGGTTTCTCCGGGTGCTCCGGTTTCCTCCCACACTCCAAAGACGTGCAGGTTTGTTGGTTCATTGACTTTAGTAAAATTGCAAATTGTCCCTCGTGTGTGTAGGATGGTGCTAGTGTACGGGGCGATCGCTGGTCGGCGCAGACTCAGTGGGCCGCGGGTCCTGTTTCCACGCTGTATCTCCAAACGATACTAAACTGAACTAAACATAGTTAAGTGGGTTGAGTCTGAACAATATAAGTTGCATTATAGAGTTAGGGATAAGATGTTGGATTAACATTTCAGCATCATTTGCAGCAACTTTAAGTTCAAGTGTATTCTACTGAAAGGGGGGAATGCTTATGTGTAACCTACTATCTGCTGGGAAAATGTTGCCCTCTATCTCTCAGGACATATCTAAGAAGCAAATTCCAGACATTTTTTTCTTGTCAAAGAAATGTTTGCCAACTTCGTTGCACTCTTCCCAGCTTCATTGATATATTGACTACCTTTTTACATTGCTCCCTGCTCTTACAGGGATTGCTGTGTTCGGGCTATTTTGAGCTAAGCTGTGTGACCATCCGGACCATGTGTAGGGGAACAGATGTGTCTTAAGCACACACCATCAGGGCCATCCATTATTGGACCTGCCACTTTGCTGCAGCACTGGGTGAAAGGTAATTACCAAGTCGACTCTCACACCGAGATGTGACCTGCCCAGAATAAGACCAAGAGCATAAACTACGTGGTACCAGAACTGAAGCCCCTTCTTTTCTTCTAACAAAGCACTGAGGAGGAGGAATGCAGTTCAAAGACGACGGGCGCCCATTCACAAAAAATCCTCAACAGGCCAACCCTCTACCATCAGTCGTCCACACAGCTGCTGAAATAAATCGTCTGTGGAAGGAATGGATGGAGAAAGTGAAGCCCAGAATTTTGCACCTCTCTGCAAGACAGCCGTACAGGAGACAGAAACTGCGCCAACCGAGCAGTCAGAAAGATTCTTTAAGCAACATGGAACAAGGTTCACTTGCACCTCCTCCATCCTGATCTACTGTGTCTGTTGTTCTCAGTGTGGACTCCTTTATATCGGCAAGACCGTTTCGCTGAACACTTCCGCTCAGTCCGCCTAGGCCTATGCGATATGAGATCGATAGTTTCTTGATTAGTACGGGTGTCAGGGGTTATGGGGAGTAGGCAGGTGAATGGGGTTGATAGGGAAAGATAGATCAGCCATGATAGACTTGATGGGCCAAATGGCCTAATTCCGCTCCTATTTTTTATGACCTTATGATTTCCTGGTTGCCAAAAATTTTAACTGCCCTTCCCATTCCCACGACTTTTCTGTACTGGGTCTCCTCCACTGTCAGAGTGAGGCCACATGCAAATTGAAGGAACAGTGGGCAGCTTACAACCCAGCGATATGATTATTGATTTCTCTAATCTCAAGTGAACCTTGCATTCCCTCTCTCTCCGCACCCCCACCCTAGTTGTCCTGTTTGTTCCACGTTGCATCCATATATCCCTTCGTAATCACCCCTTCTGCACCCAGCAATGGACTATTGTGTGCTCCACCTTTCCCTGATCATCGGTGCCCGCTCTGATTTGTTCTGAACCTTTCCATACCTTTAGTTTCCCTCTCCCCTGACTCTCAATCTGAAGAAGGGTCTCAACCCAAAGAATTACCTATTCCTTTTCTTCATAGATGCTGTCTGACCCACTGAGTTACTCCAGAATTTTGTGTCCATCCTCAGTGTAAATCAGCATCAGCAGTTGCTTCCTATGCATATGGTTCTTTCTCAGTTTAGTTTAGTTTAGTTTACAGTTTGGATATGCAGCACGGAAACAGGCGTCCAGCCCACTGAGTCTGCGCCAACCAACACCATCCTACACACTAGGGACAATTTACAATTTTACCTAAGCCAATTAACCCACAAACCTGTACATCTTTGGAGTGTGGAGGGAAACCAGAGATCCCAGATAAAACCCACGCGGTCAAAGGGAGAACATACAAACTCCGTTCAGACGGCACCCGCAGTCAGGATCAAACCCGGATCTCTGGCGCTGTAAGGCAGCAACTCTACCGCTACACCAACATTCCGCCCTTTTTATAAAAATATATTCTTCATCAGTTGCTTTTGCTTCAGAGTCGGTTGATAATGTATGCCATTACTTTCACTGGACCCGATCGTTCAGTCCAATCTCTGTTCTCGGGTCGATACATGAAATAGCTAAGGCGGACCGCAGTCTAATGGTGCTGCACTTGGTAAAGGGAGAAAAATCAGGACGGGAGAGATAAAGAAGAAATGAGTTAATCCGCCTGTCATTACCAACCTGGGAGAGCAGGTTACAAACACTTGGTCATTTTAAACTATCAGAAGCAAATCAGATTGGATCATGTTACAGAGCTAAACTTTTTCAATAAACCTGACAATCTGTAAACAGCAGTCCTTGGCCTATATTTGCTGAACGTGTGTGAGTGTCTCCTTCCATCCCCCCACTGTCTGACTTGTGGCTAAAGAGTGTGTAAGTTCATTCAGATCTTCACAATAATTTTATTCCAACCCTCTGCTCCCCCCCCCCCCCACCCTCCAACCCCCCCAACCCCCTCTCTTCCCTCCTGAAGGATTCAATCTTTGCAAGGGTAGCATCTCACAGCAATGGTTAAAGTGAAGTTTTTTCTATAAATTAGGATCTTAAATACACCAAAGTATTGTAACCTTTGACCTCGGTCTTATCAGCTGTCTCTCCTTTGAGTTGAATCTTTTTTTTTTCAATAAACAGCTGATTTTGCTTTGAAGTGATAAAGGTTCCCTTCGAGTAGATCTGTCACATTTTATTTTGAAAATCCCAGAGTTACAAATAAGGAATGAACTATTTGGCCTTTGATAATTGTTTGATTTCAGTCCCCTGTTTGCAGTTTAGGAATATTGTTTTGAGATATCATATTTTTTTATTGTCTCCGGCATAGGTGTTTTTTCAGAATCTTGACAGAAAGAGCAACTGGGAATTAAGCGATTTTATACAAACTACTCTTTAAAATTGCGTGCCATCCATTGCCTGCATGCAGTCTGCAGAAGGGCCTCAGCCCGAAACGTCAGCCAATCCTTCTCTCCAGAGATGCTGCTTGTACCACTGAGTTACTCCAGCATTTTGTGTCCATGTAGTAATTCTCGTTACACAAAGGCTTGCATGGGTGATTTGCAAAATGGCATTTCCAACACACACAACAAGATTTGCTGGAAGAGCAGTGGTCCATTTAATGGTGCCTTATGCTCCCCAGCAGTATTACCAGAGTGCAGCTAGTTTTATCATCAGAATGGCAATAATGGCACTGGTCTAAGTTAACAGGATTTTATCTGATGGCACATACATAATATGCGCAGTATTTATATCAATCGCCTAAAGCAATATCAAACGCATAAAGAACTGGAAGCAGTAATGCTCATTTGAAGTGCAAGCATTTAGTCAAGGAAGTAATTAATTGACCTTGATCCGATAGTTTTGATGTGAATTTTCCTCACTTGTGTTCTGGTAAATGATAGAAGTAACAATGGTCCATTCACTCCACAAACTGCTGTTCAATCAGTTACATGAGATGTACGCCAATCTATTTACATCCTGAGCTTTTACACTACTATTTTTGCACTACTATTGTCTATTGTCTATTTATTTGTATTACTTTTACATGCATACACAGAATTTTGTTGTTGTTTGTTATAGGTTTTACAGAGTAATAGTTTTTACATATCTATTGTGCTGCTTCAAGTATGAATTACATTGTAGGCACAAAAAGCAGGAGTAACTCAATGGGACAGGCAGCATCTCTGGAGAGAAGGAATGGGTGACGTTTTGGGTCGACACCCTTCTTCAGTCTGAACCAGCATCTGCAGTTCCTTCCTACACAGAATTACATTGTTCTGTTTCAGGACATTGAATAATAAAGCACTCTTGACTCTTGACTCTGAACCAACAATAACTAATGACCTTAATTGTTATTATTTTATACAAGGTACTTTTTAAAATTGCATGCCATCCATTCCATGCATGCAGTCTGAAGCAGGGTCTCGACCCGAAACTTCACCCACTCCTTCTATCCAGAGATGCTGCTGTTTCGCTGAGTTACTCTAGCTTTTTGTGTCTAAATTAGCTTCAAAAGGAGCGAACATTCACTCATTTTTGGGAGATAAAACTTCTGATCCCCTTGCTCTGGATTCCTCCAAAATAGGAACCACATTCGCTGTCTGTGCCCTGTGAAAAGGTTTTAACAATTTAAACACTACTCAACCTTCTTGAGTCACTGGAATACATGCAAAATATGTTCATTCTGTCCAAAACTATTAACTCTTCAAAAACCATACTGGTGAAACTATATTGTGTCGGAAGGAACTGCTGGAGTAACTCAGCGGGACATGCAGCATCTCTGGAGGGAAGGAATTGGTGACGTTTCGGGTCAAGACCTTTTTCAGATGAATCTGATGAGTCTGATTGTTCCCTCCCCAATGTTCAGTATCAGTAACAAAAGCTTTTCACTGTACCTCGGTACACATAGCAATAAAGTACACTAAACTAAACTAAATTACCTCATTTGTTGAGCGGATGAAAAGGAACTGTGGTGAGATTAATACACGATCCCACGAGCAGAAGCGTAATCCATTTATAGGTGGTTTTTGCATTTTATTACAATTTAAGTTCATCATGAATCTACAATCTCTCAATTATTTCTGCTTTCCATCTCCTTTGTGGGCATATGCTGCTGCTCCAATTAATTTAAAGAAATGCATACAACCGGGTCTTATTTATACCACTGTTCGAATTGTTATTGGGAATTAGATACAATTGCTTAATTTTTATTTCTTCCTCCATGTTTGAAAAATATTTGGCCTGCACCTGGAACCTTCCGTTGACTCTGTGCCTAAGATACTGGGCTTATACATGGGTGAAACACAAACTTGGATTGGCATAATGCCGGTCCCAACTAGTTTCTAGTACCAGGTATCATCTGAAAAACATTATGTGACTTTTGCTCCTCTTGAAATCTGTAACTCTTTTAAAATATATTTGTATATATTATGCTAAGACAGAAACTGAAAATCCACAGTAAGCTCAAAGTTTGCTCAGCGATGTTCTTTTGAAGAATTTGAACCATTATTGACTGCTTCTTTTAATGGTCTTTTTTTTTGAATAATTCAAAGTCTTTTATGTTACTATGCATAGGCACTGTTGCAAAACGTATTGAAAGAAAAGCAGACATATTATTCCTTCAATGTTCTTTGAAGCATCTTCCTTTTGAACACCCTTTCAGAAAGCAGCCATTGCTGCAACTTTTCTGTTGTTAGTTGCCATGGTAATCTTCCGTTGATTGGATTAATAAAATCGGTGTTAAGCTAAAGAAGGCTACAAATTCTTTGCTTGATTTAAACATGAAGCCTATCCACGGTGATAGTCATCTAATTATATCTCCCAACATTAGCAGCTTATTCCAAAGAAAAGAGAAAATCAGCTAATAAATATAACGATTTTAAATCACTTTACAAGTGAGTAACACCTTCCTTTAGATAGGCTCCCTGTTTCGACAGAATATAATGTTATTCTACAGGTTCTATGTTCTAACTATGTTTGCTATAATCTTGATAAACATATACCTTAAACAATGCATACAATATATATTTTTTGCCGTATAAGACAGCTAAAGCCAAATTAATATATGTTGATAGAAACCTACATCAAAGAGATTGTTGTTGGAAATGCTTTGCAGAGAGTATTATTCATTTTCTTCCCATTCTTGTTGATTCTGGTGTGAACACGTCTAAACTTCATTTGGAAATGGTCAAGAAACTGACAGTTTCTGTATCTGTATATTTGTACTTTATTTCTCAGTAGATACTTTGAAATTTGTATCAGGTAAAATTTAGTATCTTCATTCCAATTCATTTCAATGAACAGAATATTAAGTTAAAGAGTGAATTGATCAATCCCAGGAATAATGATAATTGAAAGTTGCGCAGGCTAAAATATAAAAAATCTGAGATAGATACTAAACAGCTGAAAACATCATTCATCTAAATGAAAACATTTCCCTTGTCCAATTGATAGGGGCAAAGGCACAACTTGGGAACAAACTTTGAGCACATATTTATTGCCTTTAGAATCCTGGGTTAAGTATGAGTAAAGAAAGAATTGTAAAAGCTAGAATTCTTAAACGACACAAAGTGCTAGAGATGAAAATCACAAATAGAGTGGATAAGATGACCAGAAATTGGTAGAATAATTGCTGAACATTATTGTATAAACTATCAAAAATGAAACCAAAATTGAACAAGTAAGTTTAAAAACTCAGAATGCAATGATCCAGCTATTAATAAATGCTAGATGCATATATAGCTAAAAGCATATTAAATTATATGTATATTAAAGAAGATACAAATTTGTTCTCCCCAGCTGTGCAACAAAATACATCAAGAAAGGCAAAATGCAAATAAAATGAAGACAAATTAATAAAGAAAACATAATTCTTCAATATGTTGGTACTATTTATTCTAATAATTTATAATTGAATGCAGATTATGGAATTCAAGCATACAATTGCAATGCTTTCACTTACAGCACTATCATTTATAGTGATATATAAATATACGAACATATACGAAATATACGAAAAATAAATATACAAAAAAATAAAAAATAATAAAAAACATGTTTCAATTTATTGTATAGCAGGATAACTGACAACGGGGAGAAAGTGAAAACAAAAGTCTTATATTATGCGTAAGGATAGATTGAGATTTAGAGTGAATTATGATTGATTTGATGGTGATTAATTTGTGTGATAGTCTAGGCTTTAGAGAGATAAAAATTAAGTGAACTGAGTTTGCGTGTGTGTGTGTGTGTGTGTGTGTGGAAATACGCTCAGAAAACCAGGACAGTGGGTGAGTTTTTCAGATATCTATCTGTACTTTTACCAGGTCTGTGAAGCGGCGAGAGTCTATGTTATTTTGTTTCTGTTTATTTTTTCCCAAATCGGAGTTCAGGGATTGAGATGGAAAATAGTGAGTGTCAGGCGACCCAAAGAGTGAAATCAAATTGAAAAAGCAATTGCAAAACGCCGCGGAATAAGCTTTTGGGCCCACAGAATCCATGCTCACCATCTGACCATAGCCACTAAATCCAAACCAGTGAATTCATGTGTGGGTAGGAACTGCAAATGCCGGCTTAAACCGAAGATAGGCACAAAATGCTGGTGACCTGGTAAAGTAGGTGACCTGGTAAATGCAGGTGACCAGGTAACCTGTACGTCTTTGGAGTGTGGGAGGAACACGAAGATCTCGAAGAAACCCCACGCAGATCACGTACAAACTCCGTACAGACAGCGCCCGTAGTCAGGATCGAACCCGGGTCTCCGGCGCTGCATTCGCTGTAATGCAGCATCAACTCTACCGCTGCGCTACCGTGACCGCCCGTGATGTTTATTTTGGTTCTAATGCTTTAATTTTCGTTGAGCATATAACGTTCGTGGATTAGGAATTGAACGAACAACTGCAACTGTGAAAAATTCTGGTGCTCTCTGATTAAGCAGGATTTATTTTCTTTAGATTTTGCCCTCTAAATTAACAATTGGCCATTTCCTAGGGGGTGGCTGTTGCTCAGTGTCGGTGATGGGAGTACGAGTACGATGTTAGAAAGTGGACACCATGGTCAAAAAGAAAGATGCAAATATTCCCACTATAAACTCCATAGCGTTTAAGGAACAGGCTGACACATTAATCGACCGCAGAAACTGACGGATTGGATCGTTTCCACTGTAATTTAAAACAGGATTTTTAGGTACCGTGGGTGTGACTCTGATAGTTTGAATCTTCCATGCAACTGATTTTAAAAATATATATCATACTCAAAGGTTATTACTATATCAACTCGATTTGATATAAAAATGCAACTGCTTCTAGGCAACTTTGTTATATGCAGCTATATGGAAGAGAGACACACAATTTAAGCTTTTATATATTCCCAACCAGCAGAATCTGCAGTTCCATTACATATATTTGTGTGTGTGCGTTTGTGTGTGTGTGTAATTTAAATGCATTTTAATATCATATATATATATATATATAGGATATTAAAATGCATTTTAATTACACACACATATATATATATATATATATATATATATATATATATATATGCATTCAATATCATACATATATAAGATATGAACATTATATATATATATACATATATATATATATATATATATAGAGAGAGAGAGAGAGAGAGAGAGAGAGAGAGAGAGAGAGAGAGAGAGAGAGAGAGAGAGAGAGAGAGAGAGAGAGAGAGAGAGAGAGAGAGAGAGAGAGAGAGAGAGAGATATATATATATATATATGATACTGAAATACATTATAATTCTCTCTTACCATAAATAGTTGTTAAATTGTAAAGGTTTTCAACAAATATGGGTAACGATCCTATCCCAGAAAAATTATAGAGTATGCAACAAAAACTTTTTTTTTCGGTACAAACATTACATCAAGGTAGAAATGCCAAGCCATTTGGTTTCGTCTGTTGACTTGGCGAGGTCCGGGTAACACCGACTAACACTGTAATATATTCCTTTGTGCGCTTTGTCTGCCCGTGGTTGGTTAATTTAAAAAAATAAATGAATTGATACTATCGTGGAAAGGTAGCGTTGTCGGTACCTGAATGATCGAACAGTTTGAATCTGTCCAGCGGTCCCAGCTTGAGAGCGGTGCCAGAAATATGTGCGGAGCTTGTCGCCTGAGATGGAAGGTTGGAACAGAGTTACATAAGCATGTGTAACACACCTCAAGGGAGACGCGTTCCAGCGCGGTGTTGATTCTAACAATATTCGACTACAGACGCTGCCTGCTCACAGCTATCAATATAACTTCAACCTCCCAGCCCTTCCTTTTCCGAGAGCTGCTGCTGAAATGTCAATGCAACGTTTTACAAGCATGCTTTGAGCCTGTCTGCCATCTCCCTCTCGCTGGGAAATAAAATAGCGATTAGCGCCCAAGATTAACTTACACTCAGATCTACATGTAACAAGAACCAATTCCATGGAATTATAGAGCGATATTGCAAAGTTAGGGAGCCATTTTGCTACATCTTGCATGGTATAGATGCGGTGGGCCGAAGGGCCTATTTCGTTGAAGCGTTGTAATTCTAGGACTTTATTGATGTGGACAAGGCGTTAGAGGGTTATCCAATTAGATCCAATCCTTGCTCTCCCCCTCCCCTCCACCCTTTTCTCCCACTCCCCTTCTCCCCTCCGCCCCTCCCCTCCTCCCTTTCCCCCTCGTCCCTTTGCGCTCCTCACCAACGACTCTTTTCCTCCCCCCTCCCTTTCCCACCCCTTTCTTCCCTTCACCTCCCCATCTCTCTCCCCTCTTTCCCGAAATTCTCCCACTATTCTTCCAAGAGGTGCCCTCCAGATTACAACAGCAGCATATTTACTGACTGTATTTTGTCTTGTTGATTTTCCCAAATCACTTAAATGACAAATCCGGTGACCCGGGTTCGATTCTGACCTCGGGTTCTGTCCATGTGGAGTATGCAGTTTCTCCCAGTGTGACCGAGTGGGTTTCCCGCGTATGCTCAGCATCCCCCCCCCCCCTCATCCACAGACGAAATAAATGCAGGTCACTACATTAATTGGCCATTGTACATGCCCCCCATTGTATATGGAAGAGGTAGAATCTAGTGGCATTGTTGGCAGTGTGAAGACAAATAACATTGAATGAATGTATGTAGATAAAAATGCTGGAGAAACTCAGCGGGTGAGGCAGCATCTATGGAGCGAAGGAAATAGGTGACGTTTCGGGTCGAGATCCTTCTTCAGACTGATGTGGGGTGGTGGGGCGGGAGGAGAGAATGGAAGAGGCGATGACAGTGGGCTGTGGGAGAGCTGGGAAGGGAAGGGGAAAGAGGGTGAAAGCAGGGACTATCTGAAATTGGAGAAGTCAATGTTCATACCGCTGGGGTGTAAACTACCCAAGGTGCTGCTCCTCCTATGTAGGAATGTCGGATAGATTCGTGTATTGTTGCTTAATGGTGGGCGCTGCTGACTCAATGCGCCTGAAAGGGTTGACTTTTATAGTTGCCACCACCAGATACAGTTTCTCCCCTTTTTACGACCACGATTGCCCGACTTCGTGCATTTCAGAAACACGTTGAAAATCATGAACAATTATCTATCTGAATATTATCACATTAACATGGTATCGTGTAAAAGTGACCGGGGAGGAGTTCTCCATGTTATTCCTTCCTTCGTCGTCTCCAAATATTAATTCATTCGGAAGCTCAGAGGGGATAGAGCCTTCTCTGTTGCTGCTCCGACATTATGGAACACTTTACCTTTGCACATTAGACAGGCCCCTTCACTGTCCATTTTCAAAACTAGTCTTAAAACCCTTTTCTATTCCTTGGCTTTTGATCCTGCATTGAGACTTTGGTCCTGTTTTAGTGTTTCTATTGTTTTTTATTGTTTTTACTGTCTTTTAATGTTTTTATTATTTTGTTTTATGTTTATGATTAGTCATGTACAGCACTTTGTTGCAACAGTGGTTGTTTTTAAAGTGCTCTATAAATAAAGTTCAGTTCAGTTCAGTTCATTAAGTCTTCACCTCGCAGAGATTGCAACCAGTACCGCCGGGTGGTGGAGATTATGAGCATCCATCAGTATGTGATGGAGGGAACTGCAGATGCTGTCTTAGACACAAAATGCTGGAGCAATTTAGCAGGACAGGCCGCATCTCTGGAGAGAAGGAATGGGTTAAGAAGGGTCCCGGCCCGAAACGTCACCCATTCCTTCTCTCCAGAGATGCTGCCTGTCCCGCTGAGTTACTCCAGCATTTTGTGTCTATTGTATAATAACATCGGAAAAGACAGTAGAACAGACTATGGGTATCAGTGGTTATTCGCCGACCAATGTTTCCCCCCTGTGTTTTCTTGAATAAAATAATATGGTTTATACTCTGTA
Organism: Malacoraja senta; assembly: GCA_038087875.1. Classification (NCBI taxonomy): domain Eukaryota; kingdom Metazoa; phylum Chordata; class Chondrichthyes; order Rajiformes; family Rajidae; genus Malacoraja; species Malacoraja senta. The sequence continues at coordinate 93,847,922 of CM075978.1, read as the reverse complement.
CTCTGTCATCTGGCATACAGCTAACAATAGCATGTTTCCTTTATCATCGTTACTTTTTTGCACATCTTTCATTCATTCGTTCTATATCTCTCCACATCACGGTCTATATCTCCCGGTTCCCTCTCCCCTGACTCTCAGGTTTGAAACGTCAACTATTCCCTTTCTCTAGCGATGCTGCCTGGCCCGCTGAGTGACTCCAGTTTTTTGTGTCTATCTTTAGTTTATAACAGATGTTCTCTTAGCTCTTTGTAAGTAATCTCCTCTTACTAATATAGTTTTCATTCTCCTTTCCCTAATAATCTACTGAAGAAAAATGTACACGGAATACAATTATTCGGAGCAAGTTTGAATGTTTTTTAAGTAAACGGAGAATAATCACGTTAGATGGATACACACAAAAAGCTGGAGTAACAGCGTTGTCGGGCAGCATCTATGGAGAAAATGGATAGGTAACATTTCGGGTCGGGACCCTTCTTCAGACTGGAATTGACCCGAAACATCACCTATTCTTTTTCTCCACAGATGCTGCCTGAACAGCGGAGTTACTCCAGCATTTTATGTCTATCTTCGGTGTAAACCAGCATCTGCAGTTCCTTCCTATTGAGCAAAACGCAAAGCGCTGGTGTGACCCAGCGGGTCAGGCAGCGTTTGTGGAGGGAATGGACAGATGACCTTTCGGGTCGAGATTCCTCTCCAGAATATTATTTCCCGTCCCCAAAAACACGCGCGTAGGAGGAGAACGAGTGTATCAACAGTTCGCGTTGGGATAGTTTTTAAAGGGGGGGGGGCATAATTGATAGGAGTCAAATAGGCCAATCAGCCCATCAAGTCTACTCCGCCATTCAATTATAGCTGATCTATTTCTCCCTCCTAACCCCATTCTCATGCCTTCTCCCCATAGCCTATGACATCCAATCAAAGCAACAAGGTCCAGAAAGATATGATAACGAACAGTGTATGTGTAGCGAGGAACTGCAGTTGCTGGTTTAACCCGGAGATAGACACAAAAATCTGGAGTAACTCAGTGGGACAGGCAGCATCTCTGGAGAAAAGGAATAGGTGACGTTTCGGGTCGAGACCCTACTTCAGACTGAGAGTCAGGAGAAAGGGAAACGAGCGATACAGATGGTGATATAGAGGGATATAGAACAAACGAATGAAAGACGACGCTCAAGGAAAGGTGGAGCCCACATTAGTCCATTGTTGGCTGTGGGCTTGGTGTTAACGATTTACTCAGACGGTAACTAGTACGACGACGAGCGGGGGAGGGAAGGTGAGAGAGGGGATGCAAGTGTTACTTGAAGTTAAGAGAAATCAATATTAATACCTCTGGGTTGGTTGTAAGCCGCCCAAGCGAAATATGAGGTGCTGTTCCTCCAGTTTAGAAGTGCCTGGAGACCATGCTCGAGGAAAGGATGTTTAGGTGCGATGTGAATTTATTTGTAAGAGATAAAAAATACATGTTTAGATTTAGTTCCAAATATAAATCAGTCTTAATTGTGAAAACTTCCAAAAATTAAACGAGTCCATCCAGCCGCCTCACATAAAGTCTGGTACCCTTTCGCTTCGTACTGTCACATTTATAAAATCACTTGAAACCGTTTGAATACCTTTTCAATACATCAGTGTGTACTAGAGCACTAAGTGGATCATTGTATTTTTAAGGTCAGTCCTAAACATTCGTGGGTGGTTTGCGTATTCTGCTCTTTGTAAATTATCCCTGTCGTGTAATAAAATGAATTGACCAGAGATTACAAGTTGAGGCAAAATGAGGATGGGGTTGTTAATGGGAGGCGACTCCACTGTTTACAGAATCTCAGGTGAGGTCGCTGGAAGGTCAACAGCAGACTTGTTATGTCCCATTTCACTTGGATAAAAGCGCAGAAATGTTGCACCAAAATATCATACCCTGGAATAGTAGTAAATATCGCTTCTGCCGCTCCTAACCCCGCTGTCATACTCACCGAAGTCACATTGTCTGAGTCACTCTGAAGGGTGTCGACCAGAAACCTCACCTATTCCATCCATATCTGAACAACATAGACTAGCATTGTTATTATTGCACTATTATTGTGTGTTCGTATGTGTGCGTATAGAATCTGTATATGTGTGTATTTGTGAGTATGTGCATATATACACACAATTACCTTTTTTTCTCGTTTATTATATTGTTCACAGTGTACTATGTTTACATATTCTGTTGTGCTGCAGCAAGTAAGAATTTCATTGTTCTATCTGGGACACATGACAATGAAACTCATGACTCCTGACTCTTATCCAGAGATGCTGCCTGTCCCGCTGAGTTACTCCTGTATTTTGTGTCTATCTACGTTATTATCGGATTCTCCTTGGTTAAAGATGAACGTGTGTAGCACGGCATACTGCTGACAACTAATACACGCACGCATGTAAATCATTGAGTGTACTCACACATATCTTGGCAAAGCATGTGTGTTTCACTTATTTATATGTGAACACAGCGGGAATTCAATCAAACAATACGAACGAACACAGACGAACTCAAAAGAAAACATCCACTCAAACACGCAAGCAAAGTGTACATCCATAATGTACACAACACAAGCACAGTCAGAGTACACAAGCGCGCACATGGCACACGAAATAAAGCACACGCAAACTGGTTCAAATACAGGGGGTTTACAAGTTGCACGGTTGTACACAATTAACACGAATTTCACTGCAGGACACGAACAAATTCCCACACATAGCACAAAAGTGAGGCAACTATTTGCACGAAATGGCGCAAATATACCAGCACAAAGGTGTACACGCAAAACGGAAGCGTCGCAAAGAGCACTCATGCTGAAAGCAGATACTATCACACACTGTATATGGAAGCCCGCGCGTTAATAACCATAGCGCTATACAACATGGAAACAGGCCCTTCGGCCCAACACGTCCATGCCGACCAGTGTTCCTAACCGATCTAGTCCCACTGGCTGGCCCTGTGCCATATTAGAGGGAGGATAATCGCATGCATGTATCCATACACACATATTCGGGCACAATATGCACCCGCACACGCCGATCTGTGCACACACTCGCACCCAGATCATACATTAGCGCTAATCTGTATCCGATGATACTATTTGCGTGGTGCAGGTTTTTTTTAGTGTGCAACAGCGGAACTGAATCGCAGCCAAGTTTTGCACATCAGTAAAAATATCAGAAATATCAAAAAGAGACTCACATGCCAAATGCACCACCTGTTCGTTACTGAGGCTCTAGTCCCTAGCTCAGTGTATCAAAAACCGGGGCTTTACATTTAGTAACATGCAAATTTAATTATTTCTAAGAAGCTTGGATAATCCACATCCAAAACGTGACCGATCCGTTAAACAACAACAATGAAATATGAGCCATTCTTAATCGATTGTACAACGTTCGATGGCACACGCGTCCAAGGGAGAACGAACCACGAAATAAATGTGTTGAAACGGTTCAACATTGAGGCGAGGCCCGAGGAAGTGGGATCGCTGATGAAAATGAACGAATTAAGGACGAATTATTTCGGTTTAAGGATGGAACGGATCGGATATGCTATTCTTTTGAAGACAATTATTTGTTCTGTTGTATTGGTAAATTCTTAACGCACCCCCCCCCCCCCCCCCCCCCATCCCCTGAAATCTCTTGCCGAATCTTCCGCCGGAGACCCAATAGGATATAACTGATCGGGAACAGAGCGCAGCAGCAAAGTATTGACTGAAGCCTATTTTCTCCATTGATTCCTTGCAGAAGCGACATCGCCTCACTGCACCATTACAACCACAACAGATCAAAAGCCAATAAGTCAGCAATTTAAATAAAAGATCAATAATATGGTCTCGAAATAACCCCTCTAATCCCTCACAGCAAGGGGATACGAGCTCTTTCTGCTATCCCTTTGTCTATGAGAAAAAGGGGGACCCTCGGTGTATTTTGGTGCGTTTCCTTGCAAGATTGATGATGCTCACCAAAAAAAAACGCGTGTGATATTTATTTCGAATGACTCGATCATCTTTCAAAACAAGGGAAGGTGTAATGTTACGAATACGCTGCAATGTTGTATTGCAAATACCGCTCGTAAACGTTTTATTTGGAGAGGTATACCGTCTCTTCCAAACCTAGAACATGCACACTATAAATTCCATCCATCCAGAGATGCTGCCTGACCCGCTGAGCTACTCCAGCATTTTGTGTCTACCTTCACCATAAATGACAGTCGCCTTTTGCATACCTGGAGCCGTATAAGACTGAGAAGCAACTGTCCCTATTTTCACTGCTGATTTCCTATTTCGCCTTATCAATTGAAAGCCCTAAATTAAAAGGATAAGCTGTACAAATTAGCCTTGTGACATGCTCCGCCGTAATATCAGCAGTTTTTAATTATTACATGGAAAATGCTATCTAGAATTTGTGTGAAGGACAATGCAAAATCAGGCGACCGTTTACTGATAGCTCACTGTAATTTTCCTTTCAAAACAATATATCTTGAACCACTTTGATTTGTAAATGTAACACGTACATTTCGCCGCCCTTTTGTAAATGTGCAATCATTAGAAATATATAACGTCTTGACTAGCCCGAGCAACTAACTCACTTTTATTTTCATATTAATTGTCAACGCTATACATTCTGCGTTACTTAAGCTAAATCTATCAAAGCAGGGGACTTAACGCTAAGGATATTCCTGGGATTTCTTCAAATTATGGATTGATGATGCAAAGATATTTCGGGGCGACTGGATAGAATTAGAGCGAGATGGTTCAGTAGAATTCATATGACATGTCTGTAGCGATGTAAGATTCAGTTTGTGATTAAGATCTCTGAAAATTACGGTACAAAATGCGACCCAACATATTCATGAGCAGGCAGACGCCTTTGTGACGTTCTAACCTTTAGATTATGATACTAACGCGCTAGCTAGTCACCGCACAAACGAAGTTTAACATTGCGACTTTATCGCCAATGTTTAAAGAATTTCCTTTTTCACCATACATTTTTCCTATTCGCCACTTATTCGCTGTCTAGAACTGTGCTATTTGAAATAACAAGATATAGTTCAAATTTTTTTTTAATTTAAAGCACTCTAACCCTCTCTCATCCCTCTCGCCTTTGTTATACGATTCCTTTTAAACTCGTCGGGACGTTAATAGTTCTCTTTATCGTTCTGCGCAAAAATTGCGCTTTAATTACCTTATTACCAAAAGGTCAAGTATAGAGAGTGGTTGGCTGCGCTAGTCCATACGCCAGCGTGTTGGAAGCCGATTGTTCGATATGGTTAAAACAAGGCCTTTAAATCTATTCTAGTTTGAACGAGATGCCCGCAGCCCTAATTAGAGAAAATGTAGTATGAAGAGCAATTCGTAATGTTATCAATGGGAAGCTTTATTGAATAAAACACAAAATCGCAATTAAATAAAAACATCAATAGGAAGGAAATCAAATTATTTTCCTTTTCATCTTTAACGTGTGATCTTTCTGCAAATTATAATACAAAAAAAGTCATTAATAATTGGTTTTAAACGATGCATAATTTTGACGAGGCTGAAAGGAAGTGGTGGGTTGATCATTGTGTTTCTGTGTGGCTTGTGGAGTGTGTAAAGCGGCGAGAATGCCTGTAAAATGTTGGATGCCCCGTTTCCTCCCCGGGGTTTTAATGTACTCTGTGCTACCGACTGTTCCCCGCCGCTTAGATAGAAGGATTAGCAATATTTCAAAAGAAGAGGCAGTTAATGCGGGATAGTGTGAACTGTCCCACCCCTGCAATAGGCTAAATCGGAATTACAGCTTGTATGACTGGTCTCCCCTCAGTCTCCCGGGAGACTGCGCGACTTGGGTGTTCCAGGGCACACGGGTAACCAGTTAAACACGAAGGGAGAGCGCATCTCTCTCCCACTTTACAAACTTCTCTGACCACTTCCAAGACCCGGAGACAACAGGGAGAGGGATGCGTTATTGGCGTTTTTTTTTAATTGTTCTGAAAATGAAGTTAGTTACAAAAATTGCAAAGAAGAGAAGAGCTCCCCCAAACAAAATATCGGGCTTTTTTTCCCTTTTCAGTTCACTTTAACGAACAGATCTTATGTGGCAGCTTAGAGAAGAAAACGCAGTGAAATATTGTTAACCTGTCTGTCCTTTGACACCAATTCTGATGAATTTCTCCAAAAGGGTGATTTAGAAATGAGAATATACTAAGTTTCAGTGCTTTGCTGTGTGTGTGTGTGTGTGTGTGTGTGTGTGTGTGTGTGTGTGTGTGTGTGTGTGTGTGTGTGTGTGTGTGTGTGTGTGTGTGTGTGTGTGTGTGTGTGTGTGTGTGTCTGCGTGTGAGTTTTAGCCGGTGAAAAATGTGTGTGTGCGTGAGTTCATATATTGCAATGAATTTCCAAAAAGGGTGATTAAAAAATTATGATAAATTAAGTTTCAGTGTTCTGGTGTGTGTGTGTGTGTGTGTGCGAGAGTGAGTGTTGTGTGTGTGTGTGTGTGTGTGTGTGTGTGTGTGTGTGTGTGTGTGTGTGTGTGTGTGTGTGTGTGTGTGTGTGTGTGTGTGTGTGTGTGTGTGTTTGTGTGTGTGTGTGTGTGTGTGTGTGTGTGTGTGTGTGTTTGTGTGTGTGTGTGCGTGTGTGTGTGTGTGCGTGCGTGCGTGCGTGCGTGTGTGTGTGTGTTTGTGTGTGAGTGAGTGAGTATTGTGTGTGTGTGAGTGTGTGTGAGCGCGTGCGAGTGTGTGTGAGCGTGTGTGTGTGAGCGTGTGTGACTGTGTGTGAGTGCGTGTGTTTTGTACATCAGATGAGAGGCGGTGTAATTCCGATGGGAGTCTCACAGATTGAGTCTCCCCTCAGTCTTGGTCTCTTGCTGAAGTAGTCATCCCTGATTTTCTGCCACTGCTAACGCAAGCGAAAGAGCAAAAAAAAAGTGCTGTCACATTTGCTAATTATATGCAGATAAAGTAACAAGTGCGAAATGTGATTATATTGCCCTGCAGAAGTAAACGGAGCAGGCAGAGTCTTATTATAGGCGGTAGTTGTATCGTGTTACCACGACACACGTCTGAGTGTACAGCCTATAATGTACCAGGTCTGAAACGAAGGCATTTTTGGAGCCGCTTCTGGCATTTCAAATCTTTTTGGGAGAATCCCTGTGTAGATTTGGTGTTGTGAGTCGGATAGACATTCACAATGAGTTTTTTTCCTCTCTTTCAGCTGGATTTGCTCTGCGATACAAACGCCGCCACTTTATAACCTAATTAAACTCCTCCATCCCCTTTCCAGGGTTCGCGAAATAAAAAAGACAGCCGCTCTTCGCTGAGTCCGTTTTCTGTTCCACTTGGCACCGTGGTTGCAAGTTATGTCCGTACAGAAATTCTCTTTTTATTCCATTGAAGGGTTAAAAAAAGAAGAAGAAATGACTGCTTTTGAAGATACACTTTGTTCTCTTCGTTGGCCGGGGACCTTTCTGTTTTCTCCTTTCGGGCTAATTAATGCAATCCCCATCAAAAGGTATTAAGAAGTTCTTAGGTCCTGGGCGGACGAGATCAGGCCGATAAATTCGTGATAACACATCGTATAACACATCAAACCCAATTTACCCAATTTTTAAATGTTGCTATATAAAACCAAGTTTCACCGCGGCATTTTTACACCATTCCACATATTTCTCCTTCAGAAGGTCGGTGTTTAATTCTATAGTGAATTTAATGCCGAAAATCGATTGACCTTTTGTTCATTATCCGAGATCATCTTAGAATCAAATCCTTACAAAATATTACTATTAAACCCGTGACGTTGACGAGAAGGGTTTATTTAATGTGGGAGGAAAGGGCTGCTTTGAACTTAGATATCAAAAGGCCAGTTGTGTTTAATTCAGCGCTGGAGTGAGTTGACAAAAGGTTATTCGCCGTCAAAGGATGTGAAATGAAGTGCGTGGACATACACTCATTTAATGACAAGTAATTGACAAATCCGAAGACTCGCATTACTAGAGGAATGGAACTGTATTAATTATTTAACAACGATTACCCTTTCCGCGTGTCCTGCACAGAACTGGTCATGTATTGAAAATATGACAAGTTAAATCACACATGGGTGGCGGAGAGAGCGAGTGGGAAAACGCGGCAGAATGCCTACCACAGGTCGATAACCACCGCAGATTCTGAAACAATTTTTTTTTGTGTGACGCAAATCCGCTCTCGTTGGATGGTTATAAATTAAATAGGTAAAAGACGATAGATATAGAGATGGGGAGATAGACACAGAGAGAGAGAGAGAGATCAGACCTGAGTCTGAAGAAGGGTCTCGACCCGAAACGTCACCCATTCCTTTACTCTAGAGATGCTGCCTGTCCGGCAGAGTTACTCCAGCATTTTGAGTCTATCTTCGATTTAAATCAGCATCTGCAGTTCTTTCCTACACATAGATAGCTGCCTGACCCGCTGTTACTCCAGCACTTTACATCTATCTCTGGTATAAAGCAGCAGCTGCAGTTCCCTGTTTCTATAGAAAGAGCGAAAGATAGGCAGACAGATAGGAAGACACCCTCGCAGGGTCCTCGATACGGAGGGTGACTTCAATTCTCTGGATGCTGAGTTGTGGGATGAGGTCAACGGGTAACCCATTGATTCTGGGAATGAGGTGACTGAAGGGTCGTGCGGGTAAATGGCGCGCTCTTTCCAACGTTTAATCTATATGCTACCGACGAATGCGCTCGAATTTTCCAATGCAGTCCTGAATGTCCCTCCTCCATTCTGACCGGGTTTAAGGATCTGTGATCCCGGGAGTCTTTGGGGAGGATGTTGAGCATCTCAAGGAGGTTTTAAGAACATCCTTGACTTGTTCCCAAAGCCCACTTGGTAATATAATGCCACGACGGAGCCGTAGAACAGAGTGTCTGGTGGCCTCCAGTGGATCTGCAGAAATAGATAGATGGCCTGGATGGAGTGGGTATGGCGAGGATGTTTGAACTAGTGGGGGAGTGTAGGAGCAGAGGTCCTAGCCTCAGAATTAAAGGACGTTCTTTAAGGATGGAGATGTGGAGGAATTTATTTAGTCAGAGGGTGGTGAATCTGTGGAATTCATTGTCACAGAGGCTGCGTAGGCCAAGTCAATTTATATATTTATGGCAAAGATAGATAGATTCTTGATTAGTACGGGTGTCTGGTGTTATGGGAAAAGGCAGGAGGATGGGGTTAAGAGGGAAAGATAGATCAGCCATGATTGAAAGGCGGAGCAGACTTGATGGGCCGAATGGCCTAATTCTGCTCCTATCATTTATGAACATGAACTTATGAGATAACGTGTGTAGATAATGTTGGTGGTACATCTCCAGTGTCGTCCTAATCCATTTTTCAAGAGAGCAAGGATCACTGCTGCCCGGTAGACCATGAGTACCAGGATTGAATTAAAAATAAAATGGCAATATAATTCCAAGAGTAGACCATCCATCTCTACAGCCTGTTCCATCATACAATGGACCAACATTTAACCATATCCTAAAGCCATCCGTCCACCTCGGCTCCTAGCCCTTTAATACCTCTGTCTAAGCAATCTCAACCAATCGCCATATGTAACGCAATTAATTGGGCAAGCGATGACTATTATGTTACGTGGTAAAGATCACCTCCTCACCCCCCCCCCCCCCCCGCGTCCACTATACTAACCTCCTTGATAGTCTGCATTTGATCTGGTCGTGTCGACTACCCCGAAATCCCCTATAGATTACAATACAACTTGATCCTAAATTTTAGGATTCTTGGCACAACTAATGGTTTGTAAACTTTATCGGACCTCACACAGGTTATGCGGCACCACATTACCGACCCGAAACGTCACCCATTTCTTCTCTCCAGAGATGCTGCCTGTCCCGCTAAGTTACTCCAGCATTTTTGTACGTCGTCACGTTGAACTAAATAACCTGTCTCTCTTTTTCGGAAATAGTCCAATACGTTAGTCAAAGGCAGATTTGCCCGTGTATCGGTTATTTTAGAACGCACTCGCTATATGTTTTTACTAGATGTTTACAATGCAGGCGTATTTATCATTTATATTCTCCCGCCCATAAAACATAATATTATAAAAATGTAAAGATGGCATAGAATCATCTTGTTTCAGGAAAGTGAGGGTCTATGGTGTTAATTGCTCTCGTGTTGTAGGCTTGGTTTGATTAAAACTGCCAGAGCTATCGTGTAGGAATCGATCTCCACGCTATCTCTCTCTGGTTTCATCTTTCTCTTTCTTCGCTTAATCTCACTGTGACAATGCGACCCTTCGCACCCGCTGCTCGTTTCGTCGTTCAAGACATTCGTTTAAGACCCTACCGACTGTTGTTTAAATCACTTTAAAATATATACGAATCTAATTGCCATCGGTCAATATGAAATCACTGTTCAAACATCCGGGAGGCTAAATTAGAATAACTTCTCAGATTTTTATGGAAACCAAAAGACTAACAATAATGGGCCGTCACAAATTAAATGCGGAGCATTTTAGTATTTGAGTTATAACAGCGATGACCGAGTCGTTATCCCAATATGGTGAATGGAAGCATAATGCATAGTAACAGCAGGTTGATTAGGCAACGATGCTGATAAAACACTGTAATAAAACTGTTGTAATTAACCGCAGAGCTGGAAACAAGTTAATTTCCTTCCTTGATTTCTTTAAACCATATTTAACCCTGAATAAATAACCGGGATGCAATGGGGATTGGAAACATTCAGGTATTTCAGATTGTCATTTATTATACTTTCCGCTGCGAGGGACTACGGCTGCCTTGATCCTGTAATTTTACAAAGGGCAGCCGGAAAATATCATACGTCGAAGAGCCACGTTTTTTAAATGTTGGGGGGAAAAGCAGGTACAGCTGTTTTTTTCT
>CM075978.1:93752056-93832056 GCA_038087875.1 Malacoraja senta | reverse complement strand
AACCCAGCGGGCCAGGCAGCATCTGTAGAGGGAACCGGCGGGCGACGTTTCGAGGTTGAAGAAGGGTCCCGACTTAAAACAGCCGAATAGTCCATTCCCCCCCCAGATGCTGCATGACCCGATGAGTCCCTCCAGCATTTTGTGTTTGAGTTGGGCTGGAGTCCAGATCTTAACATTACTTGCGAAAGAAAAAATAAGCAATTGGGAAACATCTAATTCTTTTACCTGAGTTGTATCACAAGCCAAACGTTCTCGGCACACTGTCTATAGAACTGCCCCGTTCATTCAGTTACTTCAGCATTTTGAGAATTATGCTAACATCCAAATTTGGGTGTCAAAGTAAATTATTTTCAGCGCATTGGTATTGAACCTTGGGACAATCTTGGGACAATTAACCCTGCTGATCAGGAAGTCCCTTTATAAATATATATATATATATATATATATATATATATATATATATATATATATATACATATATATATATATATATTCAATCGCCTGATGAGATGGAATTAGTCAATAGGAACACAATGCGATCAGATCATAAAAAAAAGATTCACAGGTTGTTAAATCGGAGGAAAATATGTTCGTTTATTTTTTGTGTGTGTGTTATTACACTTGTCTTTTTATAAATTGTTAACATTTCAACGCGAAAGAGAGAGAGAGAGAGAGGGAAAAAAAGTTTCTTTTTTAAATTTCTTACAACGGAAAGCAAAAAGAAAAAAATATATATATCCTCCGCACTAAGATCTACAGTTTAACAATAAATTAAGTCACTTTCGGGTCGTGTAGCAAAATGGGAATTATGAAGTCGCCGGCCCCCGGGATTGCGGGGAGCTTTGGACAATTTTATGAAATTACCAAAAGTGCAACGATTTGTGAACAATTTTCGTTTATGGGAGCTAGCGGGACAGAGTCGCCACTGCGGTTTGACATAATTAGTTGTGTACATCTAACATTTAACACTTCTTTCGAATATATATTCTGAAATGTTGGTAGTCCGCTACCAAAACAGACGTATACAAGCCATAAATAAAGCATACACAAACCATAAATTACTCGCAGATTTTTTTTTGTTGTCGTTTAAAATGGTGGCAACGTTCCTTCATGGGTTGGGTATATTTAGTTTTGTTGCAAAGGAAAGGACTGCTCGTTTTTGGTCCTCGTTGGAAAGTTACAGGGTGCATTCTAAACTGTACACAGAAATATAATGGATACGTTGCCTTATTCTGAACCCCTCTGTAGTTAACAAAAAAAACCCATTTAAAACGGTGCTCGCAGCACAATACCATCTAACCTGCCCCCTTCCTTCCCATACCCACCCACCCACCCCTCTAAAACGAAATCGCTAAAAACAACCTGACATTTAAACAGTTTGAAAACATCAAAAATATTTTTTTCCAATACTTGGCCACAAACAACAATTTTTTTTCCAATTATTATTACAAATGTACACAGTTGCAAAGTCTTTATGTGCGTGGAAAGTTTTGTTTTTTAAGAGGAGTTCATGATGGGTCTGGAATACACACCTTGGTAGTAGGACGGGTCGCCCGCAATGGCCGTCGATTCTAAGACCGATTTGGGGTTCATTGGGAGATTGGTAGACATTGGGGAGTTGTAATTGGAATAGTGCATCACCTGTTCGTAGGCCTTCAAGTCCATTTTGTGGTGCTGTTGCTCGGAAGACATTAAGTTGTTGATTGAGAACGGGTGGTTGAATGAGTAATGGTGGTCTGGTTTAAGGTGACCCTGGGCTTCTGTGGGGATGTGAGACAGGACCGCGTGGTGCTGGTGGTGCATCAAGTGTTGCTGGGCTTGAGACACCACGTTGACGGCGTGAGTGTGCTCCGGGCTGAGACCAGAGGTGGGCTTCAGGTCCACCATGGACCTCTTCTGCTCGCTTCCAGGGGAGCCGCTGGAATGCGGGGACTCGTTACCGGCGCTGCTCTCCGAGCTGCTGTTACCGCTGCCGGCGGAGCCCGGCTCCGAGCCTTTCCTATTCTGGTCCTGAGACCCTTTTATCACTTGCTTCTTGTCGCACTTGAAGCGCTTCTGCCTCCGGAGGTAGCAGCCGTTCTCGAACATATTGCCAGAGTCGGGGTGCAGGGTCCAGAAAGAGCCTTTCCCCGGCTTGTCCGGAGACCTGGGCACCTTGAGGAAGCAATCGTTGAAGGACAGAGAGTGGCGGATGGAGTTCTGCCAGCGCTGCTGGTTCTGGCGGTAGAAAGGAAAGAGGTCCATGATCCATTGGTAGATTTCGCTCAGGGTTAACATCTTGCTGGGAGATTGCTGGATGGCCATGGTTATGAGGGAGATGTAAGAGTAAGGAGGCTTCGCGTGGGTGTAACTGCGGCGGTAGGTCTTGGGATCCCTTGATCTGTTGAGGTTGGATTGGCCGTACATCGGGCTCATGCTCATGTTGGTGTAGGAGGTCAGAGCGTTCATAGATCCGGCCTGAGCGTTCATCGGGCTCATGCTGGGGCTAAGGGCCGTCATCCCGGCTCCCATGCCGTTCATTGCTCCTGCACCGGGAGACATGCCGGTCATGGCCGGGCTCATACCGGTGCCCACGTATGACATGTTCATGGAACCCGCCGTCATGTTGGCCGTGGTACCCATAGCAGACATACTCATGTAAGTGTTCATGCCATTCATGCCAATCCCTGGGTTCATGTTGCTCACGGAGGGATAACCCTTGAAAATAATAAAATAAAAACACGGTCAATGATACAAAATTCACCCAATGATTTGAACGTCCACTATGCTCCGCACCAATGTGTTTTATTTTATTTTAAATATCTGAAGAGACCCATTCCTTCTATCCAGAGATGCTGAGTTACTCCAGCGTTTTGTCTCTATCTTCTGTGTTTCATTTTGAAACGGCTGCAAATTGTCCTTTTCTGTGTTAGCAAGGGTAATTGATCATTTTACAATTATCTATATATATATATGTTTACAATTATCATTTACAATGAGATATTTTCTTATTTTATAGGAATAAAAAGTTGCACTAATTAATGAAGCAATCGACCAGTAGCTATCTCAGAACAAACCCACTTCTAATTGTTAAAATTATTTTCATTTCGACCTTAGGGTCCCCAATGAACAGACGGGTTTGTTTTAAATCGAAAGAAATGACGCATATACTATACTATTAATTTAACATGAACGACATCAGCAAAAAAAAGTGTGTACATCTCAAAGCCCAGAGGCATATAAAGAAAAATTAAACAAGAGAAAAACAATAGCCGACGGATTGTTAGTACACTTTCATTAATATATATCCCAGCACCGTCTGGACGTAACTTAACATCTGTTTTTTTGCGTAAATAATGTGAAATATAATCGCCGAGTAAAGAAAAGTTGAATAAGTTATGTCTCCAGCGCTTCGAAGTATTTAAATGCACAGCGGAAACTTTATTTTAGCCAAATAGAACTTTGTTTAAAGACTATTGCGTGCAAATCGAGGAGGAATTGGAGGCGCCGCAAGTCAATATTTGATCACAAAGTTAATATTATCTTAAGGCTAATATTATCTTGTACATAAAGAGGATTGCATTTTGTGCTGAAGCCTACCTCGGGCTCTGCATAGTAGGAGCTCCAGTCCGTGTGTTCGTGTCCTTCCATTTTCACTGCGCCTAGCATGCTGGAGGTAGAATGCATGCGAACAAACGGGAGGCAGAGAGACACAGAGAAAAGTTCCTGTTGAGAGAGAGAAAAAAAAAGATCCCGGGCGCCGGATCACCCCCCTGTGTCGGATTGCGAAATAGGGTTATTTGAAAAGCGCTGGCTCCTGTAAACTGCCGCCAGAAGCGATCCGAAGCGGCTTGTGATGACAGTGGCTTGAAGTGACGTGGATGGCTGGCGGTGAACTGTGATATAGCTGTGTGCGCGCCACACCAACCTCCAATCCAAATTTCCTCGCAGCCCATTTGAATAATCATCTCACACCTAGTCGTGAGTGCGTTTCGATTCTGCCCCTCCATTGTACACCTGCCAACAGCATCAAAAAGGCAACGTTTGCATAGATTCATTAAACCTTAATCGGATTTTGTTCCATTTAATAGTAGAATTAACACAAAAACAGCTTCGAAGTTGCATCTTTCACAAGGCTGATTTTTTTTTCAAAGTGTGGCGTAATAATTGGTTATACTATCCAACATATGGTGGGATATTATTTATTAACTAATAGATTCAATGACACAGACGGCTGTGGAGGCCAAGTCAACTGATATTTTTATGGTGGAGATTGGCAGATTCTTCACCAGTAAGGATGTCAGGGGTTGTGGGGAGACGGCAGGTGAATGGGGTTGAGAGGGAAAGACCGACCAGCCATAATTGAATGGCGGAGTAGACCTGATGGGCTGAATGGCCCAATTCTGCTCCTAGAATGTATGAACTTATGAACTATTAACTTACAGATCGAATTGATATTTTTTCTGGCTGTCATATTTAGTTGAGCGAGGCATCAGGAACGAAAAAATATTTGTTCGTTAACAAAATCGACCGGAACATAATTATTTTCCTACTTTGGCTGACGACATTCAAAGGTTACAGACTAACTGGCTTGGGTGGAAAGTCGCTGCTCAGAGGAGCCCCTTGGAAGGTTACATCTCGAGGAAATGTGGATAGAAAAACAAAGAAAGCATTTTTTTCCGGGAAAAGATAAGGAAATTCGATAGCAAATTAAAGTATACTCATATAGTTAAAAATGCCGGAGTAACTCAGCGGGACAGGCAGCATCTCTGGAGAGAAGACGGGTCACGACCCGAAACGTCACCAATTCCTTCTCCTATCCAGAGATGCTGCCTGTCCCGCTGAGGTACTCCAGCACTTCGGCGTAAACCAGTATCTCCAGTTCCTTCCTGCACGTGTCTATCTTGAGTTTAGGGTTGGCTTAGTTTGTCTGTGGAGGGGGGGTGTAATACAAAACTTTTCACTAGGGTGGACAACCTTATAAATACCGACTGATATCCCTCGAAGAAATTAAAAGTGGCCGATGAGATGCTGGTGAAATTGCGAATCGGTAAATATTGTTTGTATTTTTAAACATTTAGCTACCTACCTATCCTGGTACAATGACACACACATTATATATATACAGACAGTGATCATATTGCACATTATTATTATCAAGCATTATTCCGTTCAACCTTGGTATTATTTGATTATTTGAATTACATTCAAGTAACGTTTGTACATATAATTACAGTCCACGTGCCCGTGTTTATCAACAGATGTTTAATGGATTCACCAAGTTTAGTACATTAAGAGTCTTCTGCAATATGCCTTTATTGGACACAGGGTGAGCTGATGGCTTCTGTGAACGCACCACCTACGGGTACTTTGGGGAGCCTACACCACCGTGTGGTTTTAACAGCAATTAATAAACAAAATAGCACTCAGTTTATTGACCGTTTCGTTTACAGTTCAGTCCATTTTAATTGGCGGCGGGACAGGCTGAGGGGGTTGGGGCGGTGGGGGAGGGAAAACTAGACAAAAAACATGCCTTTACCTTCCTTGTTGCTATCCAACAAGTCCTGCACTACATCTAAGGCCGTTGTGGCACATTGCTGCTGTTTGGAGCGTTATTGTCGAGTGAAGAACTCATACGAAAAATAAGAGTAGTACTAGTTAGACCGAAAATGCTGGAGTAACTCAGCGGGACAGGCAGCATCTCTGGATAGAAGTAATGGGTGACTTTTTGGGTCGAGACCCATCTTCAGACTGAAGTCCCAGCCAGAACAAATAAATTCTTACTTGCAGCAGCACAACAGAATATGTAAAGATAGTACATAGTGGGGAATAATGTTCAGTTCAAAATAAAGTCCAGTAAAGTCAGACTAAATATAGCCCAAGTGTCTCCAATGAGGTAGATGGGAGGTCAGGACCACTCTCTACTTGGTGATAATCGGTGGAGTTTGGTGCGAGACTGACTCCAACTGAAAGTGTTATCTATTTTCCAAGTGTTACCCTTGTCCCCGCTCTCCCAAGATGCTGCCTGACCCGCTGAGTTACTCCAGCACATTGGAGTTGAAAAAAAACCTCCATCTGAAAGTTGTCCTCAATCTGAAACGCCGATCATGTTTCTCTCTCCACAAACTGCCTGACCTGCTGATTACTTCCAGCATTTTTTATTTCAGGATTCCAGCTTCTGCCGATTTTTATTTGCTCTTTGATATTAGGAGAACGATAACATTTTCAAAGTTGTTTAATTGCCGTGTGCACCGAAAACTGAACCATGGAATTCTTATTTGCAGCAGCATAACAGGTCTGTACACACAATTCCCACAGGTTACATATAAATCAAAACATTTTAATACATTATTTTTTAAATCACATTTGAAAACAATTAATTTTTTGTTTGTTTTAAACTTTAGGGTGGTGCAGCGGTAGAGTTGCTGCCCTACAGCGCCAGAGACCCGGGATCGATCCTGACCACGGGTGCTGTCTGTACGGAGTTTGTACGTTCTCCCTGTAACCGTGTGTGTTTTCTCCGGGTACTCCGGTTTCATCCCACAGTCCAAAGACGTAAGGTTAATTGGCTTCAGTAAAATTGTAAATTGTCCCTGGTATCTCTAGTCCCTAGCACTACTAGGATAGTGTTAGTGTTAGTGAGCGCTGGTCGTCGCGGACTCGGCGGGCCGAAGGGCCTGTTTCCGCGCTGTATCTATAAAGCCTAAAGTGAAGTCTAAATTCTAGCTGAACATCATCCGAGCTTCGTCGCGCACTGATATTATATTCCACGGGATACCCAGCAAAATGGTGTTGATAGAGATTCCTCCCATCCATTATCTCTGATTTGCCCCCAACGCGTCTCGTTGGTATCAACGCAAATTGCACGTTAGCCAGGATCACATCGAATGGCGGACACACTGGAGCGACCAAGTAACCCGTCCCTGCTCCAAACCAGCTCGAATGAAACCGGCATAGATACCAACCACTAAAGGGTCGCGACTCCCAAACGTCGCCTATCCATGTCCTCCAGAGATGCTTAGGAAGGAACTGCAGATGCTGATTTAAATCGAAAATAGACACAACATGCTGGAGTAACTCAGCGGGACAGGCAGCATCTTTAAAGAGGATAAATGGGTGACGTTTCGGGTCTTTCTCTCCAGAGATGCTGCCTGTCAGGCTGAGTTACTCCAGCATTTTGTGTCTATCCTCCAGAGATGCTGCCTGACCCGTCCTTTGAGTTACTCCATCACATTGTGTCTTCTTTTGTAAACCAACATCTGCAGTTCCTCGTGTCTACATTATACCCACGGCTTCTTTGGAGGGGAAAAAGCATTAAAGAGGGTTGTTGAAATGACAATTAAATCACCGCGCTCAGTCATAACTCTCGCGAGCCTCGCTAGAATATATTTTATGGTTGAACATAAATGTGAACATTCACCGTGGATGGGAAAAGATTAGAGGGATGTGGGATAAACGCGGGCAAATGGGTACTGGAGGAACCGCAGATGCTGGAATATTGAACAAAACACAAAAGTGCTGGAGGATTGTGAGAGAAATATACAGAGTGAACACACTGAGCCATTGCACACAGTGGCGGAATCGAGGACCAGATGAGTTAGGTTTAAGATGAGAGGGAAAACGATTTAAAAGGAAGCTGAGGTGACTTTTTACACAAAGGTGGGTGTATGGAACGGACTGTCAGAGGAGGTAGTTGAGGCAGGTACGATCGCAACGTTTAAGAAACATTTCGACAGGTACATGGATAGACACGGGCCAAACGCAGGTAGGGAGTAGACTAGGTGGGTTATGTTGGTCTGTGTGGGCAAGATGGGCCGAAGAGCCTGTTTCCACGCTGTATGATTCTATGACTAACTCAGTGGGCCAGGCAGCATCTGTGGACAGAAATGGTCAGATAACGTTTAGAGTCGGGACCTTACTTCGGGTCTAGTTCGGATAGATCATCTTGCTGGGTATGGATGTGTTGGGCCGATCGGCCTCATTCCGTACTGTAAGACTCAATGGCTCTAATAACTTGGGCCAACTATTGTCCTCTCTGTGGTGTGGATGCCATCCTGGGTGGAAGTGGGGTAGCAGGGTGAGGAAAGGTTGGAAATTTAACCCCCCCCCCCTAATCTAACCGCATTTATGATAGACATTAAAAGCTGGAGTAACTCAGCGGGTTAGGCAGCATCTCTGGAGAAAATGAATAGGTGCTGTTTCAGGTCGAGACCCGTATTCAGACTGAGGAAGTCTGAAGAAGGGTCTCGACCCCGAAACACCACCGTTCCTCTAGAGATGCTGCCTGTCCCACTGAGTTACTCCAGCATTTTGTGTCTGTCTTCGGTTTAAACCAGGACCCGTGGTTCCTTCCTACACATCTAATCACATCTAACAGGTCGGTTCAGTCAATCCCGTCGCGCATACTTCGCTGTCAACCCGCAAGGCCTGTTAACGGTCGCGGCCAGGGACCAGGGACGAGGGAGAGCGGAGAAGTTTCCACATTGTTTAGGGAACAGCGCAGTTACACTGCAAGGTGAATGTTTACTGTGAAGCACCTCGTCCAGCCGCGGAGCAGCGAGGCCGCAGCGCCCTCTCCGTGTGTACTATTTGCAGTCTGAAAGGCTCTGGTTCTGATTGTTATGTTCCCTTTCAGCTTTCCTTTACCTCAGTCGGCTTTCCCCCAACTTAAAATGCAACTTAAAATAAACCTTAAGAAGTGTCGCGATCCTTTTACAAGAATGATCCCAGGAATGAGTGGGTTAACCTATGATGAGCGTTTGTCGGCACCGGGCCTGTACTCGCTGGAGTTGAGAAGGGTGAGGGGGGGATTGAGGGGGAACCTCATTGAAACATAAAGAATGGTGAAAGGCTTGGATAGAGTGAATGTGGAGAGGATGTTTCCACAAGTGGGAGAGTCTAGGTCATAGCCTCAGAATTAAAGGAGGTATTTTTAGGAAGGAGACGAGGAGACATTTCTTTACTCAGAGGGTGATGAATCGGCGGGATTCTTTGCCACAGAAGGCGTGGAGGCAAAGTCAGTGGATATTTTTCAGGAACAGATAGATAGATTATTGATTAGTACGGGTGTCAGGGGTTATGGGGAGAAGGCAGGAGAATGGAGTTAGGAAGGAGAGATAGATCAGCCACGATTGAATGGCGGAGCAGAGTTGATGGGCCGAATGGCCTAATTCTGCTCCTGTCACGTATGACCCGAAACGACGCCTGTCCACCCCCTCCATCAAAT
Source organism: Malacoraja senta (assembly GCA_038087875.1). Classification (NCBI taxonomy): domain Eukaryota; kingdom Metazoa; phylum Chordata; class Chondrichthyes; order Rajiformes; family Rajidae; genus Malacoraja; species Malacoraja senta. The sequence goes on along the minus strand of CM075978.1, from coordinate 93,822,851 downwards.
GCCACCTGGTCCGCTGAGTCACTGCAGCACTTCGTGTTTCACTCGAGATTCCAGCATCTGCAGTCGCCTGTATCTCCTTTAAAGTATTCACCCGCGTTTCTTTGCCGGCTTTCTCTCTCAATTTTCCCCAAGAGATGAAGACTAATTTCATTTTCTACCATTAGAAAGGTGGATTAAAAGAAAGAGGATCGGTTTACTGTCAAACATTTCAGTGATAAACCCCCGGTATGAAATGTTTTCATCTAGTGCTGCAAATGATCGCAATCACTAAGTATACATTAATAAAGTTGGCCGGGGGCTCCCCCTGATGGCTGGCCGCTGCTAATTCAACCACCCGAGCCGCTGAGTATATCCTTCAATTGATACAAAATGCTGTGGAGTTACTCAGCGGGACAGGCAGCATCTGTGGAGAGAAGGAATGGGCCACGTTTCGGGTCGAGACCCTTCTTCAGACTTTCCTTCAACATCTCAGAACTGTGAAACAGCATCTCACAATTATGGAGTATCAATGTAGCATCCAGGGTAGTAATAATGAGTGCAAACTCCATGCTGACTCCTGCACCTATTTTCTATGTTTCTATGTTTCAAACACCTATACATGACAATTAGCAGTTCATGGGGCTTATTCATAGTTATAGTGAAATTACAGCATGAAAACAGGCCCTCCGGCCCAACTTGCCCACACCGGCCAACGTGTCCCATCTGTACTTGTCCCACCTGCCTGTACACCTGCCTACAGACATGTCCAACATGGCTATTGCCCACTAGTCCCATCGGCCAACATGTCCCTTGTCCACTAGTCCAACCTGCCTGCGTTTGGCTCATATCCCTCTAAACCTGCCCTATCCATGTACCTGTCTAAAAGTTTCTTAAACGTTGAAATAGTCCCTGTGTCAACCACCTCCTCTGGCAGCTCGTTCCTACACCTACCACCCTTTGTGTGAAAAAGTTACCTCTCAGGTTTTGATTAAATCTTTCCCTCCTCACCTTAAACCTTTGTCCTCTGGTTCTCGATTCCCCTACTTTGGGCAAGAGACTCGGTGCGTCTATCCGATCTATTCCCTTTATGATTTTGTACTGCTCTGTAAGATCACCCCTCATTCTCCTGCGCTCCAAGGAATAGAGTCCCAACCTGCACAACCTCTCCCTATAGCACAGTCACTCAAGTCCGGGCAACATCCTTGTACTCTGGAATTATGTCTTTTTTTTGTAAACCATTATCTGCATTTCCTTGTTTCTACCCCTTTTTAATTGTCAAATGTACCGGGACCAGAATACGTCCATGCTGCGGCTTTGCAGGTACATTACCACAACAACGCAACAACATAGTGTGTGAATTATCAGATTATACCAGATAACCAGATCATAATAGTGATCTTCAGACTGAAGAAGGATCTCGACCCAAAATGTCACACATTCCTTCTCTCCAGAGATGCTGCCTGCCCTGTTGAGTTACTCCAAAATGTTGTGTCTATCTTTGGTGTAAGCCAGCATCTGCTGTGCCTTCCTACTCACTTTAAATGTGGGCCTCCTCTGCTGAGTCTGTGACCCTGTGCCTTTCAGGTCAACTGCAACTTCTCAACTCAGGATGGTTAGAATTGAAAGTGTTTCTATTAGTAGTAGTAAAAATTAGTAGTAAAAATGTACCACTAAGATCCACTTGGCTCTTAACGAGACAGGTACTCAGCTAAAACCTTGTTCGTTTAATACTGTAACTAATGCAAATGTCTCATGGTTAAAGAAAATTTTAAAAAACAAATTTTTATTTTTATTTTATTCAGGAGAGGATTAAGATGGCAAACAGAAATGGCAACTGTCCACGTTCTCCAGAGATGTTTGAGTTTAGTTTATTGACACATTTACCGAGGTAGAGTGAAAAGCGTGTTATCCAGTCAGCCATCCAGAAAGACGATACATGATTACAATCGAGCAATCCACAGTGCACAGGTATAGGATAAAGGGAATAATGTTTAGTGCAAGATAATGTCCAGTAAAGTCCAATCAAAGATAGTCCGAGGGTCCCCAATGAGGTAGATAGAAGCTCAGGACTGCTGCCTCGCTGTTGGTAGGATGGTGCAGTTGCCTGGTAACTGAAGATGTTCACAAAAAGCTGGAGTAACTCAGCGGGACAGGCAGCATCTCTGGAGAGAAGGAATGGGTGATGTTTCGGGTCGAGACCCTTCTTCAGACTGGTGTTAACTGAAGATGTTGATAGTTGAAGATAGTTGAAGATGTGGCCTGACCCCCTGAGTTACTCCAGCTGCAGGTTCAGCGCACAGCGAAGATGTGCATTCATAAACCACCTTCTCGGTATCAGCATTGCCCCAAAGGGTTTGCAGTGAGTGAATTATTTTTTAAATGTTGCTTTGTGGAAATATATGCCTATCGGAAAAGTGTGAACATAAAATGATGGGCAGAACCTATTCCAAAACAACTTGCTTTGATTTCGAATCCTGATATTTTGGAGTTTTGTTTTGGGTTTATTGTCACGTGTACTGAAGCACAGTGGAAAGTTTTTTGGTACATGCTCTCCAGTCAGCGGAAAGACTATACATGATTACATTCAACCCATCCACAGTGTACAGATACAGGATAAAGGGCATGACATTTAGTGCAAGATAAAGTCCAGTAGAGTCTGATTAAAGATAGTCCGAGCGTCTCCAATGAGGTAGATGGTAGCTCAGGACCACTGTCTGGTTGGGTGAATGGATGTTTCAGTTGCCTGATGACAGCTGGAAGAAACTGTCCCTCAATCTGGAGGTGTGCGTTTTCACACTTCTATACCTCATGCCAGATGGGAGAGGGGAGAAGAGGGAGTGGCCAAGGTGAGGCTCATCACTTTCCTACCAGCCTTCCCCTATGTATGTAACAAATATGTACCAACGCCTTTTGAACAATGAATGCATGTTTTGCTCATTTCCTTTCAAATAAACTGACTTCATCCTCTGACGTAAGAAGTTAGGGGTTGTTACAGTAGCACAGCGGAAGAGTTGGTGCCTTACAGCGCCAGGGACCCGGGTTGGATCCTGACTGCGGGTGCTGTCTGTACAGAGTATATATGTTCTCCCTGTGACCGTGTGGGTTCTCTCCAGGATCTCCGGTTTCCTCCCACATCCCAAAGATATACAGGTTTGTAGGTAAATTGGCTTTGGTAAAAATTGTAAAATTGTCCCTAGTGCGTAGCTTAATCTTAGTGTAGAGGGTGATCACTAGGCGGCACGGACTCGGTGGGTCGAACGGCTTGTTTATGTGTTGCATCTCCAAAGTCTAAAGTCTAAAAGTTGAAAGTCTAATATTGGCAAATATTTGCTCAGATCAGCAAATTCTGCTTTGGCGCTCAAAATCCCACATCTCCTTAACTTTCCAGTTTAACTTTGAAGAAATAAATGTGTAGAAATTGACACATGGAATGACGGAAGCCACTCGATTATCTCAGGCTGGAATTACAATCCACATTCTGGAATTTGCATTCCACTGCTAACTATTTCAATCAGACCCATTGTCTTTCCAGAGGAATAGGTTGGTATGTCTGTATGCCTGCACACAGTGTGGGAATGCAGGACAGTAAGAATGAAATCAGGAATTTAGAGGCACATGCAACAAGGATAATAAAACAATCATGGGAAACGTTAAATCTCCTCAAGGTATGCCTACGTTGAAGAAGTTCTCCACCTCTCTCCGACAAGAGTTCTGCAATACTCTCTTGCTGCACCCAGTCTGTGCCGAAGTAGTCTTTACGCTGCAGGACATGGGGGAAGAGTGTGGTGGAGACGCACCTCCAAAATAAGGGAAGGGATTCCACACCAGTGGGACACATGAGTGGCAAGGGTGGGGGAGAAATGTGTGAAATTTGAGCAGTGTGTGTAAACAGTATTGAATGTCTGTATAGCCTCCGAAAATGTCGGATGAATTTTTTGCACAGTTCATGTATTGTATATATTTATTATTTGAATAAAGTCTATTTAAAATAAAAAAAGTACCTTCTATATCTCTCATTCCTCTTTCCCCAGCATCTCTGGATAGAAGGAATGGGTGATGTTTTGGGTTGAGACCCTTCTTCAGTCTGAAGAAGACATCAGACTGAAGAAGGGTCTTGACCTGAAACGTCACCCATTCCTTCTATCCAGAGATGTTGCCTGTCCCGTTGAGTTACTCCAGCATTTTGTGTCTAACAAGGGATGAAAACACATGGATAAAGATGATGGAGTCAGAAGGAACTGCAGATCCTGGAATCTTGAGTAAAACACTAAGCGTTGGAATATCTGAAGAAGGGTTTTAACCCGAAACGTTACCTATTCCTTCTCTCCAGAGATGCCGCCTGCCCGCTGAGTTACTCCAGCATTTTGTGTCAATCATTGCTGGAGTAACTCAACGGGTCATGCAGCATCTCTGGAGTGAATGGGCAGGTGACATTTTTGGTTTAATTCTATAATTCCTCTTATTTTGATGCTGATATTAACCTGTGTATGTTAAAGCCTTAAAATAACAGACATACCAGTGCTAAAGAAATGTATTCACTAATATCATCAATAATGACTTACCAGTTATTGTACAAGGTATAAAATCATGAGAGGAATAGATCGGTTAGGCGCACAGAATCTCTTGTCCAAACTAGGGAGGTGAAACTAACCAGAGGCCATAGGTTTAAGGTGAAGGGGAAAAGATTTAATAGGAATGTGAGGGGTAACTCTTTCACATAAAGGGTGGTGGGTGTATGGAACAAGCTGCCAGAGGAGGTAGTTGAGGCAGAGACTATCGCAACCTTTAAGAAACAATTAGACAGGTACATGGATAGGACAGGTTTGGAGGGATATGGGCGAAACACACGCAGGTGGGACTAGTGTAGCTGGGACATGTTGGCCGGTGTGGGCAGGTTGGGGCGAAGGGATACTGTTTCCACACTGTATCACTCTCTGCCTCTATGTTAAGTTTATTTCTCAAAACAAAATGCAATTTACTTTCAAATTAAAGTTTGAACCTGTTGGCTGCTCTCACATTCCTCGCTGTGATGGTTTCTAGTTAAAAATTAGTCATTCAATTCTATTTTGACCATGCTATCAAATCAGATTAAATTAAATTGGGCGGCATGGTGGCATAGTGATAGAGTTACTGCCTTACAGCACCAGAGAACCCGGTTCGATCCTGACTACAGGTGCTGTCTGTACGGATTTTGTACGTTCTCCCTGTGACCTGCGTGGGTTTTCTCCGAGATCTTCGGTTTCCTCCCACACTCCAAAGACGTACAGGTTTGTAGGTTAATTGGCTTGGTAGAAATGTAAAATTGCCCCCAGTGTGTGTAGGGCAGTGTTAATGTGCGGGGATCGCTCGGTCGGTGCGGGCTCGATGGGCCGAATGGCCTGTTTCCGCATTGTACCTCTAACCTAAACCATCAGAAAGATCTAACAGTTGCTAATCTTCCCCACTTGGTGATGGCTTACACCAATTAGTACCTTCCCCGAGACGCGTATTGAATAATCTAATTCCAAGCGGACTGAAAGGATTTTAAAATGGTTTATTTCTGTTGCTGGTTTCCTTCCTTCCCATTGTGACACTGATGTGCATGGACACACAGTTTATCCATTTATGCTGTTAGCGTCTGACAAAGTGGAAATGGAGCTAACCTAAGCAGCCGTCGTTAACTGAGTGCAATGAAAGCCAAGACTAATATGCCCAAGCAACAGGCCTCTGCCCTTTTGACATTTTGAAGTAAGCATTCCCTGGTGGAAGCCTTTTAGATCACCCTCCTTGTATGGTGTGGATTGCACCTTTGTTAAGTGTTGGCCACTTTTTTTGGCTCAGTTACTGCAATGCAACTGAGAAGGGCACTGATATTAAACAGATTAACACCTCATTGGCTCCCCGCTGACATTCTCTAAACTTGACTTTCTTCAGCTAGGAAGTCGCATACTGCTCGCGACACAGAGCCCCTGGAGGGGGTTACAGACGCTTCCTGGCAATGCAATAGCACAGATGTCCGTCCGCCTTCTCCTCCACGCAGGTTTTAACTTTAACAATGTGGAGCTTGCAAATTCATCACCGCGGTTATGGATATATTAGGCTATACAATGAAGGGCAGATGTTGTTGGCTTACACAACAATTATGGGGGTTGGGGGGGGGGGTGGGTGGGTGGAGTGGGGAGAGAAAGCTGGAAGAGGTGAGTAGTAGGACAAGGGACCCGACCCAAAACATCACCCATTCCTTCACTCCAAAGATGCTGCCTGTATTATGATGATGCTGTTTTACTCCAGCTTTTTGTGTCTATCTCCGGTTTAAACCAGCATCAGCAATTCCTTCTTACACAAAACATCACCCATTCCTTCTCTCCAGAGATGCTGCCTGCCCTGCTCAGTTACTCCAACATTTTGTGTCTATGTTTGAGTGATAGATGGATACAGACGAGGGAGGGGGGCTTGCAGTTCTTCTATCCTTATTTCACACCTTTTGTCATTTCATCTCTGGCTTCTGTCCAACCATCTCCCATCAACGACCCCCCCTCCCCCCTCCTCTCGCTTGTACGACTCATCAGGCTTTGCCCTACCCCACTTCTCTTCCAGCTTTCCCTCCCCCCTGCCCCACCACAATCAGTCTGGCCTCTCCAGGCTTCTCTATGCTGGCAGTGATTGGTATCTCCCTGATCTGATCTCCCTGAGTTGATTAATTCTGATATAATTCAATAACAAATGAAGTCCCCTCTTGAAGATGTTAGTACAGTCTGCACTGATAATTTCCCACTTTGATCTCTCATGCTTGAGGATCTTGAATCAGAATTGCAATCAGTGTAGTAGTCTTTTCCAGTAGCCGGCGATGTACAACTTCAGTTCTGATGTGGATCACTGAAGATTAACTATCAAGAAGCAATGTGGTTTTCCAGAATGCTCCCCTGCTCTTCATCCCCACTGCTTATCCATTCAGAAGGATAAAGAGCTAATGGTTTTCTCAACTAAACTACTGGCCAGTTGTTCTGAAGAATGGTCTTGACCCAAAACGCCACCCATTCCTGCTCCCCAGAGATGCTGCCTGTCCCGCTGAGTTACTCCAGCTTTTTGCGTCTATCTTCAGTTTAAGCCAGCATCTGCACAGTTCCTTCTTACACAAAATGTCACCCATTCCTTCTCCCCAGAGACGCTGCCTGCCCCGCTGCGTTACTCCAGCATTTTGTGTCTATCTTCGATGTAAACCAGCATCTGCAGTTCCTTTCGACTCAAAGTGTCACTTTCCATGTTGGCCAGACCAACAGCCCTCACCAACGTCTGCAGATGCACCATAGAAAGCATTTTATCAGGATGCATCAAAGCAGGATCATGGGAGAAGCTCCATGCAAGATCCAGAAGAAATTGCAGAGAGTTGTGCACAAAGCCCAGACCATCAAACAAACCAACCTTCCTTCCATTGATTCTACCTACACTTCATGCTCCCTCAGCAAAGCCATCACCATAATCAGTCTCAACCCGGTCACTCACTATTCTCCCCTCTCCCATCAGACAAGAGGTACAGACATTTGAAAACACACACCTCCAGATTCAGGGACAGTTTCTTCCCAACTGTTATCAGGCAACTGAACCATCCTATCATCAGCTCGAGTGTGGTTCTGAACTCTCAGCTGCATCATTGGAGACCTTTGAACTATTTTTAATCGGACTTTATCAGACTTTATCTTGCACTAAATATTGTACCCTTTATTCTTTATCTATACACCGTGGACGGCTTGATTGCAATCATGTATAGTCTTTTCTTTGACTGGATGGCACGCAAACAAAAGCTGTTGAGTGTACCTTGGTACACATGATAATAATAAACTTTTTTTTTTTTTTTAATTTTTATTTATTAGAAGTACATTACATTACAACCACATACATTAATACTCGTCATTTGTATCTTCTTACAATTAATGTACTCCCTTTATTTTTTTTTTTTTTACACTAAAAAAGGAAAAGATTGAAAGAGAGAAGAAAGTGAAGGAAAAAGTGAAAGTGTAGAAAAGTGTAGAAAATGTAACAACAAAAAAGGACGAAGACCCTATGAGAGCGAAATTAAAAACAAAAGAAAAAGAGTTAAGAAATAGGCCCTAGGAAAAAAAAAGAGAAAAAGAGAGAGGAAAAAAACAAATATTTTTTTGAGCATTACGTAAATAGGACATACCAACTCTTCAACTATCATCCCCCCTTACCCGACCTCAATTTTTTATTTTTTTTAAAGTACTTTTGCACCCTAATATGTTTGTAATAATTCTATAAATGCAGACCACGTCAGGTGGAAGTGATCTGGTTTACCTGCTAGGAGGAATCTTATCTCTTCTAGGTGTAGTGTTTCAAACATATTTGAAATCCACATATTTATAGTTGGTATTGGAGCCTTCTTCCAAAATTTTAGAATTAGCTTTTTTCCAGTTATTAACCCATAGTCCATTAATTTCTTTTGAAACACATTTAGTTCTGGGATAATAATAAACTAAACTAAACTAAACCAAACTAAACTAGAGTGCTGAGTTATTCCAACACTTTGAGTCCTTTTTTTGCAGATATTCTAAATGAATGGGATAATTTGCAAGAAAGCATCATTTCTTAAATGTTATCCATTGCCGGTTCAGTCATATCTTTTAATGTTGTACTCTATTATTTTTTTGCGCTGTTTTTGAACCACAATCTTGCACTATTCTGCTGTTTTGTACTCATCATTGCATTGTGTGTATAACATTGTCCATGTGAGCTTCTTCACGTGAACAAAGGAATTTCATTGCATCCTGGTGTATATAATGATAAACTAATCCGAAAACTGTAACTTGTAAAGGTGTCACTCAATTAATCGTAACCAAACCTGTTGTTCAAAAAACAAATGGGATTCATTGTTTAAGAAGGAACTGCAGATGCTGGAAAATCGAAGGTAGACAAAAATGCTGGAGAAACTCAGCGGGTGAGGCAGCATCTATGGAGTGAAGGAAATAGGCAATGTTTTGGGTCGAAACCCTTCTTCAGTCTGAAGAAGGGTTTCGACCCTAAACGTTGCCTATTTCCTTCGCTCCATAAATGCTGCCTCACCCGCTGAGTTTCTCCAGCAATTTTGTCTAACTGGGATTCATTCTCACTTTTATCTGGAATGCATCACAGCATAGTTAGGGACCAGCTCCATCCAAACTGCATCAAGAAGCCCATGCAAACAGTGGAAGAAGCACCATCTCCCAAATGACCCACCTCACCAATCACTTTCTGAACCACCATTGACAAAATCTATGGCACAATGACAATAACTCTTTAGTTTGGCGACACAGCGCGGAAACAAGCTCTTCGTCCCACCGAGTCCACGCCGACCAGCGATCCCTGCACACTAACTCTATCCTACACACACTCGGGACAATTTACCACCGTACCAAGCCAATTAGCCTACAAACCTGTACATCTTTGGAGTGTGGGAGGAAACTGGAGCTTCCCGTTCAAAACCCACGAAGGTCACGGAGAGAAGGTACAAACTCTGTACAGTCACGCACCCATAGTCTGGATCTCTGGTACTGTGAGGCTGCAACTCTAACACTGCAACACCATACCGCATTAATTATCTATAACTATATTCTGCACTCTGTATCTTCCCCTTTGCTCTACCTAATGTACCTCAGTTTGACTTGATTGTATTTATGTATAGCTTTATCTGATCTGATAAGATGGCATGCAAAACAAAGCTATTCACTGTACCTCGGTACACGTGTCAATAATAAGATCATAAGACAAATGAGCAGAATCAGGCCATTTGGCCCACCAAGTCTACTCTGCCATTCAATCATGGATCATCTATTTTTCCCTCTCAACCCCATTCTCCTGCCTTTTCCACATGACCTTTGATGTCCTTATTAATCAAGAATCTATCTATCTCTGCTTTAAAAATATCCAATGTTTCGCCCTCCAAAGCCCTCTGTGGCAATGAATTCCACAGATTCACCATCCTCTGATGAAAGAAATTTCTCCCCCTCCTCAGTAATAAGCCTCAAAGTGAACCATAAACCAATGGGGTCCCACATTGGCACTTTCGACCACCTGAGAGCCCATAGATCGGGTGTGGAAAGAAATCAGGGTCAATCCCAAGGTGAATATGTGGAATTCTATGCCACAGAAGGCTGTGGAGGCCAAGTCACTGGAGATTTGTAAGGCAGGGATTGACAGCTTCTTGATTAGTCAGGGTGTCGGGGGTTTTGGGGAGAAGGCAGGTGAATGGGGTTGAGAGGAAAAGATAGATCAGCCATGATCGAATAACAGAGTAGACTTGATGGGCTGAATGGCCTAATTCTTCTCCTATCACTTCTGAACTTATGAACATCTAAAGAAAAGAAATAGATAATAAGAAATTAACCTTTTTAAAACAATTGTACAAAGGAATACCATGAGTAAGGCATATCTCACATTCGATCAACCATCTAAGCACACTCCATCCCCCCCCCCCCCTCTCCCACACACACACACACACACAGATTGGATGATAATATTTGTTTGCTGGCTGATAGCTGGCAAAATGGAGGAGGGAGGGGGAGGAGGCGAGGAGGCGCGGGGAGAGTTCAGCTGAGCAAATGTGTCCTTTAGTTATAGGGGCTGGCCTTGAGAAAGGGGGCGGTCCAGCTCCGACCACAGCGGCTAACTACAAATCACTTGACCCACCTCACAATCACCTGTGAATCTCCGCCACAAAGTAAGGGAAGTTAAACTTGCTTGAAAAACTGTTCCAAAAATTCAGCGGTATGTCAAACATTTGTGAGTTTGCTTGTTCGTATGTACGGGTGCCTACAAGTCGGATGTTTGTAATCAGTGGAGGGACTTGTACAGTTTTGAAGTGCAATAATGTCATAATATGGTAGTGCAATGCAGCATTTGCAAGACAGCTCTTTCACCCAGAGAGTTGTGAATCTGCAGAATTCTCTACCAAAAAAGGCAGTGGAGGCCAATTCACCTGATGTTTTCAAGAGAGAGTTAGAGTTAGCTCTTTGGGCTAAAGGAATCAACGGATATGGGGGAAAAAACAGGAACGGGGTACTGATTTTAGATGATCAGCAATGATCATATTGAATGGCGGTGCTGGTTCGAAGGGCCGAATGGCCTACTCCTGCACCTATTTTTGTTTCTATGTTCTCTGAATGTAAAGAGACAGAAGTCCACTTCATCAAAGGGGAAGATATATTTTATTGTCCTTTTGCATGTGTTGATATTTTGGTGACCTAGTGCTGAGGGTTGATATTAGAGTTGGTTACTTGTTCAGAAGGAAAACAAATAAATGGGGTAGCACGGTGGCGTAGCGGTAGAGTTGCTGCCTTATAGTACCAGAGACCCGGGTTCTATCCTGATGACGGGTGCTTCCTGTATGAGTTTGCATGTTCTTTCTGTGACTGCGTGGGTTTTCCCCGGGTCTTCCGGTTTCCTCTCACACTCCAAAGATGTAAAGGTTTGTAGGTTAATTGGCTTTGGTAAAAATTGTAAATTGTCCCTAGTGATATTGTACGAGGTGTTTGCTGGTCTTCGTGGACTCGCTGGGCTGAAAGGCTTGTTTCCTCTCTGTATCTCAAAACTAAACTGAATTTCAAGTATGAAGATAAACACCTAGATAGAGTGGATGTGGAGAGGATATTTCCACAGGTGGGAGAGTCTAGGACCAGAGGCCATAGCCTCAAAATGAAAGGACGTTCCTCTAGGAAGATGAGGAGGAATTTATTTCGTCAGAGGGTGGTGAATCTGTGGAATTCTTTGCCACTGAAGGTTGTGGAGGCAGAGATAGTTAGATTCTTGATTAGTACGGTTGTCAGGGGGTATGGGGAGAAGGGAGGAGAATGGGTTAAGTGGGAAAGATAGATCAACCATGATTGAATGGCGGAATAGACTTAATGGGCCGAATGGCCTCATTCTGCACTTATCACGTCAACATATGAAAGACAGCCTTTAAGAAGACTTACATAATCCTTTCTTGCCTCTGACCTATGTTAATTGATAGTTAGAGTTTTAGTTTTAGTTTTAGAGAAATGTCCTTCGGCCCACTGCGTCCACGCCGAATGCAATCCACTAGTCCACTAGCACTATACTACACACCTGGGATAATTTACAATTTTTAACAAAACCACATTTACCTACAAACCTGTACGTCTTTGGAGTGTGGGAGGAAACAGGAGCACCCAGGAAAAACCCACACTCTCACGGGGAGAAAGTACAAACTCCATACAGACAGCACCCGTAGTCAGGATTGAACCCGGGTCTCTGCTGCCTTATAGCACTCTACTGCTGCGCCACCGTGCCGCTCATAGGTTTTGATTTAGGTTTACATATTGATGTTATCACTCGATAGCCGGAGCTGAATATTAAATTCATTATTTAAGCTTCGGCAAAAAAACTTTAAATCTAAGATCTAACAGACCATGAAATTCACTGAGTGATAGTAGGTCAAATGCATAACGTATTCATACCAGATTCCTTGCGCTGTTAGTTTAATGGAAGTGTTAACCAATTAAAGGAATTGAGGTCTACCTCACTGTTAAAATAATTAACAGCAGAATCTCCCATAAGTATGTTAAATGTTCACAGGCTAATCATAGAAACATAGAAAATAGGTGCAGGAGTAGGCCATTCGGCCCTTCGAGCAAGCACAGCCATTCAATGTGATCATGGCTGAGCATCCAAAATCAGTACCCCATTCCTGCCTTCTCCCCATCCACATACTATTAAAAGTCTCGACTTGTTTGTCTGTCTGTGATCTCAGGAGCTACACCAAAACGGTACACAATAACGCAAGTTATATTTCATGTTATTGATGTTATATTTCATGTTATTGATATTTCAGGGTTTAAAGAAGCAAACTTTAACAAGATTTATACTGTTAAAATACTTCCTGCCAGCTTCCAACAAACTTCGATACAAAGTTGCAATACAGGAATATTCTGTGCTTCCACCAACTTTTCACCTGAGTGGGACATCACAGTCCTCCACCCGACATTTGCGACAATGTTGCCATCATACAACACTTACTCCAGTTCCAGGCAGGACAGGAGGGGGAGGGTGAATTGGTATTGCAATTGGGGAAGAGCAATTGGAATATTTTTAAAGTCCAGTGCTGGGGGAGGCAGGGGAGTTCTGGAATCTTATGTTCAGCAACGGGTTGCGTTGGGGGACCAGGCCTCCCGTGGGGGCTATGGGTGAGCGGTTGAATATTGCGTTGGGGAAATGGGTTGCGTTGAGAGACCAGGCCTCCCGTGTGACAGGGACCCAACGGGTCCCACTTGGTCTAGTATTCCCTAAATCCTTGCACAATGATTATTTGAAGCAATGACGGAACTCTGATGTCATGATAAGTCGTAGAAGCAGTTCCAAGAGTTGGCTTTCAAGGTGGGTAGAGATTAAAGGAATACATTTCAGCTGGTTTAGGATGGAGAAAATTATATTGGATTCTGCCTTTTCATTTTGGCCCCCTGAATTTTTCTGCACCTAGTGGATGTTGGGTGAAGGGAGGACTGTTGTGATGAACTCCACAGTCAATGCACCATCTCACTTTACAGAAGAACAGAAGAAAATGGGAGCTGAATTGGGCAGCACTGTGGCACAGCGGTAGAGTTGCTGCCTTACAGCCCTAGAGATCCGGATTCAATCCTGACTATTCGGTGCTGTCTGTATGGATATTGCACATTCTCCCTGTGACCACGTGGATTTTCTACGGGTGCTCCGGTTTCCTCTCATATTCCAAAGACATACATGTTTGTAGGTTCATTTGCTTTGGTAAACAAAATTAATATAATGTATCTAGTGTGTGTAGGATAGTGCTAGAGTATGGGATGATCGCTGGTCGGCACGGAATCGATGGGCGGTATCTCTAAATTCTAATAGTCTAAAGTTCTCCTCCTCTCTCCGATGCGAGTTTTATCATCCCAAAGACTTGTGGGTTTGTAGGTTAATTGGCTTCTGTGAAATTGTAAATTGTCCCTAGTGTTTAGGATGGTGTTCATGTACAAGGTGATCTCTGGTCGGCGTGGACTCGGTGGGCCGAAGAGCTTGTTTCCACGCTGTATCTCTAAAGCCAAAAGTCTATAGACTTGTGATACCCTGATAACTCTCAGAAATGTTTTACCAGTTGAGCTGAGACAGAAAACCTTTACTCAACATCCATTGTCCACTCTACTACACGCTTCACAGAGCCCCAAGACTTCAACCAAGTTGTGCTATCTTGCACACATTTTTCAATTCAGTTCAGTTTAGTTCATTGTCACGTGCAGCGAGGTACCGTGAACAGTGCTAACCAGTCAGCAGAAAGACAATTTTTTCCAAAATTAAACTTTATTCAGAATAATAAAAAATATTTGCAAAACAAGAACATGTAAATTGTACATTGTCCCTAGTGTGCAGGATAGTTCTAGTGTGCGGGGATTGCTGGTCGGTGCGGACTCGGGGTCCAAAGGGCCTGTTTCTACACTGTAGCAATGTTACAAAATTTTGAGATTTAAAAAATAAAGTCTGCAATTTATCCCATCAGATAAAGCATAAAAAGAAGTTTAATTTGACACTTAATTCACTTTCATCTCTTCAGTATTAAAAAAGTTATGGCCATTATCATACTCAGAAATTAGTACCTTGTTCCCTATTGCTTTTCCATTGACTTAACACAAAAGCTGTGATCGAGGACAGTTAAAAGCCCATAACTTTCTTAAAAATTATGGTAACTGAAAGAAACTTTCAGGTATTATAGATTGAAGCATTCTGAAACAAATATGAAACAATCTTACTTCGAAGACATGAAAGTAAAGCATATAATTAGTTAGTTACCTAATTGTAGCTAATTACAAAATTCAATTACTAGATCTAAACATCTATCATTTTCTTAAGAATAGATTAACATTTTTAAATAGCCTAAGTGTCCAAATAACATTCACACAATAATTCACAATATAACATAATTTTTAAATCTAATTTTCATGAATTTACAGGCCAAATGGAAGGAATTGAATGTTTAATACCTGTAAATTAATGGGGATTTAATTCATTTTGCGAGTGAGAATTTCTGGAATGCGATCATTTGGAACGTTAATTTGCGGTGAATTTAACCCCGTATTGGCATGAAAAATACTGCCGTTAATTCAGGGAATAAAATCACCGTGTCGCATGACAAAATGTGAATTAAAGGCTTCTTAAGAAGCACTTTTATACATTTAAAGAAAGCACTTTTGTTTACCTATCCATTGTGTGAAATCCGTCCCCGTTATTGGCGTTGACGCTTCAGGAGCTGCTTTTAAAACTACTGTAGCGCTGACATTGACGATTTAATTTTTAAAAAAAATTCACAAATCGCCGGTAGGAACGATTTTGTCAGCGAAGTTTTGTACTCCAACAAAATATTTCCAGGACAAGGAAGGAGAAACCGCGTTTTAACCCCGCCCCCCCCTTAAAGGCGCCAAAATCGCGCACACGGCCAGTGGCAGAATTACAGCGCGACTGAAGGTAAGTTTTGTAACATACCTATACACTGTATCTCTAAACTAAACAAAACTCAACCAAACTAAGAACAATGCAAGAATTCTTCCAACATTCTCAGCGACTATACATTAATTCATTCATAAGCATTATATTTGCTAGCGTTCACAAAAAATATCATTATACCGGGCACCATTGCCACTCCTGTGACCTCCTAGGGTGATATCCCTTGCATTGTTTGAGGGGCGTCTCCACCACAACCAGCCCCCCAACAGAAAGACCCTAGACTCTGGTTCCCCCCCCCCCCCCCAGACTCAACGTTGAAGAAATTGCAGCGAATCATGAAGGCAGCCCAGACCATCACACAAACCAACCTCCCTTCTATTGAGTCCATTTATACCTCACGCTGCCTCGGCAAGGCCAGCAGCATAATCAAGGACAAGTCACACCCTGGCCACTCCCACTTCCCCCCCTCTCCCATCAGGCAAAAGATATAGAAGTGTGAAAACACATACCACCAGATTCAAGGACAGTTTCTTCCCAGCTGTTATCTGGCAACTGAATCATCCTACCACAACCAAAGAGCAGTGCTGAACTACTATCTACCACTTTGCTGACCCTTGGACTATCCCTGATTGGACTTTGCTGCCTTTACCTTGCAATATAGGTTATTCCCTTCTCAGGTATCAATACACTGTAAATGGCTCGATTGCAATCAGAGAAACATAGAAACATAGGAAATAGGTGCAGGAAGAGGCCATTTGGCCCTTCAGGCCTGCACCGCCATTCATTGTGATCATGGCTGATCATCCACAATCAGTAACCCGTGCCTGCCTTCTCCCCATATCCATTCATTCCGTTAGCCCCTAGAACTCTATCTAACTCTCTTTTAAATTCATCCAGTGAATTGGCCTCTACTGCCTTCTGTGGCAGAGAATTCCACAAATTCACAACTCTCTGGGTGAAAAAGGTTTTTCTCATCTCAGTTTTAAATGGCCTCCCCTTTATTCTTAGATTGTGGCCCCTGGTTCTGGACTCCCCCATCATTGGGAATATTTTTCCTGCATCTAGCTTGTCCAGTCCTTTTATAATTGTATATGTTTCTATAAGATTCCTTCTCATCCTTCTGAATTCCAGTGAATACAAGCCCACTCTTTCCAATCTTTCCTCATATGAAAGTCCCGCCATCCCGGGGATTAACTTCGTGAACCTACGCTGCACTGCCTCAATAGCAAGGATGTCCTTCCTCAAATTAGGAGATCAAAACTGCATACAATACTCCAGATGTGGTCTCACCAGGGCCCCGTACAACTGCAGAAGGACCTCTTTACTCCTATACTCAAATCAATAGACAATAGACAATAGACAATAGGTGCAGGAGTAGGCCATTCGGCCCTTCGAGCCAGCAGCGCCATTCAATGTGATCATGGCTGATCATCCCCAATCAGTACCCCGTTCCTGCCTTCTCCCCATATCCCCTGACTCCGCTATTTTTAAGAGCCCTATCTAGCTCCCTCTTGAAAGCATCCAGAGAACCTGCCTCCACCACCCTCTGAGGTAGAGAATTCCACAGACTTCTCGTTATGAAGGCCAGCATGCCATTAGCTTTCTTCACTGCCTGTTGTACCTGCATGTTTACTTTCAGTGACTGGTGTACAAGGACACCCAGGTCTCGTTGCACTTCCCTTTTTCCTAATCTGACACCATTGAGATAATAATCTGCCTCCTTGTTCTTGCCGCCAAAGTGGATAACCTCACATTTGTCTACATTATACAGCATCTGCCCACTCACTCAACCTGTCCAAGTCACCCTGCAACCATGTGCCATCTTTCCACTGACTGGATCGCACGCAACAAAAAGCTTTTCGCTGTACCTCTGTACACGTGACAATAAACTCAACTGAAACTGGGTGCACCAAGCTGCAGTGTATCCCTCAGCAGGTACTCCTGCAGTCTGGAGTAAGCCAGTCTGTTGATCGCATGAGCCTCTGGTGCACCTGGGTCAACGTACGACAAGGAATAATGTTTCCGTTACTTTCATGGCTAAGCAGAGGGCCGCAGCTGTGTGTCCAGATGAGAATGGGACAGCTTTGCTAAAAAGGGCAAGCTCGGAATCGAATGCTTTCAAAGCTCAATGAATATTTATAAATGTTGCCGGGTGCAAATACGCTGTTTACAACAGTTGTAAGCAAAGGTTTTACATTTCAAGTACAAATAGAAAAAATCCACCATGCAATTTCATTTTCAGAACCTCTTCACTTATTCTGCTAAAATGAATATTATCACTTATATTTAATTCAACATTTGGAAGGCCTTTCAGCTCTCTCCAATTAAATCCACACACAATAAACCATATAACCATATAACAATTACAACACGGAAACAGGCCATCTCAGCCCTTCTAGTCCGTGCCGAACACTTACTCTCACCTAGTCCCATCTACCTGCACTCAGACCATAACCCTCCATTCCTTTCCCGTCCATATACCTATCCAATTCATTTTTAAATGATAAAATCGAACCTGCCTCCACCACTTCCACTGGAAGCTCATTCCACACAGCTACCACTCTCTGTTGCCCCTAAACTTTTGTCCCTTAATTCTCAAATCAGAGAACCATACCTGTTCCACTAATTTGATTTTCTTTCTTTGACTTCAGACTTTACACTTTAGGGATACAGTGCCGAAAGAGGCCCTTCGGCCCAGGTTGAACAGTTTATCCACAGTTACTGCTGACTACTTGTATTCGCAGTTGGAGATATTTGTGATGTTATCTCACCTGCAAAAAACTCACTTCTTCAATGTATTCCAGAAAATTATTTCCATGGTGCAGATATGCTTCAGAGTTTATAAATTCATAAGTTCATAGATGATAGGAGCAGAATTCGGCCACTCGGCCCATCAAGTCTATTCCGCCACTCAATCATGGCAGATCTATCTTTCCCTCTCAACCCCATTCTCCTGCCTTCACCCCATAACCACCGATACCCATACAAATCAAGAATCCATCCATCTCTGCCTTAAAAATATCCACAAACTTGGCCTCCACAGCCTTCTCTGGCAATGAATTCCACAGATTCACTGCCCTCGGACTAAAGAAATTCCTCCTCATCTTCCTAAAGGAAATTCCTTTTATTCTGAGGCTACGACCTCTGGTCTTGGACTCTCCCACTCATGGAAACATCCTCTCCACATCCACTCTACCCAATCCTTTTGCTATTTGGTAAGTTTCAATGAGGTCCCCCCTCAGTCTTCTAAACTCCAGCGAGTAGAGGCCCAGCGATGTCAAATACTCATCATATGTTAACCCACTCTTCCTGGGATCATTCTCGTAAACCTCCTCTGGACCCTCTCCTTACGTATCTGCGAAATTTAAAACATTTTGTGCTATTATTTTTTTTAAATGAACATATCTAGCTCTCTCTGTCTGATCCCAGTGAGAAGGGGTTGGAAACCCACTTGCTAAGCTTTCTCAGTGTTGGGGAGAGATTGATTGCTATGGTTAGTCAACAACTCCGATATAGTTTTATCATGCATGTGGCAGGATGGTAAAGGACAAACTCAATGGACCTTGGTCTCTCTTTGTCCTGCAATGACATTGGCATCTCATTAGCACTCAGAACCCCAGAGCCAGACCGATATAAATCAAAGCCTTCTCAATCAGGTTACATTGACAACAACTGCAATTGCTCTACTTTGCCAGACTATTCAGGTACTGCTAAGACATCACCAGAGTATTAAAATAATTGCAGACATGGTATTTAAAAAAAAAGATTGTTACTCTAACATTAAAAGTTTGAACAAAACATTTTGTCATTTAAATTTCACTCCCCTTTGCCTTCTACACATAATATTGGTTAACTTGCAAAAAAAATGTGCCTTTGTATGCCTGTCCATTGTGACTGAGAATTCATTGTAATTTAAACAAAGGGTTTAATGTACATACGTATGTAGGAAGAAACTGCAGATGGTGGTATGAACTGAAGATAGGCACAAAAAGCTGGAGTAACTCAATGGTTCAAACAGCCCCTCTGGAGAAAAAGGAATAGGTGACGTTTTGGGTCGAGACACTTCTTCATATATATATATACAGTATATACATATATATACACATATATATACGTATTCATGTTTTCCTCTTGTTATATTTGAGCTGGATATTTGCACTGGATATTTGAGAGATATATATATATATATAGACAGGCAGCATCTCTGGAGAGAAGGAATGACATATTTGCACATAATCTAAATTTCAAAAACAGTTTAAATTAGTTTTCTTTGTGTCTCTCTATGTTAACCCAGCATCTGCAGTTCCTTGTCCACACTTAAACGTAGATGTTCTATTAACTTGTCCGTGAAGTGCATTGTAAAGTTTTTCTTGTATCAGGTTACTTTTCACATGACAGCTCTTATTGATGAATTAGCAATGGCTGTCTTCTTTGCTAGACGAGGTCAGGGTAGAATTCTAGGAGAGGATACAAAGTGCGCACTGTATTGCAATATTTAACTGAGATCTACATACTGATATTTATGGTGAACTCATCTTGATTACGTTTCTGATATTTTCGATTCTGATTCACAACTACCCGAGACTGATTATTCTGCAACAAGAATGTTAATCTGCTCTCCCGTTCCTCTCTCTCTCTCGCTCTCTCTCTCTCTCTCTCTCTCTCTTTCTCTCTCTCTTTCTCGCTTTCGTTCTCTCTCTTTCTCTCTTTCTCTCTTTCTCTCTTTCTCGCTTTCGTTCTCTTTCTCTCTTTCTCGCTTTCGTTCTCTTTCTCTCTTTCTTCTCTTTCTCTCTTTCTCTCTTTCTCTCTTTCTCTCTTTCTCTCTTTCTCTCTTTCTCTCTCTCTCTCTTTCTCTCTTTCTCTCTCTCTCTCTCTCTCTCTTCTTCTCTCTTTCTCTCTTTCTCTCTTTCTCTCTTTCTCTCTTTCTCTCTTTCTCTCTTTCTCTCTCTTCTCTCTCTCTCTCTCTCTCTCTCTCTCTCTCTCTCTCTCTCTCTCTTCTCTCTTCTCTCTCTCTCTTTCTCTCTCTCTTCTCTCTCTCTTTCTCTCTCTCTTTCTCTCTCTTCTCTCTCTCTTCTCTCTCTCTCTCTCTCTCTCTCTCTCTCTCTCTCTCTCTCTCTTTCTCTCTTCCTTCTCTCTCTTTCTCTCTTTCTCTCTTTCTCTCTTTCTCTTTCTATCTCTCTCTTTCTCTCTTTCTCTCTTTCTCTCTTTCTCTCTTTCTATCTCTCTCTTTCTCTCTTTCTCTCTTTCTCTCTTTCTCTCCCTTTCTCTCTTTCTCTCTTTCTCTCTCTCTCTCACTCTCTCTCTCTCTCTCTCTTTCTCTCTCTCTCTCCCTCTCTCATTCTCTCTCTCTCTTTCTATCTCTCATTCTCTCTCTCTCTCTTTCTCTCTCTTTCTCTCTCTATCGCTCTCTATCGCTCTCTCTGTATATATTCTGCATGTACATATGTCCATTTTCACATCTGCATATTATTTGTGCAGATGAGTGTGTGTGTGTGCATGTATAAACTAAAGTCAACTAAACAAAACAAAATTAAAATTAAAGTACACTAAACTGAACAAAACAAAATTAAACTAAACTAAACTCAATAAGCGTAACTAAATAAACTATACTAAACTAAAATGAAAGTTAAAGGAACTTTGGCTAAAATGTGCACAATTTTACAATTCACTGCAAATAATTTAATCATATAACATACAGCAGCAAATCAAAATGTTTCACCTTGAACCTATTTATTAGAATAGAATAAATGCATTTAATGGGTGATAATAATAATGTAATTCTTAGTGTTTAGCGGTTGGGCCCTTTCTGCCACCACACTTGCAAACAGCAACTGGGACTTGGTGAAAATGTATCGTCCGCAATCTATGTAGTTGACTTCGGAAAGATAATTATTTTGGAATAAGAACATTTCCTTTTATCGTTTATGTGCGTGCAGTTTATGTCATTTTGTCTAGAAATCAAGAAAATAGGAAGTGCATAGCAACCGTGGAACTGCTCACTTATGAATTCCCCATCCCTCTAGACTAATAAGATAACGGCAATTAATAAAAGGTGCAGAGATTGATTACCTTTGTGTTCGTGTCATTGTATTTAACCAGCCTCTTGGAACATTCATCAGCAGGCTGAGAAAGAGCAAACATATCCCAGCATGAGTTTGGAGGCTATTGTGTAGGAAATTGCAAGGTAACAGCTTCTCCTTTTACGTGAATATCTCGACTGATGGTGTAGGCAAGTGAGAGTTATTAATGCAGGGTTCAGCGAAAAGTTAAAACCCAATTGCTTTCGATTAGATTAAAAAATAATTTTATATAGATTTTCTTTGATCAATTTAAGTTTCTTCAAAAGTACATAGCTTTCAAAAAGAGAGTAAGAAGGAACTGCAGGTGCTGGTTTTATACCCAACCTGACCCTGGTTTAGACCCGAAACGTCACCTATTCCTTTTCTCCAGATTCCCCCCCTCCCCCCCTTCCCCGACTCTCAGTCTGAAGAAGGGTCTCGACCTGAAATGTCACCTGTTCCTTTTCTCCAGAGATGCTGCCCGACCCGCTGAGTTACTCCAGCATTTGGTGTCCAGCTTTCAAAAAGAGATTGCTCTTTAGTTAGGAAATGCAAGGAACTGCAGATACTGGATTCGGAAAAAAAAGGATACAAAGTGCTGGAGTAACTCAGCGGGTCAGGCAGTGTGGCTGGAGAACATGGCGAGGGGGCATTTTGGGTTGGAACGCTTGTCTGAAGAAGGGTCCTGAACTGAAACGTCACCTAACTATGTTCTCCAGAGATGATGCTTGTCCCGCTGAGTTACTCCAGCACTTTTGTCTTTTCTTTCTCTTTATTAAACTGATTCAAATCTGAGAATATGTCAGAATCCACCTGACACTAGTTAGATTTCCCCCCACCCCTTCCCCTCCCCTCTTTCTATCAACTTTATCCCCTGTACTTCATCAGTCTGAAGAAGGGTCCTGACCTGAAACGTTGACTGACCATTTCCCACCTGAATCTTCCCTGACCCACTGAGTTCCATTAGCAGTTTGTCCTTTCACTGTCAGAAACGATATTTGAAAAGAAAATGCTCAGAAGAAAACCAACAGGCGTTACCCAGTTATTAATCACCTTCCCTCCATGGAGGTGGTGGGGTCAAGGGTCAAAGGTCAGGTTGGGTGTGTGTTGCTAAGGTAGACAAAGTTTCAGGTGGAAATGCCAGAAGCTGCATCGCACAGGCTTTAGAGACACAGCCTGGAAACATGCTCTTCAGCCCACCAAGTCTGTGACGACCAGCAATCACCCCATACATGAGCACTATCCTACCCACTTGGGGCAATTTGCAATTTACAGAAGACAATTAACCTACAAACCTGTTCATCTTCGGAGTGTGGGGGGGGGAAACAGAGCACCTGGAGAAAACCCATGCAGACACTGGGAAAACGTGGAGGCGAGAAAAGACCAGAACAATTCAGGGTGCATGCAATAATCTTTCTTCGTGCAGTTACACAGAACAGTGCAGAACGGGAATAGGCTCTTCGTCCCACAATGTCCATGCTGAACATGATGCCAAGTTAAACTAAACTGTTCATAGAGTTACATTGCAAAAATGGGATCCATTTTATGCAGGGAAATAAAATCTCCAAGCAGTGGTTAGGAAGCTGTTCGGCTAATCCGATGCTGATGGATTACATGTTGGCTCATCAACGAGGAACCCTTTCTATATTTCCTTGAGTCGTGTTTACAACTGGACCACTACAACAGCTCGGTTTAGTTTAGTTTAGTTTAACGTTTAGTTTAGTTTAGAGATACAGCGCAGAAATAAGCCCTTCAGACTAACAAGTCCACGCTGACCAGCGATGACCCTGCACACTAGCCCACACTACGGATAATTTACCATTTTACCTCAGCCACGTTGACTTTTTTCACCTAACCCTGTAGAATTCTCTATCACACTCGACTTTAGAGGCCAAGTCATTAAATATATTCAAGAAAGAGTGTGATCTAGTTCTTATGGCTTAAGAGTCCAAGGGATATTGAGTGAAAGTATGATCAGGGTATGAAATTTGAATAAACAGCCATGATCATATTAAGGTCATAACGTCACAAGCGATAGGAGTAGAATTAGGCCATTCGGCCCATCAAGTCTACTCCGCCATTCAATCATGGCTAATCTATCTCTCCCTCTTAACCCCATTCTGCTCTCTCCCCATAACATCTGACACCTGTACTAATCGAGAATCTATCTATCTCTGCCTTAAAATATCAATTGATGGCCTCCACAGCCTTCTGTAGCAAAGAATTCCACAGATTCACCACCCTCTGATTTCTCCTCATCTCCTTCCTAAAAGAACATCCTTTAATTCTGCGACTATGAGCTCGAGTCAATCCAAGCCTTTCACTATTCTGCATATTGAGTGGCAGAACAGCCCAAAGGCCGAATGGCTGACTTCTACCAATACTTGTGATGTTTGTTTGACTGAGCTTAGGGCTGATGAGCAATGTGTGTTTGCAAACTCATTTGGACCTCTCTTTTAGTTTTGTGGTTCTACCCTGGAATGATGATGAGCGTTTGTCGGCACTAGGCCTGTACTCGCTGGAATTTAGAAGAAAGAGGGGGGGACCTCATTGAAACATACAGAATAGTGAATGGAATGGATAGAGTGGAAGTGGAGAGGATGTTTCCACTAGTGGGAGAGTCTAGGATTAGAGGTCAAAGCCTCAGAAATAAAGGATGTTCTTTTAGGAAGGAGATGAGGAGAAATATATTTAGACAGAAGGTGGTGAATCTGTGGAATTCTTTGCCACAGAAGGCTGTGGGAGGCCATCAGTGGATATATTTAAGGCACAGATAGATAGATTCTTGATTAGTATGGGTGTCAGAGGTTATGGGGAGAAGGCAGGAGAATGGGGTTAGGAGGGAGAGTTAGATCAGTCATGATTGAATGGCGGAGTAGACTTAATGGCCTTATTCTGCTCCGATCACTTATGATTTTATGATCTTATGAATGGTTAAATTTGAAAGTGCACCTATTCTTTTCAATTTGTCTTGCAGCTGCGGCTCGCCTGCAATCCGTTTGTCTTTTTGTTGTTATTTTATTTTGTCCCGTTGTTGCGGTTTGTTTTGGTTTATTTTAGTTGTGTATGTGTGGGGGGGGGAGAGACATGTTTTTTGGCTCTTCCTTCGTGGGGGATGCGACCTTTCTTGCCGTATCCCCCGTCTCCGTCTCCGTCTGCGCTGAGGCCTATCGCGGAGCTGGCGGCCTCCAACTGGGACCGACCTCGGGGCTCGGGAGGCAGAGCCAGCCGGGACTTGCCAGCGCGGGGCTCGCCGACTTCGGGGCTGTGGTGGCGTTGCGACCCGACTTCCGACCCGATTTCGGAGCCTCGGAGGCTCGGCGCGGGCCAGTGGACGACATCGTCGGGAGCTCGCAGGTCACAGGTTGGTGACCTGTTTTTCCGTAGCTCCCGCAACAACAGCTGCGTCCGCTGGACTGGAGGGCGGCAGCTTCGGCAGCTTCGACCGCCCTGGGCCGCGGAGTGTGAACAGGCACGTTCGGATTCAGCCGCGGGACTTACTTAAAATCACCCGGCGGGGTCACAACATCGGAGGCCTGGATCGCCTCAGTGCAGAGGGAGAGCAAGGAGGGAAGAGACATGGACTTTGGGACTTTTTGCCTTCCATCTCAGTGAGGAGGTGCCTGGTGGACTCACTGTGGTGGATGTTAAACTGTGTTGAGTGTGTGTTTTTGTTATTTATTCTATGTTATGACTGCAGGCTAAACCATTTCGTTGCACTGAAAAGTGCAATGACAATAAATTGAATCAAAATCAAAAAATCAAAAATCAAAATCTTTTCAAATAAATACTAAACCATGAGGCAAGGCATTTGGACCAATATGAGATAGGCTTCTGGCTTATTAACACTTGCTATATGCGCTCTGTAAAGACAACATGACTGTGCAACAGGATGCCTGCCACTTTACAATTCACATGTCATTTTCTCTGCCATCTCCTCAGTACTACATCAAGAGTCAAAAGTGTTTAATTGACAAATTATGAAGTTCTTACTTGCAGGCACGGTGACGCAGCGGTAGAGTTGCTGCCTTGCAATGCCAGGGATCTGGGTTCTCTGGCGCTGTCAGGCAGTAGCTCTACCGCATCTGCAGTTCCTTCCTACACATCAAGAATCGTACCTCCAGCAACAAGGCGATGGGGCCTTTGTTTTCGGTGAGACTGGTGGCTTGTAATTACTCCTCGCAGCCTGCAGTGAGAACAAACATGGTCATAAAGCGCAGGACCTTCAGGGTAATATCACTAGCCACAGCTGTGACAACTGAAGTGAAAGAATGAGGCTTGTTGCTCGTCCCCCGTTTGTTTGCCTGCAGTTGAATCTGAAAGACGTCAGGACTGGGAGCAGTTACAATAAAGGGCTCAATAAAATGTATCCAAGTGTGGGATCCCGTCAGGACCCTCTCCAAGAGCTTCAGTCACATTGATAATGTGTAAATCACGTCTGCCCCGAGTAAGAATTTCCTCAAATAAATTCCTTTTGATATTGAAGGATTCACCCTAAAGATATATCATCCGGTGTGTACAGAGAGCAAACAGGACCACCATCCAAGGAGTTTTTCCTGAGATTTGCATCAGCCTGTTTTGTGAATTTGGAATTTCTGACCTACTATTTTCCCCTCAGAGACTTTCTCATGCTAATGGCCCTGCCTTTGCTTCCAGCACCTGCATTACTATGAGATGGGCATTTGAAGGAGAGCCTTAGCTTTCTGCCACAAGTGGCCCAGCGAGAATGGGTTGGTTCAGCAGCCAGGATGTGAGATTCCAAACTTATTCCTTATTTTCTTAATATTTGTTTTAAAAATATTTTTGCTGGTTATATATTTGCCGTAGTCAAAAAAGGCAGCCAGCATCATCAGAGACCCACATCACCCTGACCACACTCTCATTTCACTCCTGACATAGGGAAGAAGGTACAGGAGCCTGAAAACTGTAATGTCCAGATTCACACACAGCTTCTTCCCGACAGTCATTCGGCTATTAAAAACTACAACCCCCAATAACCTCTGAACAACATAGACTTTTATTGTTATTATTGCACTATTATTGTTTGTTTTTTGTGTGTACGTATGTGTGCATGTATATGTGTGTATATATATATATATATAGTGGCGCCACCTGGTGGTTAGGCCACTTACTGAGCGAATCCTCCGCACTTGGGCTGGGAGGGTCACGTGACTGTGTTTGGCGGGAAGGAGTCGTCACATGGTTAAGGGGTGTACCCTGGTATATATAGAAAACCCTGGGTGAACCCTCCCCAGTCCCGTGTGTGCTGTTCTCTGTATTACCTTAATAAAGATCACTTGGATACACAATGCGTGGCTCGCTATAATAAATGTGTATTTGTGAGTATGTGTATATGTACACACACACACTGAACTTTTTTTCCCCTCTTGTTCACTGTATAGTTTACAGTGTACTAAGTTTGCATATTCTGTTGTGCTGCAGCAAGTAAGAATTTCATTGTTCTAGCTGGGACACACACCAATAAAACACTCTTGACTTTTGACTCTTGACCCCCTTCCGCTTCTCATTTAACATGCAAAAAAATAAATAAATAAATGAACTGAATGTATAGGAAGGAAGTGCAGATGCTAATTTATACCGAAAGATAGGCACAAAGTGGTGGAGTGACTCAATGGGTCCGACAGCATCTCTGGGGAAAAAGGATGGGCGATGTTTTGGCTCAGGACCTTTCTTCAGACTCCTCCTGCACATAATCCATATTCTTCCATTCCCTGCATATCCATGAGCTTATCTGAAAGTTTCTTAAATGCCTCTATCATATATGCCTCCACCACTACCCGAAACATCACCTACCCGTGTCCTTTTTCTCCAGAGATGCTCCTTGACCCGCTGAGTTACTCCAGCACTTTGTGTCTAAATGAACTGAATGTTGTAAAGTTACATTTCTCCAAAAAATTATTCCCGTCAACCCATCAATGATTTTGCATACATTTTCGTTTTATAATACAATGCCTCTGTTGGAACAATATACAAAATAACTTTGCATAAATGTGAAAACTAATGTGCATGCCATCTTTACTGTTCCAAATCATTGTTGCAAAGTTGAATGTAATAATGATTTGGAGACACTCGGAACTGTAGATTTTCTGGAGTCTTGATTAGAACACAAAATGTGGAGTAACTCAGTCAGCATTTCAGATCTGATGATTTAGAAACAAGGAATTGCAGATGCTGGTTTACACAAAATGCTACAAAGAGCCAGAGTAACTCAGCGGGCCGGGCAGTATCGCTGGAGAACATGGATAGATGACATGTTGGGTCGGTCCTGACCCAGAACATCACCTATCCACGTGCTCCAGAGATGCTGCCAGACCTGCTGAGTTACTCCAGCACATTGTTGCATTTTGATTTGATGATTTGCTGTATTGTACAATATTAGGATAAGATTTTGTTTAACTTTGGATGCTTAATCTTTTTCTTGTTTGCGACTGTTTTTGAATACTACATTTCTACTTCCCTTAATCCTCCAAGGAGCACAGTATGGTACAATGAATTATAACGCAAAATGCTGCTTATGCAGGGAATGGTGGGATATGGATCTCGTGCAGCAGAGGAGATCAGTTTAACATGGCATATGTTTGGCAAGGACATTGTGGGCTGAAGGGCCTGTTCCTGTGCTATGAAGACAGAAATAACTGCAGATGTTGGTTTACAGTTCTACTCCTGTTCTACATAATGTTCTTATGTATATTATTGCAGCGTTGATTCTTTTGCACATCAATGTATAATGAAACATTTTCAGCATCCCTTGATCCATAAGTAATTCCCTGGGAGAACAAGCCGGAGAGTTGAAGACCTGAGATGCTCAATTAACCCAGTAGTTTGGTAAATGACTAGAGGTCATAGCCTCAGAATTAAAGGATGTTCTTTTAGGAAGGAGATGAAGAAGAATTTCTTTCTTCAGAGGGTGGTGAATCTGTGGAATTCTTTGCCACAGATGGCTAAGTCAATGGATATTTTCAATGCAGAGATAGATAGATAGATTATTGATTAGTACAGGTGTCGGAGGTTATGGAGAGAAGGCAGGAGAATGGGGTTAGGAGGGAGAGATAGATCAGCCATGATTGAAAATGGCGGAGTAGACTTGATTGGCTGAATGGCCTGATTCTGCTCCTATCACTTACGAACATGATTTAATTTGAAACTCTGCTCTATTAGTCGTCTGACCCGTTATTTTGCAAGGGCTTATGATTCATAGGTTCATAGGTCATTGGAGCAGAATTAGGCCATTCGGCCCACTGAGTCTACTCTGCCGTTCAATAATGGCTGATATATCTCTCCCTCACAACCCCTTTCTCCTACCTCCGACCCATAACCTTTGACACCCTTACCTATCAAGAAATTGTCAATCTCCGCCTTAAAAACACCTACTGACTTGGCCTCCATAGCCATCGGTGGCAATGAATTCCACAAATTCACCACCTTCCGACTAAAGAAATTTCTCCTCTTCTTTCTAAAGACACGTCCTTTTATTCTGAGGCTATGGACTCTGGTCCAAGTCTCTCCCACTAGTGGAAACATCCTCTCCACATCCACTCTATCCAGGCCTTTCTCTATTTGATACGTTTTAAATGCGGTTCCCTCCCATCCATCTAAATTCCAGCGAGTGCAGGTTCAGTGCCATCAAACGCTCATCGAACGTTAACCCATGATGTATTTATGATATAATTTATTTCGGCATGGTGGGAGTCTCGGGTATTATTTGATTGGTTATTTCTTGCAGATTACGGCCATTAATTTGGTATTAGAATCATGGAGTCACACAGCGTGGAAACAGGCCCTTCGGCTCAACTTGCCCACACTGACCAGGTCCCATCTACACTAGTCCCACTTGCATGCATTTGGCCCATACCATCTAAACCTATCCTATCCATGTACCTGTCTAATTGCTTCTTAAACGCTTCTTTAATTATTTTAAATAATTAAAATATAAATTATTTCTTGAAATAACACTTACTGATTCTCCCTCATTTGGACCAATATTCAGAAAAGTAAATATGTTAGTCACAAAGAATAGATGATTAATATATATATATTTCTAAGTAGCTGCCCAAGGTCAGTTTTTGTTTTAGGCATAAGATCCTTGCTTTAAAACTTTCTAGCCTGGGCTGTCACATTAGTACAAAGCAATGCTATCTTTCTGGTCTGAAGAAGGGTATCGATCCAAAACGTCACCTTTTCTCCAGAGAGGTTGTCTGACCCACTGAGTTACTCTAGCTTCTTGCGGCTATCTTTCAAAAGGTCATTTCGGCTGTTTGTTTAAAGTCTGCCTTCTCTAAGCTTCTGAAACGTCGTTGGCAAAGTTTAGCCTTCAGTGAATGTCACATCAAAGAAAGTAGATTGAACTTTCAGATGGATGTACTGTAAGCATCCCAAGGCAACATTCAAAGCAAAGCTGGTCAGATCATCCTGATGTCTCGTCTCACAGTTAGACCCTCAGCAAAGCATAATACAGTAGGAGCAGTTAATATTCATACTGCTGGGGTGTTAGCTGCCCAGGCGAAAAATGTTCCCATGGCCAGCTTACACCCCAGCGGTATGAATATTGACTTCTCAAACTTCAAGTAACTTCTCTAACTTCTCCAACTTCCATCACTCCCCATCCTAGTTCTCCAACCAGTCTCACTGTCTCCGATTACATTTTATCATTACATTCCATTCTATTTGTTGTTACCTTCTCCCAGATAACCAAAATCTATTCCACATTTTCATTGATCTCCACCCCCTTTGTCTTGTTTTCACACCTTACGCCATCTTATTTCTGTATCTCCCTCTCACCTGACCATCAGTCTGAAGAAGGGTCTCGACCCGAAACATCACCCATTCCTTCTCTCCAGAGATGTTGCCTGTCCCGCTGAGTTACTCCAGCACTTTGTGTCTATCTTCGGCTTAAACCAGCATCTGTAGTTCCTTCCTGCACATAATACAGTAAGATCTTGATCAGCGCTTTAGCCACAGAACGCATGTTATTGGGAGGCATGACAGCCTGGTTTGGGAACAGCTCCATTCAAGACTGCAAAAAGTTGCGGACTTAACTCAGACCATCACCGAAAACAGCCTCCCTTTCATTGACTCCATCTACATTTCACGCTGCCTTGGCAAAAGCACACTGGATAGCCACCAAGTGGTTACAGGAGTGGAAGGCAACCTCATCTCCATTACACAGCTACATCTCTTCACCAGATAAAAGCTGTCCAGGGTCTGACCTCCCCAGAGGAGCGTGGGTGAAGCTCAACAGACTTGGTACTGGAGTTGGGCATTTTCAATGCCAGCGTGTGGAGATGGGGGCTCCGCCAGAGCCCAGCCTTTGAATGCAGAGCAGAACAACAGACAGCCAACCATGTCATCTCTGGGTGCCCGCTCTACCACCCACCAAATGGAGCTCAGGGCCTGGCAGACATTGACGCAGAGACAACAACCTGGCTGCTCAACACCTAGCTTGAGATCTAACTATTCCTTTGGTTTATGTTTCATTCGCAAGAAGAAGAAGAAGCTGCCTTGGCAAGGTCACCAGCATAATCAAGGAGCAGTCTCACCCCAGTCACTTCCTCTTCTCCCTTCTCCCATCAAGCAAGAGGTAGAGAAGTTTGAAAATGCACACCTCCAGATTCTGGGACAGTTTCTTCCCAGCTATTATCGGGCAACTGAATGGTCATAGAGTGATACAGTATGGAAACAGGCCCTTCGGCCCAACTCACCCACACCGGCCAACAATGTCCCAGCTGCCATAGTCCCACTTGCCTGCACTTGGTCCATAACCCTCCAAACCTGTCCTATCCATGTACCTGTCCAACTGTTTCTTAAATGATGGGATAGTCCCAGCCTCAACTACCTCCTCTCACAGCTTGTTCCATACACCCACCACCCTTTGTGGGAAAAAGTTACCCCTCGGATTCCTATTAAATCATTTCCCCTTCATCTTGAACCTATGTCCTCTGGTCCCCGATTCCCCTACTCTGGGTAAAAGACTCTGTGCATCTACCCGATCTATTCCTCTCATGATTTTGAACACCTCTATAAGATCACCCCTCATCCTCCTACGCTCCATGGAATAGAGACCCAGCCTACTCAACCTCTCCCTATAGCTCACACCCTCTAGTCCTGGCAACATCCTCATAAATCCTTTCTGAATCCTATCAAGCTTGAAAATATCTTTCCAAGAACATGGTGCCCAGAACTGAACACAATATTCTTAATGCAGTCTCACCAACGTCTTATACAACTGCAACATGACCTCCCAACTACTATACTCAATACTCTCATCAGCTAGAGTGCGGTCCTGACCTCTCGTCTACATGGTTAGAAACCTTTAATTAGACTTTATTGGACTTCAATGTTATATTTTGCTGTGTGCAAAATATATGTATATTGTACATCAGTACAACTGATATTGTACCAGTTATCCTTTATCTGTGCACTGTGGACAAATAAAGTGCATAAGTAAAGGTAAGTAAAGGGCCTGTCCCACTGTACGAGGTATTCAAGAGTTCTCCTGAGTTTTCCCCTGATTCGAACGGAGAATGTCCGTAGCGGGTCCGTCGGCGTCGTAGATGTCTCGTAGCGGCTCGTAATGCTACCGGTAGGTACTCGCAAGTCCGGTAAACTCGTGATGTTTTTGTCAACACTGTGAAAATGTCCACGAGTAAAAAATACTCGCGATGAAATTTTTAAACACTTTTTACTCGTACGAGTGGGACAGGCCCTAACTGTGAAAGAAAAAGAAATAGGACGGTGCACCGAAAGATTGATAAAAGCTGATTGAATGTGAGAAGACTTACAGATATCTGCAGTATATTTTATAATAATAATAATAATAAATTTTATTTATGGGCGCCTTATACCAAAGTCTCAAGGACACCTTACAGAGTTAACAAGTAAGAAACATGTAATCGGAGTAAAATAAATTATAAAGACATCACCAATACACAAATTAAAGACAGAATTCGATCCAAAGACAAAAAAATAATAATAATAATAATAATAATAATAATAATAATATAATAATAATAATAATAATAATAATAATATGTGGCGCAGCGGTAGAGTTGCTGCCTTCCAGCACAGAGACCCCGGTTCCATTCTGACTACGGGTGCTGAGTTACACGTTTTTCTCTGTGACCACGTCCATTTACTCCAGGTTCTCCAATTTCCTCCCACACATAAAAACATAGAAAAGTAGAAAATAGGTGGCAGGAGTAGGCCATCCGGCCTTCGAGCCAGCACCGCCATTCAATATGATCATGGCTGATCGTCCAAAATCATTACCCCGTTCCTACTTTCTCCCCATATCCCTTGATTCCGTTAGCCCGAAGAGCTAAATGTTATCTCTCTTGAAAACATCTACTGAATTGACCTCCATGGCTTCTGAATTCCCACAGATTCACA
Organism: Malacoraja senta; assembly: GCA_038087875.1. Lineage (NCBI taxonomy): Eukaryota > Metazoa > Chordata > Chondrichthyes > Rajiformes > Rajidae > Malacoraja > Malacoraja senta. The sequence continues at coordinate 93,789,966 of CM075978.1, read as the reverse complement.
AATCTCTGGGTTGGGGTGGAAGATTGCAACCTTCACGTGGTCCGCCCTGTTTCGACGAATGCAATCAACCTGGTGTGCACAATCAAATAAGATCAAATAGAACAAGTTGTCCTACTACTTTAGGCTGTGCAAGCATACGCAAGAAGAAGAAGACAACTCTCTGGGTGTAAAAGTTTTTCCTCATCTCAGTCCTAAATGGCCTATCCCTTATTCTTAAACTGTGACCCCAGGTTCTGGACTCCCCCGAATCGAGGACATTTTTCCTGCATCTAGCCTGTCCAATCCCTTAAGAATTTTATATGTTTCAAAAGTTATAACATTCAAAGATGTGCAGGTTTGTAGGTTAATTGCGTGGGAAAATTGTAAATTGTCCTCAGTGTTTTTAAGGATAACCATATAACCCATATAACCATAACAGCACGGAAACAGGCCATCTCGGCCCTTGTGTTGTTGTGCAGGGGAACGTTGATCGCCGTGGACTCGGTGGGTCCAAGCAAAGCTCCTATGGGTCCAAGGGCCTTGTTTATGCTCTGTATCTCTAACTAAACTAAACTACTTAAGGAATGCAAGGGATCTTTCACACCCTTCCTCGCTAAACACCTATTGTAGTGGGCAAGAATAATGGGAAATATAGTAGGTAGATAAAAACGCTGGAGAAACTCAGCGGGTGAGGCAGCGTCTATGGAGCGAAGGAAGAGGTGACGTTTCGGGTCGAGACCCTTCTCAGACTGATGTGGGGGTGGTGGGGGCGGGAAGGAAGAAAGGAAGAGGGCGGGGACAGTGGGCTGTGGGAGAGCTGGGGAAGGGGAGGGGAAAGAGGGAGAAAGCAAGGACTACCTGAAATATAATGGGAAATTTAGTGATCACCATTACAAGTCAATGTTTTATGCAGGGTATCAGGGAGGTGGCTTCATTTATTTTTGCTGGCTGCGCAGAAAATAATTTATTTTTCCATTTGTGGATCAAGAACGAAAATCAAAATTTCTTTCCAATTGCAGTATCAAGTTTTGAAAATGAAAAGTCCAACGCCCATCTAAGATGCACTTTAACAGCTGTTAAGGCCCTATAATCATTCTCTAACCCCCTCAATTATTAAAACGGTTTTGGTGCATATTAAAATGTAGGACGTTTATTTTAAATTTGAACTGATAAGCAAATGCAAAGTTCATCAAAACATGTTATATATGGTATGAAAACAAGTGTTTATTTAACCTTATCTCATCTGAAGTTTATATTTAATAACCATATACTTTTATAGGTTAATCCTTGTTGCCTGCTTATGTCCCTCATTCTCTTTGCAACCTCTTCCAGCCCTAAATCCCTCCGCTATCCCGCCCTCCCTCAGTCCTGGTCTGCTACACAACACTGATTTCAAGCACTTCACCATTACACAAGTTCAGGTTCATAAGTGATCAGAGCAGAATTGGGCCATTCGGCCCATCTGCCATTATCATGGCTAACTTTCCCTCTCAACTCCATTCTCCAGCCTTCTCCCCATAACCCCCGACACCCGTACTAATCAAGAATCTCAATTTCCAATTTAAAAAACATCCATGTATACATGTCACGCACGCAGTCGCCTTGAACCAAAACTCTGAAATTCCCTCATTAGACCATATGCCTCTATTTCTTCTCATTTGAACTGTTCTTAAAGCCTTCCTAGAGTCATAGTCCTAGAGTGATACAGTGTGGAAACAGCCCTTCGGCCCAACTTGCCCACACCGGCCAACATGTCGTAGCTACACTAGTCCCACCTGCCTGCGCTTGGTCCATATCCCTCCAAACTTATCCTATCCATGTACCTGTCTACGGTTTCTTAAATGTTAAGGTTGTCCTAGCCTCAACTGCCTCCTCTGGCAGCTTGTTCCATATACACACCACCCTTTGTGTGAAAAAGCTACCCCTCGGATTCTCTATTAAATCTTTTCCCCTCCACCTTGAACCTGTGTCCTCTGAAACTTCTGATCTGTTTTGGTGTCAAAATTGATGCGACAATGCTCTTATGAAATATTTTGGTACATTTTGGTATATTTTGCTTCATAGCAAAAGGATTTGAGTATAAGAGCAGGGAGGTTCTACTGCAGTTGTACAGGGTCTTGGTGAGACCACACCTGGAGTATTGCGTACAGTTTTGGTCTCCTAATCTGAGGAAAGACATTCTTGCCATAGAGGGAGTACAGAGAAGGTTCACCAGACTGATTCCTGGGATGGCAGGACTTTCATATGAAGAAAGACTGGATAGACTCGGCTTGTACTCGCTAGAATTTAGAAGATGTAGGGGGGATCTTATAGAACTTACAAAATTCTTAAGGGGTTGGACAGGCTAGATGCAGGAAGATTATTCCCGATGTTGGGGAAGTCCAGAACTAGGGGTCACAGTTTAAGGATAAGAGGGAAGTCTTTTAGGACCGAGATGAGAAAATCATTTTTTACACAGAGAGTGGTGAATCTGTGGAATTCTCTGCCACAGAAGGCTATATTTAAGAGGGAGTTAGATGTGGCCCTTGTGGCTAAAGGGATCAGGGGGTATGGAGAGAAGGCAGGGATGGGATACTGAGTTGGATGATCAGCCATGATCATATTGAATGGCGGTGCAGGCTCGAAGGGCCGAATGGCCTACTCCTGCACCTATTTTCTATGTTTCTATGTTTCTATTGCACCATGGTCAAAGCATCCCCACAAATAGCAATGATTATTGATTTCCATGGAACTAGAAATTCTTTCCACAGATTGCTTCAGTGTTAAGAAGGGTCTGTCCATTCCCTCCACAGATGCTGCCTGACCTATTGAGTTCCTCCAGCACTTTGTGTTTTGCTCAAAATTCCAGCATGTCACAGTTTCTTGTGTCTCCACAGATTGCTTTGTCCGTTGAACTCGATAACCCGATGGACTATCTTCCCGAAATGTTTTTTAAACTTGTTTGTAAAGTGTCATGCATAATCCAGCTGCATTTGGAAGGGGGCAGATAGGTGGGGGCTTATTCCAGTACAATACTGAAGGAGTGCTGTGTTGTCAGCAGCTCTTTCAAATAAGATGTTTTACCAGATGGCGACTCCAATTTAGCTATGCAATGGAGAGCTGTAAATTGCTCAATTATCATCCCTCATTTACTGCATTGAATTTAACTAAAGATGGGCACAAAATGCTGGAGTAACTCAGCGGGTCACGCAGCATCTCTGGAGAAAAGGAATAGATACATAGATACATAGAAAATAGGTGCAGGAGTAGGCCATTCGGCCCTTCGAGCCTGCACCGCCATTCAATATGATCATGGCTGATCATCCAACTCAGTATCCCGTACCTGCCTTCTCTCCATGCCCCCTGATCCCCTTAGCCACAAGGGCCACATCTAACTCCCTCTTAAATATAGCCAATGAACTGGCCTCAACTACCCTCTGTGGCAGAGCGTTCCAGAGATTCACCACTCTCTGTGTGAAAAAGTTTTTCCTCATCTCGCTTAAAGGATTTCCCCCTTATCCTTAAGCTGTGACCCCTTGTCCTGGACTTCCCCAACATCGGGAACAATCTTCCTGCATCTAGCCTGTCCAACCCCATAAGAATTTTGTACGTTTCTATAAGACCCCCTCTCAATCTCCTAAATTCTAGCGAGTATAAGCCAAGTCTATCCAGTCTTTCTTCATATGAAAGTCCTGACATCCCAGGAATCAGTCTGGTGAACCTTCTCTGCACTCCCTCTATGGCTGACGTTTCGGGTTGAAACCGTTCTTCAATCTTGAAGAAGGGTTTCGACCCAATACGTCACAATAGACAATAGACAATAGTCAATAGGTGCAGGAGTAGGAGTAGGCCATTCGGCCCTTCGAGCCAGCACCGCCATTCAATGTGATCATGGCTGATCATCCACAGTCACCTATTCCTTTTCTCCAGTGATGCCGCCTGACCCGCTGAGTTACTCCAGTTATTTGCGTTTATCGAGGTTTGTAGGTTAATTGGCTTCAGTAACATTATAAATTGTCCCTAGCATGTAGGACAGTGCTGGTGTACGGGGGTGATCGCTGGTCGGCGCGGACTTGGTGGGTCGAACGGCCAGTTTCCGTGCTGTATCTCTAAAGTCTAAAGTCTCAAAAGGCTGCCTCCTACTTCTAGTGTCTCCCTGTCCTCTGACTCTCAGTCTGAAGAAGGGTCTCGACCCGAAACGTCACCCGTTCCTTCCATCCAGAGAAAGGATGTTGCCTGTCCCGCTGAGTTACTCCAGCATTTTGTGTCTATCTGGTGTAAAACCAGCATCTGCAGTTCCTTCTTACACTGCCCGAGCATGATCCAGTGTACTGTGCAGTGCACCTTTTCCAAAGTCAATATGTTCTTTCCAATTTTACAAAGGGTTTGCAGGATCTGTATCTGTATCTGCATCTTCAGTGTAAACAGGCATCTGCAGTTCCTTCCTACGCATCAATTGTCTCTATGATCTTATGGTTATGATTTGCACCCAGTTACTTGCTATGCTGAGAAGCAGATGCGACAAAATTGGCCTCCTACTGACCTGGGTTCCTGGGATCAGAGCCACAGTCAGAAGGAAATGACACACTTCTTGTGATGCAGGGAAAACCCCACAGGAACTTCCTGGCTTGGTTTGGAAGCTTGTGTTTGCTTTCTCCCGTCTCCATAACGAGGAACTCGAGTCAGCAGAGGGTCCCTTCTTGCAGGTGAGAAAATAACATTGCTCTCATGGACAAGTGGCTGCATTGAACAAAAGCTCTCCGACTTAGCACCAGGAAGCGTTGGTGGCCAACATCTTTCCTATGCCAATGTGTAAATGCAAATGACCCAGGACAGCTGGAAAGGATTAAAGAGAAACCTGCATCCTGGCTAGCTGGCTTCACTTCCAACTTCAGGGCAGTCAATCTGTTCAGAGAAGGGAGTGGCGGCAGGATTAGATTCCAACCAACCAAAGTAAACTCACCACTAAGTGTTGCATCCAGGGCAGATTGCAGTGGTTTAGTTCAGTATTAGTTCAGAGACACACAGCGCGCGGAAACAGGCCCTTCGGCCCACCGAGTCCGTGCCGACCAGCGACCCCCGCACATTAACACTATCATGCACACACTCGGGACAATTTACATTTATACCAAGCCATACCTCCACGTCTTTGGAGTGTGGGAGAAAACCGAAGATCTCGGAGAAAACCCACGCGGTCACGGGGAGAACGCACAAACTCCGTTAAAGACAAGCGCCCGTGGTCAGGACCGATCCCGCGTCTCCGGAGCTGTAAACGCTGTAAGGCAGCAACTCGACCGCTGCGTCACCATGCCGCCACTTTAATGTATTTATTGTTGCATGTGCAAAGATACGGTCACATGTTCTGCATGCTATCCAATCAAATCACACTATACACATGTAGAATATGTATAGGACGTGTAGGATATTTGTATAGGAATAAGATATATGTTTAGGACCAGAGGCCATATCCTCAAGGGTCAAAGGATCCTGGATAGAGTAGACGTGGAAAGGATATTTCCACTAGTGGGAGAGTCTTGGACCAGAGGATGTAGTCTCAGAATAAGAGGACGTTCCTTTGGAAAGGAGATGAGGGGGAATTTCTTTCATCAGAGGGTGGTGTTCATTGGCACAATATTCATCGGCGGTGGCAATGAATAACCCCTAACCCGCTTACTAATCAAGAATCGGCCAATCTCCGCCTTAAAAGCAGCCTTCTGTGGCAACGAGTTATACAGATTCACCACCCTTTGACTAAAGAAATTCTTCCTCATCTCCTTCCTGAAGGTACGTCCAGATCACCAGAGGTCAAAGGCCTTCCTTCTTGAGATTGTGTTCTGATGAGATGAGGAGATGTTCTCGCGTTCAGTGCTCAGTTGGGAGATGATCAGAGGTCTGGCTTCGGCTTCATTCACCATCGATGCCCACCTTATGGCGGTGGGAGTAAAGGGCCTGTCCCACTTACGCGATTTTGCCGGCACCTGTCATAGTCGCAGCAGGTTGCCGAGAATTTTCAACGTTGAAAATCCAGCGGCGACCAGAAAATGGTACGACTCTTTGGGCGACTACTCACCACCAGCAGGCGTCACCCCGCGTATGTGTGGTAATGGATGATACAACACGATACGATATGATAAGAATCAATATGATAGAACTTTATTTAACCCGGGAGCGAAATAGATCTGCCAACCGTCATAAAAACACAAAATACACGAAACATAGAAACATAGGTGCAGGAGTAGGCCATTTGGCCCTTCGAGCCATGATCAATATGATCATGGCTGATCATCCAGATCATCCAGAATCCTGCTTTCTCCCCACAACCTTTGATTCCATTAACCCATCACATGAAATTAAAAGTGACGAGTGGAAAGGATTGGGGATGTGCAAAGATTGGGGAGGGGGTTGGTCTTAGTCTACCCCACGACAGAAGGGGGAGGAGTTGTATGGTTTGATAGCCACAGGGAAGAAGGATCTCCTGTGGCGTTCTGTGCTGCATCTTGAAGGAGGGAGGTAAAGCCCAGGTGTTAGAGGAGCAGAAGATTGAGGGTACTAAATGGATAGGTGATGGTGTCCGGTTTCCTCCCACACTCCAAAGACGTACAGGTTTATAGGTTAATTGGCTTTTGCAAATTGTAAGTTGTCCCTAGTGTGTAGAATAGAACTAGTGTACAGGTGATCGCTGATCGACGCGGACTCGGTCGGCCGAAGGGCCTGTTTCCGCACTGTATCGCTAAAGCTGTCTAGTGGTACAGAAGGCACATGGCATACTAGCCTTCATTAGTTGAGGCATTGAGTATAAGTCAGGAAGTCATGTTGTGGCTTTTAAAAATTTTGGTTTGATCACATTTGGAATATTGAAGAAGGGTCTGAAGAAGGGTCTCGACCCGAAACGTCACCCATTCCTTCTCTCCAGAGATGCCGCCTGTCACGCTGAGTTACTCCAGCTTTTTGTGCCTATCTTTGGAATATTGTGTGCAGTTCTTGTTGGTAATTAAAGGAAGGATGTGGACTGGGGTAGAAGACGATTGCCAGAATGTTGCCTGGTTTAAAGGGTATTAGAAGAAAGGAACAGCTGGCCAAATAGGATTGTTTTCTCTGGAGCTTTGGAGCTTGAAAGTCGACCTAATAGAAGTATATATAATGATGAGAGGCATAGATAGGATAGAACCTTTTTCCCAGGGTGGAAATGTCAATGACTTAGAGAGCATCGCTTTAAGGTCAGAGAGAGAAAGCTTAAAGGAGATGTGCGTGGCAAGTTTTCTTAACACAGAAAGTGGTGGGTGCCTAGAATGCACTGCCAGAGATGGTGGTGGCATTAAAGAGGCTTTCTGATAGGCGTAAGGATATGCAGGGAATAGACGGCTGTAGAGGCCAAGTTCATGGATATTTTTAAGGTCGGGAGAGAGATAGATTCTTGATTAGTACGGGTGTCACGTGCTATGGGGGAGAAGGTAGGAGAATGGGGTTAGGAGGAAGAGATAGATCAGCCATGATTGAATGGTGGTGTAAACTTGATGGGCCGAATGGCCTAATTCTGCTCTTATCACTTATGGCATAACCTTATGAAATAGATGCAGAGCAGATTAACTTGGCCACAGACATTGTGGGCCAAAAAGCCTATTCCTGTGCAGCACTGTACTCTGCCCGATGAATGCTTTTATGTCCAGCTTTGGAACAGCGTATTGCGTTTTGCCGAATATCTTAATAGGTGATGGGGCTTTGTGAATCATATCCTTATGAAGCACGTTCAATGGGATAATGTCTGTAACACCATTCACAATGAAGTAGTTGTCACCTTTGTAATGCAGGAGACATGATATAGTCAGTTTGAACTGAGTAAGCTCCCAGAAATAACCACGTGACAATGGGCATATAATCTCATTTAGCAATGTTGATGTTGATTGAGGAATATATTTTTCTAGGGCATTGGGAATAAATATCTAACTCTTTTTCTACATTAGTGTGATAGAATCTGATAGACAGATAGGTCCTGTCTAATTTGCAGTCTAAAAGTACACAAGTTCACAAGTTATAGGAGTAGAATTAGGACATTCGGCACCATCGAGTCTATTCCGCTATTCAATCACGGCTGATCTCTGCCTCCTAAACCCATTTCCCTGCCTTCCCCCATAATCCTTGACACCCGTTCTAATCAATAATTTGTCTATCTCTGCCTTAAAAATATCCACTGACTTGGCCTCCACAGCCCTCTGTGGCAACGAGTTCCACAGATTAACTACCCTCTGACTAAAGAAGTTCCTTCTCATCTCCTTTCTAAAAGAGCGCCCTTTAATTCTGTGGTTGCGACCTCTGGTTCTAGACTCTCCCACTAGTGGAAACATCCTTTCCACATACACTCTATCTATGCCTTTCATTATTCTGTAAATATCAATGAGGTCCCCCTCAACCTTCTAAACTCCAGTGAGTAGGCCCAGTGTTGTCAAACGCTCATCATATGCTAACCCACTCAGTCCTGGAATCATTCTTGTAAACTTCCACTGGACTATCTCCAGAGCCAGCACATCCGCAGTTATGGGGCCCAAATTTGCTCTCAGTACTCCAAATGCGGCCTGACCAGCGCCTTATAGAGCCTCAGTTGGTACAATATTGGTACAATGATTGGTTGTAAATCTAATATAAAAGTGATCGTGCCATGGTGGCCTGGTGAGCTGACCTCTACCGTGCTGAGGCCAGACGCCAGCTCTCGGACGCCTCCTCTTACCTACTCCTCGACCAGCACCCCACAGATGAGCACCAGGCCATTATCTCCAAGATTATGTGCGTAGAAAGGAACTGCAGGTTTAAACTGAAGGTAGACACAAAAAGCTGGAGTAACTCAGCGGGTCAGACAGCACCCTTGGAGAGAAGGAATAGTGGACGTTTCAGGATGAGACCCTTCTTTGGTCTGAGGGGAGAGGGAAACTAGAGGTAGGAAAAGGCCCAGAACAAATCAAATCTGAGCCGGCACCAATGACTCAGGAAAGGCCGAGCCCACAATGGTCCATTGTAGGCTGTGGAAGAGGCGATAGCAGAGAGATACGAACAGTGAAACTAGCAGGACATCTAGGGTGGAGAAGGAATGGGAATGCAAGGGTTGCTTGAAATTAGAGAAATCAATACTCATTCCGCCAGTTTGTAAGCTGCCCAAGCGAAATATGAAGAAAGGGTCTCGACCCAAAACATCACCCATTCCTTCTCCCCAGAGATGCTGCCTGACCCGCTGAGTTTCTCCAGCATTTTGTGTCTATCTGCAGTTCTTTGTTTCTACATAAAAATGGCGAATCATTTCCGAATTTTGGGCTATTTCATTGTCTAAAGGGACAATGCCTTTTGGAATGAATGTTAGTGAATGTTACTGAATATCTATATTCCTCATTGTTTTGCTGTAAATCTCAAGTGTATACTGCCACCTTGTGACAACACCCAGGATATGTGCAATTGTCCTCTAACTTACAAAGAGTAATGCAAGAAGGTGGGAGTTATATCATTGAAAGCAGGTCTATCTCAGACGTATACTGCAGGGAGGTAATGCAGCTTGCTGTAACTCTACCAGGCCTTTTGAAAGAGCTATCCAGAACTACTGCTCCTCCAAGTCCATCTTTGTGAAGCCACAATTTTGTATTCCTTTTCCTAAACATAGCTCCCTGAAAGTGGCAACACGAATAGATAGAGTGATAAAGACGGCATGATATGCTTTAGACTTTAATTTATAAGTTCACAAGTTATAGGAGTAGAATTAGGCCAACCTGCCCATCAAGTCTACTCCGCCATTCAATCATGGCTGATTGTCTCCTGATCCCATTTTCCTGCCTTCTCCACACAACCCTTGACACCCTTGACTCAGCGCAGAAACAGGCCCTTCGTCCCACTGAGTCCATGCTGACCACCGATCACCCCATACACTGGCATTATCCTACACACTAGGGACAATTTACAATTTTACCGAAGCCAATTAACCTACGATCCTGCACGTCTTTGGAGTGTGGGAAGAAACCGGAGCACCTGGAGAAAACCCACGTGGTCACAAGGAGAACGTATAGATTCTGTACAATCAGCACCCATAGTCAGTATCGAACCCATATCTCTGGAACTGTAAGGCAGCAGCTCTACCGCTGCGCCATTGTGCCGCCCAAAATTGACCAGAAAAAGGTACGATTTTTGGGCGACTATTCACGACCAAACGGGCGTCACCCCACGACATGTTGCCTGTATGGTCATGGTGACGCCTGTTTGGTCGTGAGTAGTCGCCCAAAAAGATGTACCTTTTTCTGGTCGCCGCTGGATTTTCAACATGTTGAAAATTTTCAGCAACCTGCTGCGACTACGACGGGTGCCGGCAAGTCGCAGAAAAAACCCACATAAGTGGGACAGGCCCTTTAGGAAGTCATGGTGCAGCCTTATAGGACTTTGGTTAGGCCACATTTGGAGTATTGCGTGCAGTTCAATACAGGAATGATGGGGAGACTTTGGAAAGGGCACCGATGAGGTTTACCAGTATAAGTCGGAAGAAGATTCTGAAGAAGGCTCTCGACCTGAAACATCACCCATCTATGTTCTCCAGAGATGCTGCCTGAACTGTTAAGTTTCTCCAGGACTTTGTGTAATTTTTGTGTATTAACCAGCATCCACATTTCTTTGTTTCTACATTATCAGAATGACATCTGGATTTGAGGATTATTAGCCCCTGGGAAATTGGATAGACTTGGATTGTTTTCTCTGGAACAGCAGATGTTGAAGGGGAACCTGGTAGAAGTATATAAAGTTATGAGAGGCATAGTTATGGGGGACAACCAAAAATCTTTTTTCCCCAGAATGGACATATCTAAAACCAGAAGGTATATCATTTAAGATGAAATAGGCAATTTTTTGTAAGCAAAGGGTGATGAGAGCTTAGAATGCACTGGCAAGGGGTGGTGGGAGAGGCAGATATGATTGTGTTATTTAAGAAACTTTTGGATAGACACATGGATATGCAGGGAATGGAGGGATATGGATTATGTGCAGGCAGATAAGAGTTGGTCTTGGCATCATGTTCGGGCCAGACGTTGCGGGCCGAAGGGCTGCTCCTGTGCTGTCCTATGTTCTATTTTCTATAATTGCTTTTTAAACTCATGTGTCTGCACTGCACTTCATTTGAAAGCATCTATTATGGTAACAGCTTGGAATCACTGACCTTCAACTAATGTACATCACATTCTTTCAATCAATGTTCGGTGGCCTTACTGGGAACCATCTTGGGATGAGTTACTACATCAAAGCGGTGCTTTAAAATGCATGTTTTATGCCGTAAAGCAAAGTGTCAGAAGTGTACTGCAATATCAGCATTTACTTTAGACACAAACGATATTGACATCATGCAATCCTTAGGACATCAACATTCTATTATACCCGCAATTACTCCTAACGTTCAAACTCAGTCTATCTACGTATTATATCCCTCCATTTCCTGCATATCCATGTTCCTATCTAAAACCCTCTTAAATACCTCTATTGTATCTGCCTCCATCACCATCCCTGGCAGCACATTCCAGACACAATCCTCAGCAATTTAGCTTAGTTTAGTCTAGAGGTGCAGAATGGAAACAGGCCCTATGGCACTGACTAACGACCACCTGTTCACACTAGTTCTATCATACACATTGGGGACAATTGACAGAAGCCAATTAACCGTGCACATCTTTCGAATGTGAGAGGAAAGCGGAGCACTTGGAGAAAGCCCACGCAGGTCACGGGGAGAACGTACAAACTTCGTACAGGCAGCACCCAAAGTCAGCATCGAACCCGGGTCTCTGGCGCTGTGAGGCAGCAACTCTACCGCTGCGCCACCTTGCCGCCCAGCCATATTGTGGGCTGAAGGACCTTTTCCTGTGCTGTACTTTTCGATGCTCTCTGCTCTATTTTCTACTTCCACCCACCACAAGGTGGCTTGAAAGACCCCTGAACCCACTTCAATCCACACCTTTGGTTGGATGCAATGAAATTAAAGCCTTCTGCATGTCATTAGAATGGTTTACCACATGGTGGCAGCATTGACTCACATTTACCATCATGGCTCCTGTGAACAAACACATTCAACTGGAGCCTTTCATGTACAGGAAAGAACTGCAGATGCTGGTTTAAATCGAAGATAGACACAAAATGCTGGAGTAAGTCAGCATCTCTGGAGAGCAGGAATGGGTGGTGTTTCGGGTCGAGACCCTTCTTCAGACTGATCCTTCCTCAGACTGACCCTTCTTCAGGCACAAGAATTAGTAAGTTATGATATTGGTAAATTCATTGAAACATAGAAACATAGAAAATAGGTGTAGGAGTAGGCCATTCGGCCCTTCGAGCCTGCACCGCAATTCAATATGATCATGGCTGATCATCCAACTCAGTATCCTGTACCTGCCTTCTCTCCATACCCCCTGATCCCTTTAGCCACAAGGGCCACATCTAACTCCCTCTTAAATATAGCCAATGAACTGGCCTCAACTACCTTCTGTGGCAGAGAATTCCACAGATTCACCACTCTTTGTGTAAAAAATGATTTTCTCATCTCGGTCCTAAAAGACTTCCCCCTTATCCTTGAACATCAAACATAGAACATAGAATATAGAATATAGAACTGAAGAAGGGTCTCGACCTGAAACGTCATCCATTCCTTCTCTCCAGAGATGCTGCCTGTCCCGCTGAGTTACGCCAGAATTGTCTATCTTCGCTTTTCATGTATGGTTGCACCTCAATGCTGTGTGCATCAGAACAGGGATTATCTTCAGCGATCATGCAGAAGAAAGGTCTCGACCCGAAACGTCACCTATTCCTTCGCTCCATAGATGCTGCCTCACCCGCTGAGTTTCTCCAGCATTTTTGTCTACCTTCGATTTTTCCAGCATCTGCAGTTCTTTCTTAAACATCCAGAAAAATTAACTCTTTCTCGCTATAACTGGTGTGTGTGTGTTTTTTTAGTGTACATGTGATAGAGGTTCCAACATGGAAAGAGGCCCTTGGATGCACCACGGGCCTTGTATTTTAAATTTTTTTCACGATATTCACACCAATTCTCCCCATATTCTACCACACATCATAACTCGAGGCGATTTGCCGTGACCAATTAATCTACTAACCCACAAGTCTTTGGAATTGATTGAGATGATTGAAAGATACGGTGTGGAAACAGGCCCTTCAGCCCATTGAGTCCCCTCCCTACACATGGTGGAGGGGAGGGTTATTTTACAGAGGCCAATTGATCTGACAAATCATGTCTTTGGGATGGGCTAATTGGGAGAAAAGTGCAAAATAAAATTCAATTTGGAGGAACATGAGGTAATGCAATGGGGGAGGAAAACAAGGGTAAGGAATGAATGACAAATGATCAGCTATTAATATGTGTAGCGAAACAGTGCACCACATTCTGAAAATCATAGCCATAAAATCATACAGCATGATAACAGCCCTTCAGGTCAACCCATCCAGTTGACCCAGATGCCCCATATAAGCCAGTCCCATTTCAAGAGGGCTAGAATACAATAAATGTAATGCTGAGGCTCTATGAGGCGCTGGTCAGGCTGCATTTGGAGTATTGTGAGCAATTTTGGGCACCGTGTCTGAGGAAGGATGTGCTGGCCCTGGAGAGGGTGCAGAGGAGGTATGCAAGAACCATCACAGGAATGAGTGGGTTAACATATGATGAGCGTTTGTCGATACTGGGCCTGCTGGAGTTTAGAAGAATGAGAGGGGACCTCATTGAAACCTATTGAATATTGAAAGGCTTGGATGGAGTGGATATGGAAAGGATGTTTCCACTAGTGGGAGAGTCTAGGACTAGAGGTCATAGCCTCAGAATTAAAGGACATTCCTTTAAGAAGGAGAAGAGGAGGAATTTCTTTAGTCAGGGGATGGTGAACCTGTGAAATTCTTTGCCACAGAAGGCTGTGGAGGCCAAGTCAATGCATATTTTTAAGGCAGAGATAGATAGCTTCTTGATTAGTACAGGTGTCAGGGGTTATGGGGAGAAGGCAGGAGAATGGGGTTAGGAGGGAGAGACAGATCAGCCACAATTGAATGGCGGAGTCATTCTGCTAATTCTATTAATTCTGCTGATAAGTGTATGATCTTATGTCCCATTTGCCCATGTCTGGCCCACATAACTCATTGGGACAAGCAGCATCTCTGGAGAGAAGGAATTGGTGATATTTCGGGTCTGGTATGAAGAAGGGTCTCGACCCAAAACATCACCCATTCCTTCTCTGCAGAGATGCTACCTGCCCCGGTGAATCACTCCAGCATTTGTGTCTATCTAATGTCCCCCTATCTACTGCTTTGCCAAATATTCCATACAGAGTCTGACCTGGTTTAGTTTAGTTAAGTTTAGTTTAGTTTAGTTTAGAGATACAGCGTGGAAACAGGCCCTTTGGCCCACCGAGTCCGCACCGCCCAGTGATCCCCGTACACTGGACCTATCCTACACAATAGGGACAATTTATAATTTTACCAAAGCCAAGAAAAGGAATAGATGATGTTTTTGGTCGCAACTGATCTTCAGACTGAAAAGATGACAGTTTGTCTATCTCCTACAAACATGTTGCTTGGCTTGAAATTAATTATTATGAAAGTCTGGGTTGGATGCGGTTGCTTCCTTTAGAAATAATGCAAACTGAAGGGGTAGCAACCTGAGGTTTAGTAAATTATTAAAGGACCAAAATCGGTTAAACATAAGCAATTGATTCCCCTTAATAGATTGGTCAGTAACTAAGGAGCATAGATTTAGACTAACAATTTGACGGGAGCTGAGAGAAAAATAATAATTCAATGAGTAGTGGTTGTCAGGAACTCACTTTCTGAAAGGTAATGAGAGACCCTGACCTCAATAGACAATAGACAATAGGTGCAGGAGTAGGCCATTCAATATGATCATGGCTGATCATCCCCAATCAGTACCCCGTTCCTGCCTTCTCCCCATATCCCCTGACTCTGCTATTTTTAAGAGCCCTATCTAGCTCTCCCTTGAAAGCATCCAGAGAGCCGGCCTCCACCGCTCTCGTGATATGAATATTGATTTCGCTGACTTCAAGTAACCCTTGTTTTCCATCTCCTTCCCCCATCCTAGTTCCTAGTTCTCCGACTAGTTCCACTGTCCTCCTGAATAAATATTACTGAGTGTATGCCGCGTTGTCACCTTCCCCTCAGCTAACAATGAACCACTCTACATTTCCCTACCATCATCTGCTTTGATCTGTCTTTTTCACACCTTACCCTTCCATATCTCTAGACTCCCTCTCCCCTGACTCTCAGACTAAAGAAGGGTCTCGACCTGAAACGTCACCCATTCCTTCTCTCCGGAGATGCTGCCTGTCCCGTTGATGTTCCTCCAGCATTTCGTGACCATCTTCCTACACTTTTAAAAGAGCTTGATTAGGACTGAAAAGGATATGGACCAAGAGCTGGCAACAAAGATTCACCCAACATCTGATTTTTGGATGATCAGCCATGATCATATTGAATGGTGGCGCTGGCTCGAAGGGCCGAATGGCCTACTCCTGCACCTATTTTCTATGTTTCTATATTTCTATGTTTCTAAGTCCAGTTATG
The DNA here is from genome assembly GCA_038087875.1 of Malacoraja senta. Classification (NCBI taxonomy): domain Eukaryota; kingdom Metazoa; phylum Chordata; class Chondrichthyes; order Rajiformes; family Rajidae; genus Malacoraja; species Malacoraja senta. The sequence continues at coordinate 93,774,438 of CM075978.1, read as the reverse complement.
GCCATCACGAATGGACTGAATAGCCTCTTTCCATGTTACATATCTTAATGATTCAATGAGATAATATACTATTGCTGCACATTTCAAATGACTATTCAGTTCAGTCGCTCATCAAAGCACCCATTCTGTCCATCAGGAGGTTAATTAGAAAGCTGTTGGCATTTGGTTACACTATTATGCAAAGATGCAAATTGCAGGCCACACTAATGGTTGGCATATTAATGTGGGATATTGAAATTGCAGAATAGTGCTGAGATATACGATTCTTCCAAATTGTATCTCAGACTGTCGTATTTATTCATACATCAGAATTGATGCAACAGTCTTATTGGAGATAAATCAATCGTTACTGCTGTTTTATCATCCACTATTAAGCAGTTGAAAAGTGGATTAGTATTCTTGCCATATGATTGCGGACCTGGTTGTCACTTTGAGAATTGTTGAATAAAATAATCTCCTGCACAAAAAACAGCGTCTCATTCTTAGGCTCCAGAGCATTGGAGTGAAGGAGAACTGCTGGAAATACATATTTAGCAACACACATCAAGGTGTTTGCTGATATGAGATACTTAGAGATACAGCATTAAAACAGGCCCTTCAGCCCACCGAGTCCACGCCGACCAGCAATCACCCCACTCACAAGTAAGGTGGCATTGCTACCTTACAGCGCTTAGAGCGCCAGAGACCTGGGTTCAATCCTGACTATGGGTGCTGTCTGTACGGAGTTTGTATGTTCTCCCCGTGTCCAAAGACTTACTGGCTTGTAGGTTGATTGGCTTGGTATAAATGTAAATTGTCCCTAGTGTGTGTAGGATGGTGTTAATGAGTGGGGATCGCTGGTCGGTGTGGACTCGGTGGGCCGAAGGATCTGCTTCCGCATTGTAATTCTGAACTAAACGAAACAATTTGCAGAATCCAATTAACCTACAAACCTGTACGTCTTTGGAGTGTTTGAGGAAACCGGAGCACCCGGAGAAAACCCACACAGTCTCTTGCCCAGAGTAGGTGAATCAAGGACCAGAGGACATAGGTTTAAGGTGAAGGGAAAAGATTTAATAAGAATCTGAGGGGTAGCTTTTTCACACAATGGGTGGCGGACGTATGGAACGAGCTGCCAGTGGAGGTTGTTGAGGCAGGGACTATCCCAACGTTTAAGGCGGTCACGGTGGCGCAGCGGTAGAGTTGCTGCCTTACAACGAATGCAGCACCGGAGACCCGGGTTCGATCCCGACTACGGGTGCTGTCTGTACGGTGTTTGTACGTTCTCCCCGTGACCTGCGTGGGTTTTCTCCGAGATCTTCGGTTTCCTCCCACACTCCAAAGACGTACAGATTTGTAGGGTAATTGGCTTGGTAAATGTAAAAATTGTGTCTAGTGGGTGTAGGATAGTGCTAATGTGCCGGGATCGCTGGTAGGTGCGGACCCGGTGGGCCGAAGGGCTGTTTCCGCGCTGTCTCTCTAAACTGAACTAAACTAAAGAAGCAGTTAGACAGGTACGTGGATAGGACAGGTTTGGAGGGATATGAACCACATGCTGGCAGATGGGACTAGTGTAGCTGGGACATGCTTGGATAGAGTGGATATGGAGAGGATGTTTCCACTAGTGGGAGAGTCTAGGACTAGAGGTCACAGCCTCAAAATTAAAGGATTGCAGCAGCACCAAACGTGGTGAATAAACAGTTGCTTTATTCGGACATAAACGGTTTGAAATACATACACGTTGGGTCCACTAACATCTTGTCATTGTTGCTGCAGCTGAGCGAGGGTGTTGTCTCGAGCTCAGCTACCTGTCGACTGGGTTGATCTCCAGGTGAGATCTGCTTAAGTACTAGGACACTCCCCTTAACCCATGACGTCATGTGACAGCGCTCGTAACCACCGACGAGGGTTCGACCGCAAGTGGTCTGACCATCAGCAGGCGCCCCAGGATGTTCTTTTAGGAAGGAGATGAAGATAATTTTCCTTAGTCGGAGGGTGGTGTATCTATAGAATTCTTTGCCACAGGAGGTCAAGTCAGTGGATATTTTTAAGGCAGAGATAGATAGACTCTTGATTAGTACGGGTGTCAGAGGTTATGGCGAGAAGGCAGGAGAATGGGGTTAGGACAGAGAGATAGATCAGCCATGATTGAATGGCGGAGTAGACTTGATGGGCCGAATGGCCTAATTCTACTATTCCTTATGACCTTATGGACATATTGGCCGGTGTGGGAAAGTTGGGCCGAAAGGCCTGGTTCCACACTGTTTCTTTGACGCTATGACTATGTGACTCAGTGGGCCGAAAGCCGGTTTCTGTGCTGTATCTCTACATTTGAAGGACACACTGAGACTTATGGTGATTAATTGGGGTTTTTTTGAGTCGGCATGGTCATTCATCACAGCTGACCTGTGGGACTAATTGTCAATCGTGATTAAGTGAATCCAAATGCTCGACACAATCAAACGGTCTTTCAAGAGCAACCGTTCACCTTTGTAGATTAATATTCTTGTCGAAATAAGAAAGTAATGAAAATGACCTAGCATACAGCTGAATGACAATAGGATTCGGGGAGATGCAGAGTATGTTGGCTGCACTTCAAGGAAGTCAAATGGAGGAACGTCAGAACAATGGGATGGACAGCAGAAAAATAATACGCACTTGTATTCTATGTATATACGAGAGAGAGTTAGATATAGGTCTTAGGGCTAATGGAATCAATGGATATGGTGAGAAAGCAGGAATGGGGTACTGATTTTGGATGATCAGCCATGATCATATTGAATGGCGGTGCTGGCTCGAAGGGCTGAATGGCCTACTCCTGAACCTATTTTCTATGTTTCTATGTTATAGACAATAGACGATAGACAATTGGTATAGGAGTAGGCCATTCGGCCCTTCGAGCCAGCATCGCCATTCAACGTGATCATGGCTGATCATCCACAATCAGTACCCCGTTCCTGCCTTCTCTCCATATCCCTTAACTCCACTATCCCTAAGAGCTCTATCTAACTCTCTCTTGAAAGCATCCAGAGAACCAGCTTCCACTGCCCTCTGAGGCAGAGAATTGCACACACTCACAACTCTCTGTGTAAAAAAGTATTTCCGCATCTCCGTTCTAAATGGCTTACCACTTATTCTTAAACTATGGTCCCTGGTTCTGGACTCCCCCAACATTGGGAACATATTTCCTGCCTCGAGTGTGTCCAAACCCTTAATAATCTTATATGTTTCAATAAGATACCCTCTCATCCTAAATTCCAGAGTATACAAGCCCAGCCGCTCCAATCTATCAACATATGACAGTTTCATTACTTTGAAAAATATCTTAGAGCTAAGTAGTTTAGGCTTCTGGTCAACTGGTCTGTGCAGATGAATAACTGCATCAGGCATAGTTAGAAATGCAAGAGTGTAGAAAATGATGAAAATCAAGATGAAATGAGCAGATAAACCAAATAAGAGGACGTCATTGATAGTGCAGAGCTAAAGGGAAACTGTACTTGCTAGTTTACATCGAAGATGGACACAAAATGCTGGAGTAACTCAGCAGGTCAGGCAGCATCTCCGGAGTAAAGGAATATGTGATGTTTCGGGTCGGATTGAGGGTCAGGGGAGATGGAAACGAGAGGCATGGAAAGGTTCAGATCAAATCAGAGCCGGCACCAATGATAAAGGAAAGATGGAGCCCACAATGGTCCATTGTTGGCTGTGGAATGGACCATTGTGAGCTCCACACTTCCTTGGTCATCGGTGCCGGCACTGATTTGTTCCAAACCTTTTCACACCCGCTAGTTTCCCTCCCCCCCCGTGACATTAAGTCTGAAGAAGGGTCTCGACCCGAAACGTCACCTATTTCTTTTCTCCAGAGATGCTGCCTGACCCGCTGAGTTACTCCAGCATTTTGTATCAATCGTTGGCCATAAAATGTTCATTTGTTCATCTCATTTAAGGCTAAAATCAGTGCATTGAAACCATAGGCTGGGTATAGAACGAAATGCTTAATGTCTTGCTGTATTAATTTAGTTTAGTTTAGGTTAGTTTAGTTTAGAGATTTGGCACAGAACTAGGCCCTTCGGCCCATCAACTCTGTGCCAACCAGTATCATCCATTTACTAGTTTAATCCTACACATTAGGAACAATTTACAGAAGCCAATTAATACAAACCTGCTCATCTTTGGGATGTAGAAGGAAACCAGAGCACCCAGAGAAAACCCGCGTGGTCACAGAGAGAACGTACAAACTCCGTACAGACAGCACCAGTAGTCAGGATTAAACCTATTTATTTTGTGAATCAGTTAAATCCTAAAAGATACCTTCACTCCAAATTACTTTCAAATAAAAATGAAACCTGCAAAGCTATAGATAATAATAATAATAATAATAATAATAATAATAATAACAATAATAATAATAATAATAATAATAATAATAATAATAATAATAATGCCATTGCCAAAGTGGATGAAATGCGCCTGATTTTTAATGTGCATGAAAAGTATTTTTAAGTATACCTAAAACAAAAACCTGCACGACAATATTTTTGCATGATGATGGTTTTATTAGAATTAACAAGCCAGCAACTGTTCATTAGCATAAAATTGCATTTTAAGGTAAGTTCTGTAGAATAGTGTACTGGCACATCATCAAATGATTGCTGAAGTGTGATAGAAATATATTTCATTTTTTAACAAAGGTGTTTACTTATTTTTATGAAGAATATAATCATATGCAAGCAATGCGCTAGCAAATACAAGCAATAAATAGCACAATTTGATTTGATGAATCAGGATGCACATATTAATTTGCAAATTACAAAATCACTAATAAACTGGCGGAATATGTTGAGGCTTTGGAAGTGGCGTAAGTCCGAAGAAGATTCCTGACCCAAAACATCACCAGAGTTGCTGCCAGACCCACTGAGATACTCCAGCACTTTGTGTCTTTTTTTGTAAACCAGCATCTGCAGTTCTATGTTTCTCTGGAGGAGATTTACCAGAACGATGCTTGGATTAGCGGGTATAAATTACAGAGGGAGGTTGGTCAGATTTAGATTATTTTTGCTGGAATGCGGAGATTGCAGGGAGACCTGATAGAAGGGTGGCGCAGCGGTAGAGTTGCCTCCTTACAGCGCTTGCATCGCCGGAGACCCGGGTTCGATCCCGACTATGGGTGCTGTCTGTACGGAGTTTGTATGTTCTCCCCGTGACCTGTGTGGGTTTTCTCAGAGATCTTCAGTTTCCTCCCACACTCCAAAGACGTACAGGTTTGTAGGTTAATTGGCTCGGTATAAGTGTGAATTATCCCTAGTGTGTGTCGGGTAGTGTTAATGTGAGGGGATCGCTGGTTGGTGTGGACTCGGTTGGCCAACGGGTCTGCTTTCACACTGTATTTCTAAACTAAACTGAACTAAACTTAACTAAAGTATATACAATTATGAGAAGTGTAGAAAGGGGAACAAGTCAAAACAAGTCAAGTCAAATACTGGAGGGTGTAGCCTTAAGGTGAGAGGGGCAAAGTTTAAAGGAGATGTGCAGAGCAACTTTATTACACATAGGGTGTTAAGTACCTGGAACACGCTGCCAAGGTTGGTGGTTGGGGCAGATACAATGGTGACATTTAAGAGACTTTTGGATTGTCATATGAATATGCAGGGAATGGAGGGATATGGATTATATGCAGGTAGATAATAGATGGCCTTGGCATCATGGCATCACCGGCTTTGACCTCCCCACCATCGAAGAGATCTATCGTAGTCGCTGCCTCAAAAAGGCAGCCAAAATCATCAAGGACCCACACCATCCTGGCCACACACTCATCTTACCATTGCCATCAGGAAGAAGGTACAGGAGTTTGAAAACTGTAACGTCCAGGTTCAGGAACAGCTTCTTCCCTACCGCCATCAGGCTATTAAACACAACAACAAATAAGCTCCGAGCTCTGAACTGCAAAATACTATATTATGTTATTTATTGAACTTTTTTTTTCTCTTCCCCCATTATGTACTATGTTTACATATTCACATATTCTGTTGTGCTGCAGCAAGTAAGAATTTCATTGTCCCATCCAGGACATATGACAATAAAACACTCTTGACTCTTGACTCTTGATGTTCGGCTCAGACATTGTGGACCGAAGGGCCTACCTTGCACTGTGCTGTTCTGTGTTCTATGTTAATATATTGTCATAACTGATGACAGGCCGAAAGGCCTGTTTCAGCGCTGTATCTCAAAACTAAACTAAACTAACCTATTTTGTTGTCATCAATGAACAAACATACTCCAACTAACTGTGAAAATAACTCTCCAGAAAGATGTAGAAGACTCCATACCTTAGTTTTTATGTCATTCTGAATTTTCTGCTTGGGATCTGCTGGAAGGCAAGTCAACAAATCATTGAATGATGCATTCTTATAGACAGTATGAAAGGAAGTAAAAAGGCAGCGAATGCAATTCAGTTCAGTTCATAATAATAATGGATGGGATTTATATAGCGCCTTTCTAATACTCAAGGCGCTTTACATCGCATTATTCATTCACTCCTCAGTCACACTCGGTGGTGGTGAGCTACTTCTGTAGCCACAGCTGCCCTGGGGCAGACTGACGGAAGCGTGGCTGCTAATCTGCGCCTACGGCCCCTCCGACCACCACCAATCACTCACACACACACATTCACACACATTCACACACATTCATACGCAGGCAAAGGTGGGTGAAGTGTCTTGCCCAAGGACACAACGACAGTATGCACTCCAAGCGGGATTCGAACCGGCTACCTTCCGGTTGCCAGCCGAACACTTAGCCCATTGCGCCATCTATCGTCCAGATGAGTTTGGTTTATTGCCACGTGTAACGAGGCACAGTGCTGCATGCTAAGCAGTCAGTGGAAAGACTATACATGATTACAATCGAGCCATTTACAGTGTCTCGATGCGTGATAAGGGAATAATGTCTGGTGCAAGATAAAGCCAGACGAGGGAATTAAATGTAACATTTCCAAGTTTGCAGATGACACAAAGCTGGGTGGCCGAGTGAGCTGCGAGGAGGATGCTATGGGGCTGCAGGACGACTTGGATAGATTGGGTGAGTGTGCAGATTCCTTTCCTACACAACGCACCAATACACTAGTTCTATCCTAGATATCTTGATGTCTGGTAACTCAAACACATCAGTAAACAGCGACTGTTTGACTATTATCAGTATAGTAAATTTGGTGTGATTTTGGTATTTGCTAGTTATACATATTTGATATGAGGCACCGACAGTCTGCACAATTGTAAAGGTCCACTCTATCCTCATAGGGGAGTGATTGATCCTGGCAGATATTACTGTTGAACTACCATGGAGGGATGTGGGTTGACGAGATTACATCAGCTGCTGTGCGACGCATAATTCATCTTTGACTATTGAAGTTATCATTCACTCACTTTTCAACAATGTAATACGGCCGGAGGTAGACACAAAAAGCTGGAGTAACTCAGCTCGGAGAGGCAGCATATCTGGAGAAAAGGAATGGGTGACATTTCGGGTCGAGAACCTTCTTCAGACTGAGGGTCAGGGGGAAAGGGAAACGAGAGATATAGACGGTGATATAGTGAGATGTAGAACAAATGAATGAAAGATATGCTAAATAAGTTATGACGATAAAGGAAACGGGCCATGGTTAGCTGTGGGCTAGGTGAAAATGAGTGACAGACAATGAGACTCAACAAGACAATACTGTACCTAGTACAATGAGTTAGGTGGAGAAGGGACGGAGTGAAGCCAAAGGATTTGCTGTTGAAAGGCAGGCTAACCTAATGGGTCTCTCTTTTATCTTTGCGGGAATGGTGTTGCACAGTAATAACGCAGTTAATATCAGATGGGAACTGTTTCAAAAAGAAGCAAAGAATTCTTACCAATCACCAAGATGGTATTTCTCTTTCAATCAATGTCATAGCTGCAGCTTGCCTGGTGATTATCAGATAGCTGTCTGTGGAAACATTTTAGTTTAGTTTAGATTAGATTAGTTTAGAGACACAGCATGAAAACAGGCCCTTCAGCCCACCGAGTCCACGCCAACCGGCAACCCCCGCACACTAACACTCTCCCACATGCACGAGGGACAATTTACAATTATATCAAGCCAATTAACCTGCAAGAAGGGTTTCGGCCCGAAACGTTACCTATTTCCTTCGCTCCATAGATGCTGCTGCACCTGCTGAGTTTCTCCAGCTTTTTTGTGTACCTTCGATTTTCCAGCATCTGCAGTTCCTTCTTTAACAACCTGCAAACCTGGTTGGCTTTGGAGTGTGGGAGGAAACCGGAGCACCCGAGGAAAACCCACACGGTCACGGGGAGAACGTACAAACTCCGTACGAGCAGCACCCATTGTCAGGATCGAACCCGGGTCTCTGGCGCTGTAAGGCAGCAAGTCTACCGCTGCGCCACCGTGCCGCCCAGTAAACAGACTGACTACTACATCTCCCACAGTATGACTTTAAAATGACATCACTGCCGGTAAAGTAATTTTTAGATAGATCACATAAACATTTCTGTGCTCCATTTGCAATATAAACTGTTAGTGATGAGGCCCAGCAACCAGTTTGCAATATTCTATGGATTTTCTTCTTCTTGCGTGTGGCGTGCACAGCCTAAAGTTGTAGATCAAGGGTAGACATCCAGGCCAGGACAGCATCAGTTACTGGGTGGATGGGCTTTGATGCCCCCAGGGAAAAGCCTCATTGGGCAGTCATTCACGATGTGTGGGATGGTTTGGTCTGGATGTCCACAGACACAAGCAGGGCTGTCTGTCATCCCCCACTTATGCAGGTGATGGGCTGTTCTTGCATGGAGGGTGCGGACTCTGTTCAGGGTTAGCCTAGTCCTGAAAAGCGCTATATATATAAAATCTATTATTATTATTATTATTGCTTGCGATGGAGGTCGAAACCCAGTGGTTTCACTGTGGGGTCTGTGATGACCTCTCTGTTGTTGGTGTTGGCATCTTTCCAGGCTCTGCTCCACTCAGTCTTGGAGTCAAAGTCTTCCAGGAATTTAACGGAAGACCAGAAGGGTTTGCGGGACTTCAGGCGCATGTTGGGCAGATTGTTCAAGTCAGGGTTAGCCTCGATGGTGCACCAATCTTTCAACATCCTCTCCCTTCTGCGTATGCTGGGAGGGGCGATAAGAGAGAGGACAAGGAGCCACTGCAAAGGTGTTGACTTAAGCATTCCTGTGATGACCCACATTGCAGAGTTAAGGGCCTGTCCCACTGCACGAGGTAATTCAAGAGTTCTCCCGAGTTCTCCCCTGATTCGAGCTTGTGTAATGTACATAGCAAGTACGTAGGAGTTCGTGGATGTCACGTAGCGGCTCGTACGAGTAACGGTAGGTACCCGGGAAATGCGGTAAACTCGTGACGTTTTTTCAACACTGTGAAAAATGTGCACGAGTAAAAAAATACTCGTGATGAATTTTTAAAAAACTTTTTACTCATACGAACCACTACGTACCCACTACGTACGTTACACAAGCTCGAATCAGGGGAGAACTCGGGAGAACTCTTGAATTACCTCGTACAGTGGGACAGGCCCTTTAAGGACAGTGTCAACTCGTTTGGTGTGGCTGCTATTAGTCCAAGCTGTTGAGCAAAACTCAGTTGTTGAGTAGACTAGGGTTATGCTTGCGGTACGGAGGGTGTGTGCATTGGATCCCCAGCTGTTGCCTGCAAGTTTCCTGATGATGTTGACCCTTGCTTTCAGTTTATCAGCCACCCTCTTCACCTGTTCACGATAGGTGAGGGTGTAATCCAGGGTGACTCCGAGGTACCTGGGGAATTTGCAACAAAATATATCGATTCTATGGATGAGAAAGATTTAATAAAAATGCACAATGCAAGTATTCTTACTATTTTTAATTTGCGCTCAACTTGACACTGAGTTGACTTTAGAGAGATAGGGCGTGGAATCAGGCCCTACGGCCCTTCGAGTCCGCGGGGACCAGCATTCACCCCATACAGTAGAACCATCCTACACACCAAGGACTATTTACAATTTCCAGGAGTCAATTTCCAGAAGTCCTACAAACCTGTACGCCTTTGGAGTGTGGGAGGAAACTGAAGAACCCGGGGGAAACCCACGTGGTCACGGGCAGAATGTACAAACTACGTACGGGCAGCACCTATTGTCAGGATCGAACCCGGGTCTCTGGCGCTGTACCGCTGCGCCACTGCTTTAATTTACACTTCTCAGTCCTGCCGCTGTTAAATCAATTTGATTAAGAAGGCATCCTCCTGCTTCCTCGCCTTATTCAGGGCCCGGATATCATGATCTCCATATTGTGACATTATCCAATCTCACTTGTGGGGTGACTATCAACAAAACTGAATCGAAAAAGGAAGTCTATCTTGCAGTGAGTATCTTGCTGAAGTAAATGATGAATCTCTATGTTTAACCAGTCATTAATGATACCAGACCAAATTTAATATCCTGACATTTGAGTGATTCAGTTATTCTGATTAGAGATTTGCTTCGGAGATACAAATGCTGGAGTAATTCAGCGGGTCAGGCAGCATCTCTGGTGAACATGGATAGGTGACGTTTCTGGTGAGGATCCTTCTTCAGACCCGAAACGTTATCTATCCATGTTCTCCAGAGATACTGCCTGAACTTCTGGGTTACTCTAGCACTTTGTATCTCTGTTATTGTAAACCAGCATCAAGAACCAGAGGACATAGGTTCAAGGTGAGAGGGGCAAGATTCAATAGGAACCTGATGGGCAACATTTTCACTCAGAGTATGGTGGGTGTACGGAATGAGCTGCCAGAGTAGGTAGTTCAGGCAAGTACTATAACAACATTTAACGGGGACTTGGACAGGTACATGGATAGGGAAGGTTCAGACTGATACGGATCTAAAGTGGGCAAATGGTACGAACTTAGATGTGGTGTCTTGGTCGGCATGGACAAGTTGGGCCAAAGGCACATGGTGTCGTATTTAGAGATTTGCTTTATTAGTTTCAATATTAATAGGATATATGTATATGAAGGAACTGCAGATACTGGTTTACACTGAAGATAGACACAAAATGCTGGAGTAACTCAGCGGGTCAGGCAGTCTCTGGAGAGGAATAGGTGACATATCGGGTTGGAGCCCTTCTTCAGAAGGCTTCTTCTGAAGAAGAAGTAGAAGAAGAAGAAGAAGAAGAAGGAGGAGGATTCCGACCCGAAACGTCACCTATTCTTTTTCTCCAGAGACGCTGAGTTACTCCAGCATTCGTTGTGTATCTTAATATCATATATACCAGGAATCAGAAGCAGGGGCAGGCCATTTGGCCCTTTGAGGCTGTCCCACCACTTTAATAAAATCGTAGCTGAACTTCTAATTATTTTCCCTCCCAGACTCTGTATCAAATGTTTCTGGAACCTGGCGATCTGATACTTAATTTAAGCCCAGACTTAGTCAGTGGACTGGGTCCAGTAGCCAGTGATGAAATGTCATTTTTTGTGCCTTATGTCTCTTAGAAATATCGAAGGCATTTCACATGGAATGAACTGCCCTGGGTGCAACGATTTGATATACTGCAGACAATTGCAGAACTCAATCTCCGGTCAAATGTTCTAACTGAAAATATAAATGACTGGCTGGTAGATTGTGATGGATTACATTGCAGATTTGGCTAGGTTACAGCAAGGTGACTATGTACTCTTTCAAATAGTGACATTTACCTTGAATCAGTGGAAGGAGCATTACGTTGCCTTGATTTATTGCTTTGACTGAAGAGTGAGAGCAGGAGATCAGTGACTTGTTTTTGTGAGCTCACACCACTGTAATGTAAAAATAAGCAAAAGCGAACATCTTTCTGTCCATGGTTGCTGAATTGAAAAGTATCCCGTCAGCAAAAGTTTAAATGGAAAAATGGTCAAAGGTCATAAGGAATAGGAGTAGAATTAGGCCATTCGGCACATCAAGTCCACTCCGCCATTCAATCATGGCTGATCTATCTCTCCCTCCTAATCCTATTCACCTGCCTTCTCCCCATAATCTCTGACACCTGTAATAATCAAGAATAGTAAGATTAAATGAGAACTTACCAGTTTGAAGTTTGATCTTTATTTTATGAGGAGTTACGTTGGTGATTACGTGAAGAAGACCCGTCAGGGCGCATGCGCGTTAATCTTCAAAGCAGCGGTATGAAATCACAGACAACACAGTAATTGAAGTAACATATTAAGATGAGGAACATGAGAACTACCATTATGACCATTTTTCTATGAGAGAGGGTTGGGTGTGGCGGGCACGTAATCACCAACGTAACTCCTCATAAAATAAAGATCAAACTTCAAACTGGTAAGTTCTCGTTTAATCTTACTATTTTACTTCGGAGTCACATGAGTGACTACGTGAAGATTTCAAAGCTCTGTGATTTTTATGCCGCAGATCAAAATCCCGGCTTCACACTGCATCGATTGACTGAGTATCATCAATAATGCTGTAAACATGACATTGAATATCATGCAAAAAAACAGTTTTATATTTGGTCATAAACAAACAATAAACCCTCTTAATTTAGGGGCAACAAACAAAACAGAATTAAACAGTATTGAAAAACAGACTTTAAACAATAGCAACAGCACTCAATATTGAGTTGGCAAACAGCCCTCCATCGGCAATTGGCCGATGGTAGTATTGCTGAAACACAAGTTCATTTTTCCAACCTGCGGCTTTTAATATATGGTCGATGGGAACGTCCATCACCCTGGCCGCGGATGTTGCTACTGCGCTAGTGGAATGAGATGTAAACACATAAATGTTAATTCCTGCCTGAACCAACTCTTGCTTTAACCACCTTGAGATAGTCTGAACTGTCACTCTTTTATTTTGGCTTCTTGTAACTGACAAATAATCCTGTTTCTTCTTGTCTTAAAGCCCTTGTGGCTTCAATGTAATGTAACAAATGTGTCCTTACACATAAACATGGATCTGTAGGATATGCTGAGAACACAATCTTAAATCCTGTCACACCTGGCCTGCTTTGTTTGAGCAGATCATAAATATAAAACATAACATTCTCTGTAGTCACTTCCATTCTATCTAACTGAAGTTTTTGCAACGTTTGCACTCTCTATGCTGACACCAATGCCATTAGCATAGCCAATTTCATGGTTAATTTTAACAAAGTTATAGACGTGACAGGGACCCAATGACGAAGCATGTTAAGAACAACGCTTACATCGCAGATTACCATATACCTAGGCTTAGGCGGTTTGGAATTAAAGATTCCTTTCATCAACCTAGATATGAGAAGGTGAGAACCTATACTTTGTGTTCGTGTACCTATTACAAGATATGCCGACAAAGCACTTCTAGCTGTATTGATAGCACTATAGCTAAGACCCTCATCATAATAAAGTGTAGATAAAACTCTTAACACATTTTCAATAACTACAGTATCATATTGAATATTCTTTTGAACACAATCTTGTTTACATAAGTAATATACTGCTTTTGAGTACTCTTTCTCCAGGCTGCAGTGAGCATATCCACCGTTGGCCTCGAAAGCCCTCGACCAATGTAAGGCATTCTTAAAACCTGCAAATTAACAGATCAATACGATCACATAACGGATGAACTTAACGCATTACTGGATGCTCCAGCAAATTCCTACTGTTTGGAATCAGCAAAAGGAGGTTGGATCGCTATCTGTAACATCAAAGGGAACCATGGTTGAATCGGGCAATTTGGTATCACCAAAACCCCTGAAGCGGCATCCTGCTTGATTTTTTTTTCCTTTTTTTTTTCTTTCTTTCCAAACACCGACCTATGAGGCAGAATGGTGGGAAAATGTACACAAACATTTCATCCCAATTTAGTGAAAAACATCAATTGTGACTGCCCCTGGATCTGGTTCCCATGAAACATATTTTGGCATTCCATATAGAAGTACTATGTTCTTGAACACATCCTGGTTCAACATCCACTCTGTATTATCACGGAATTTTCGTGACCTGGCATCTGCTACTACATTAAGTTTCCCTGGCAGATAGATAGCTCCAATCCAAATATCTCTATCCATACTCCAGGTTCAATTTTATTTGCCAACCTGTCACATGATAACGATTTGATTCCACCCATGTGATTCATATAAGCAACTGCTGTAGTGTTGTCTATTTGGCACTGCACATGCAAACTTAGTTTTGTTAGTGCCATAAGCCTTGAGCCCATAAATACTCCTGGTTAATTCCCCATGTTTGCAGAAGCAATGTCCATCTGTCTCCACAGCTGGATCTTGTATGAGTAGCACCCCACCTCTGACATCTGTCTGCAAAATCATGGAAGCTTGGTCCAATAACACTTTGGAACTACTAGTGGACACATGCTGAATCCACCATTGTACATCAGCAACAGCCTCTATTGATAGAAGCATAGGGCTATTATAATGACTCTAATGTATCCTCAGTGCTTGTTCCTTTGACCTTTGTAATTGTAGATAATAATGTGGCCACTATTGAACTGCTGGAAATGCTGCCAGAAATTTCCCCAGCAGACTCGTCACCTGGCTAATTGAAGGCTGTGTGTCAGCAATTAACTTGATACAGCTCTCAATTAGCTCTACCCTTTTTTGCCTCGGCAAGGTCACAATCATGTTGATTGAGTCTATTGTGAAAACCAAATAGTCAATTTGTGTCACAGGTATTAATTTAGATTCCTCTGGATAGTTTATGAAGCCCAATTTTTAAAAAAGTGTTTTTTACCAACTGCCACTGATGCTTCAGCTGTTTCCTTTGATTGTCCTACAATCAAGATATTATGTAGTTAAGCCATGAGCACATGCGCTTGACTTCTCATCATGCCTAGAATAGGTTTTAACAACTTTGTAATCCCTCTAGGAGCTGAAGACAAACCATTAGGCAGTGCATTGTATTGCCATAATTGCCCCATCCAGCTGAATTTTAAATCTTCTATCCTGCAAATGAACAGACACTGAATCCGCATCTTTAAGATCTCCTTCACAAACGTTTCCATCTTAAAATGTCTATACCGTACAAAAGGGTTAAGACTATGCAGGTCCAGTATAATTCTGCATCCCCCATCCTTTTTTGGTCTGGGAAAGATATTGGACACAAACTGGTGGCTTTGGTAAACTGCCTTAGCAATTACACCTTTATTACATAAGCTTGCAAGTTCCACCTGAACTTCCAATTGTTCAGTGATACTGAAGTCAAACTCCTTTTTGGAACATGTTGCATGGGTAAACCAGAATTTGCATTAAGCTTTATTCAAAACCCTTCAATAACCTTCAGTATAAACATATCTGAGGTAAACATTTAATTGTATCACATTAGATCTGTCTACATGAGAACCAGACCCACTTACCTCCTGGCATTGTTCCCCGGCCTCGAGCTGGATATCTCACCTTCCCTGGCGCTGCTACAGCCGAACGCCAACTGCGCTGCATCGTAGCTCTACTTGTCCCTTACCCAGACCAGTCTCCTCGCTTATAGGGATACTTCCGCTTTGGTGGATATGTGGCTGCTGGCTGCTTAATCAAGCCCACCGTCTTGGCCTCCTCCTCCAGCTCCTTCACCTGCTTTGCGAAATCCTCGCCAAACAGATTTGCCGGTTGCACTGTGCCAGGCTGGCAGAGTGAAGCATATTTAGGATTGATGGTTGGTCTAATCACAGTTTTGCGGAGGCAGTTGATCTCAAAGTGGGCACTCCACAATAGCGCCAGCACCTTTTGTTGTAATTTTGTCATGGCCTCTCCATCCACCATCCTGGCAAAGCTCATTATGCCAGATGCCAGCAACTTTAAAATATGCTGGAGCTTCACCTCCTCCTGGGCTCTCATTTGTATGCCCATCTTGCCCCAAATCTTCCTGCTCCCAACAGGAACTTTTAACAGGCCACAGTTGATTGGGGCTTCATGCTTCCTTACTGTCTCATCCATTGACAGCTCCTGTAGCTGATGTGAGACTTGGTAATTTATGCTGGTGGCAAGTTCCTCACCCAGAGGCTCACCAGCTTCCGACGACATGGCAAACCATGCTGCACACGGTGTCAGCTCTGGCAGCTGCCTGCCCTCCCTTTGGAAGTCGTCGTCGGACTCAGGGTCAGAGCGTATCTGCCCTTCTGCACTCACCTCTTGCAAAGAGGGTGCTTTCAAGCAGGCCTCTACTAGGCACTGCCGGCGGAGCCTTCACCACGGCCTCCCGCCCACACAACTCCTCCTGGAGTGTGGCTTTGTGAAGCAGGCCTCCACTAGGCACTGTCGGAGGAGCCTTCCCCACGGCCTCCCGCCCACACAACTCCTCCTGGAGTGTGGCTTTGTGGAGCAGCCCCTGTATGAGCTGCTCCTTTTGGATAACCGCTGGGGCACGGTATCCTGTCCCGGACGGGACTCTCCTGGCCCGACTCTGCGGAGTCAATGGACCTGACAGACTTGGCTTATGCCTAACGCCCGACTGGCGTTGGCTGTGTACCCGGCTGGGCACTTGGGAGTGCCAAGTCTGTTGCCGCACCGCTACCGGCTTGCGACTCCCCTGAGGTGACAGGCTGCCTTTCAGAGACTGCGCTCCCGCAGCTCTCTCTCCCCTTGTCCGTAGCACGCCTGCACCTTGATGATTTTTTCCTTGTTCCTGTATTGTGGGGAAAAACATACAGCAACAATTTTTCTACTTTTTACTAACTCCTCCAAAGTCTCCCCGACTTTGGTGGAGCTCTAAACTACTCACCTGCAGGAGGAGGTCCGTCTTCCTGCTGCCGGGCGCCAATGCATCAGACGTAGTGATGCGCATGCGCCCTGACGGGTCTTCTTCACGTAGGCACTCACGTGACTCCGAAGTAAAATCTATCTATCTCTGCCTTAAAAATATCCACTGACTTGGCCTCAACAGCCATCTGGGGCAAAGAATTCCACAGATTCACCACCCTCTGACTAAAGATTTTTCTCCTCATCTCCTTCCTTAAAGAACGTCCTTTAATTCTGAGGCATCTTATAGAGTCATCTGGCGCAGGAACAGACCCTTAGGCCCAACTCGTCCATGGAGACAAAGATGCCACGTCTAAGCCACATCTATGCCACATCCACATCTGGCACGATGTAGCACGGTGGCGCAGCGACAGAGCTACTGCCTTACAGCACCAGAGACCCAGGTTCGATCTTGACTACGGGTGCTGTCTGTACGGTGTTTGTACGTTCTTCCCGTGACCGCGTGAGTTTTCTCCGAGATCTTCAGTTTCCTCCCACATTCCAAAGATGGACAGGTTTGTAGGTTAATTGGCTTGGAATGCATGTAAATTGTCCCTAGTGTGTGTAGGATAGTGTTAATGTGCAGGGATTGCTGATTGGTGCGGACTCGGTAGGCCGATGGGCCAATGGACCTGTTTCCGTGCTGTAACATTAAACTAAAACTAAGTCTACTCCGTCATTCAATCATGGCTGATCTATCCCTCCCCCTCAACCCCATTCTCCTGCCTTCTACCAATAACCCCAGACACCTGTACTAATCAAGATTCTATCCATCTTTGCCTTAAAAATATCCATTAACAGCCTCCATGGCCTTCTTTGGCAATAAATTCCACAGATTCACCAGCCTCTGACTAAAGAAACTACTCCTCATCTCCTTCCTAAAGGAATGCCCCTTTATTCTCAGGCTATGACCTCTGGTCCCAGACTCTCCCACTATAGACAATAGACTATAGACAATAGGTGCAGGAGTAGGCCATTCGGCCCCGTCGAGCCAGCACCACCATTCAATGTGATCATGGCTAATCATCTCCAATCAGTACCCCGTTCCTGCCTTCTCCCCATATCCCCTGACTCCGCTATTTTTAAGAGCCCTATCTAGCTCTCTCTTAAAAGCATCCTGAGAACCTGCCTCCACCGCCCTCTGAGGCAGAGAATTCCACAGAGACTCACCACTCTCTGTGAGAAAAAGTGTTTCCTCGTCTCCGTTCTTAAATGGCTTACTCCTTATTCTTAAACTGTGGCCCCTGGTTCTGGAAACATCCTCTCCACATACACTCTATCCAAGCCTTTCACTATTCGCCAAGTTTCAATGAGGACCCCTCTCACCCGTCTTAATGAAAAGAGGAGATGACAGGAGAAGAGAAATTTATATTTTCTTTGAACTCTACACTCACCTGGGATTGCTAATATCTGTCCAGTCCTGAGACCACCCCGGCCACAGACTGTGGGCTCCAACAAGGCATTTGCATGGACACATTCTCACACCCAATGTTAGGGGTCATGAGTTGGGTCTTTCCCTTTGCAGTGGCACAAAGTTTGTTCCAGAAGTCCAAAAACTCTTATAATAATCACCAGAAACTCCAGCTCAAGTCAAAAGAGTTCACAGATTTACAGGTTGATATGGAACAAGCTGCCAGAGGAGATAGTTGAGGCAGGAACTATCACAACATTTAAGAAACTTGTAGACATGCACATGGATAGGATATGTTTAGAGGGACGCGGGCCAAACGCAGGCAGGTGGGGCGAGTGTAGATGGGACATGTTAGTCGGTGTGGGCAAGTTGGGCCGGTGGGCCTGTTTCCACACTGTATGACTCTATGACTCTATCACTTTCAACTTTCAATGAACTTTATTTATCCGTTAGGAACTTTGGTTTCTGCAACCATACAACAAAAATAAACAAATTTTACAAGACACACAACCAACTCAATTCACACAGTCATCCATCACAGTGAATCTCCTCCTCATTGTGATGGAAGGCAAAGTCTTGTCTCTCCCCTGCTCCTATGATGTAGAAAATAAATGTTTGTCAACATTTGCCAATAAATGTTTGCCAATATTATGAGACACAGATAGGGTAGACATGCATAAACTTTTTTTCCAGGAGGGAAATGTGAAAGGCATGGAAGGTGTAGCTGTAAGATGAGAGGGGCAAAGTTTAAAGGAGATATGCGGGGCAGGTTTTATACAGAGACAGTGATAGGTTCCAGGAAAGTGCTATCAGGGTGGTGGCAGATACAAACGTGGCTTGTGAGTGCACACAGTGTTGTAGCGGTAGAGTTGCTGTCTTACAGTGCTGAGACCCAGGTTCAATCCTGGTTATGGGTCCTGTCTGTATGGAGTTTGCACATTCTCCCTGTGACCCCATGGGTTTTCTTTGGTTGCTCCGATTTCCTTCCACATTCCAAACATGTGCAGGTTTGTAGGTTAATTGGCCTGTAAATTGTCCCCAGCATGTAGGATAGAACTAGTGTATGGACAAACTGTTGGTCGATGCGGACTCGGTGGGTCGAATGGTTAGATGTTATGCTGTATCTCTAAAAAAAATTGTTTTAAGAGACTTTTAGTTAGGCACCTGGATATGTAGAGAATGGAGGAACATGGATCATGTGTAGGGTTGCCAACTGTCCCGTAATAGCTGGGACATCCCGTAAATTGGGCTAAATTGGTTTGTCCCATATGGGACCGCCCTTGTCCCGTATTTGACTGCTACTACTTGGGTCGAGGGGACTGTCGGGTTGGAGCGCCGCGTCTGGCTCCGCCTCACCCGTCCCGACATAGTGCAGCCCATGGTGTGCAGCAGCAGCACCTCGCCCGTGGCCTCGTTGGTCGGCAGCGCGGCCAGCCGTCCGACCTTCGGACCGCTTACCACCGACACCACCACCACCCCTCCTTCTCATGGCCGATCATCGGTTCATGAGTTGGATGGGGTGCCGGACTTTCCGCGCAACGTCGCGCGCAAAGTCTGGGGCCCGGGCCAAAACTCCACAGCTGGCCCACAGGCTGGGCTTTGTGTGCAGTCCAGCACCCGGGCCAACTCATCATCCACCCAGCCACGGCCGAGTCGGCAAACGAATTGCTGTCGGGATTTTGTCCCTTATTTTGACCTTTTGTCCCTTATTTGGGAGTGAGAAAGTTGGCGACCCTAATCATGTGTAAATAGATGAGATTAGTTTACTTTGGCATTTAGTTCGCCACCAGGGTTGTCAACTTTCTCACTCCCAAATAGGGACAAAGGGTCAAAATAAGGAACAAATTCCCAACGGCACTTCGTTGACCGACTCGGCTGTGGCTGGGTGAATGATGAGTTGGCCTGGGTGCTGGATTGCACACAAAGCCCAGCCGACGGGCCAGCTGAGGAGTTTTACACTTATACCAAGCCAATTAACCTACAAACCTGTACATCTTTGGAGTGTGGGAGGAAACCAAGGATCTCGGAGAAAACCCACGCACGTCACGAGGAGAGCGTACACACTCCGTACAGACAAGCACCCGTAGTCGGGATGAAACCCTGGCTGTAAGGCAGTAGCTCTACCGCTACATGCCACCGTGCTGCCCTGTTATACGTTCTATGCATCACACACTTACGAACCTCTTTATTCTTCTATTTCTGCTCTTGAATTGGAGATGGGAGTCACAGAGGAGGTATCATGTTTCACATTAGCAGCTAGTTAAGTGCACGGTATTGCAGGCATCCTGTTGGAGATAATTATTTTGATGCATGTTTTGTTTTCTGAGGGATATGCATCCCATTAGGATTTTATAACTACTCAAAAGCTGCTGGAAATAATTAGTGTTTGTGTTCATTTAATTATTGCTAGACCCTAAGCACTGACTTGTCAGAATTATCACCAGACAGAGCTATGAAACTGCTTCCTATGGCCAATTGCTGCTAACTTGATTACATCCTTATTATTAACAGCAATGAAGCAAAGACCATGATTCAGCTCCACTGAAGACTGGGCTCTTTACACTTCTTTTATATTTCCTGCACTTCCTCTCGTACATCTTCTCTAGACTCACACCCTTTCACAATGTCATACAACATGGAAACAGGCCGATCAGCCCAACTTTCCCACACCGAACCAACATGTCCCATCTACATTAGTCCCACCTGCCGGCGTTTGGCCCATGTCCATCCAATCCATGCACCTGTCTAAATGTTTCTTAAACGTTGCCTCAACTACCTCCTCCAGCATCTCGTTCCATGCACCCACCACCCTTTGCATAAAAAAGTTATCCCTCGGTTTCCTATTTAATCTTTCCCTCCCCCCCCCCCCCCCCACCTGATACCTGTGCCCTCTAGTTCTCATTGTGTCTATTCTGGGCAAGAGACACTGTGCGTTTAATCGATCAATTCCTTTAACAATTTTGTACACTTCAATAAGATTACTCCTCGTTCTCCTGCGCTCAAAGGAATAGAACCTGTTCAACCACACTGTTGCTCAGGCCCTCGAATCCTGGCAGCATCCTTGTAAATCTTCTCTGCACCCTTTCCAGTTTGACAACATCTTTCCCACGACATGATGCCCAAAATTGAGCAATACTCTAAATGTGGCCTCACTAATGTCTTATATAAATGGAACATGTCCCCCCCCCCCCCACAACGTCTATACTCAATATGTTGGAAGGAACTACAGATGCTGGTTTACTCCGAAGATAGACACAAAATGCTGGAGTAAAGGGCCTGTCCTACGGGCATGCGACTCCATTCGGCAAGCGCGACCTAACTGCAAGCGGGGGCCGCGCGGAGGTCGAGTGATCCCCGTTCAGGGCCGGTCCCACCAGCATGCGGCTGCATGCGGCAAGCGCTACCAAATCGGAAGTGGGGGCTGCGCGGAGGTCGAGTGACGTCAAGACGGTGCGTACGGCGGCGAGGCGGTGCGCACGGCCTCGATGCGGCTGCGTACGCCGTCTAGGCGGTGCGCACGGCCTCGATGCAGATGCGTCCGGCGTCGAGGCGGTGCGCACGGCCATCGATGCGGCGCGCACGGCCTCGATGCGGCTGCAGGGCGGCAGGCCGTTGCCGCGCGGAATTTTTGAACAGTGTCAGTTTTTCGGAGCCCCGCGCAATGTCGGGACCAGCTCCGCACAACTCCATACGGCTCCGGGCTCCGGCGATCGGGACCGGCCCCGCGACCTCCGCGCGGCTCCCGCACGGTCCCCGCTTGCGGTTAGGTCGCGCTTGCCGCATGGAGTCCCATGCCCATGGGACAGGCCCTTTACTCTGCAGGGCAGGCTGCATCTCTGGAGAGAAGAAATGGGTGACGTTTGGTGTCGAGACCTTTTTTCAGACTGAGAGTCAGGGGAGAGGGACACAAGAGATATGGAAGGGTAAGGTGTGAAAACGAGAGTTCAAACAGGACGAAGTACATAGAAAATGTAGAATAGATCATTGTTCGCTAGGGAAAGGTGACAATGAGGCATACAATGTAACTCTCAGTCTGAAGAAGGGTCTCGACCTGAAACATCACCCATTCCTTTTCTCCAGAGATGCTGTCTGTCCCGCTGAGTTACTCCAGCATTTTGTGTCTATCTTCTACACTCAAAACTCTGACTGATGAAGGCCAAAGTGCAGAAAGCCTTTTTGACCCCTTTATCTACCTGCGGTGCCACTTTCAAGGAAATCTCTCCTGATAGGGTCCCCTTCCATCCACTCACCTTAGGCGCACACTCTC
>CM075978.1:93688400-93751856 GCA_038087875.1 Malacoraja senta | reverse complement strand
CTATTGTCTATTGTCTATTGACATTCGAGATCAGTGGACATAAGTTTAAGATGTTGCCAGCACTGATTTGTCTGGCCTTTTCTCGCTCCAATTTATTTCCCTCCAATTAACAGCAAGACAAAGAAGGGGGTGCATGGATAATAAACCAAAACCTTTGCAGAAGGCATGGTGGCATAACGGTAGAGCTACTGCCGTACAGCACCAGAGACCCAGGTTCGATCCTAACGACGGGTGCCGTCTGTACGGAGTTTGTGCGTTCTTCCCGTGACCTGCATGGGTTTTCTCTGAGATCTTTGGTTTCTTCCCACACTCCAAAGACGTACAGGTTTATAGGTTATTTGGCTCAGTGTAAATGCAAATTGTCCTTAGTTAGTATTGGTGTGTGAGGACTCGATGGGCCGAAGGACCTGTTTTCCTGCGCAGTATCTCTAACTAATAAAAAGGAAGTAGGAAGAGGTTGTGAGGAAACTGAGTGGAAACATTTAAGCAGTTTCCAACTTAATTTGGATACAAGGAACTGCAGATACTGATTTACATGAAAAAGACACAGAGTGCTGGAGTAACACAGTGAGTCGGGCAGTATCTCTAGAAAACGTGGCTAGGTGACGTGTCGGGTCGGGACCCTTCTTCAGACTGATTGTGGGGTGAGGGTGGGGGTTTGGAGAAAGCTGGAAGAGAGTAGGGGCAGGACGAAGCCTGGCAAGTAATAGGTTGATACAGGTGAGGGGGAAGGTTTGAAAGACAAATGGTGGACAAGGGCCCGGGGATGAAACCTTTTGTCTTTTCACCTCTGGCCTTTGTTCACTATCTGGATATCAAAACCCCCTTCACTTGAGTTTAGAGATACAGCACAGAAACATTGCCCAATGATCACCTCTGCACTAGATAACATACCTTGCCATCGCATCCTACACACTAGGGACAATTTACAATTTATAGAAGCCAATTAACCTACAAACCTGTATGTCTTTGGAATATGGGCAGAACCGGAGCACCCGGAGAAAACCCATGCGGTCACAGGGAGAACGTACAATTTCCGTGCATGCAGCACCTATAGGATCGAACCCATCTCTCTGGCGCTATAAGACAGCCACTCGACTGCAGTGCCACTGTCACTGACAATAAACAATAGACAATAGGTGCAGGAGTAGGCCATTCAGCCCTTCGTTCCAGCACCGCCATTCAATGTGATCATGGCTGATCAACCCCAATCAATACCCCGTTCCTGCCTTCTCCCCATATCCTCTGACTCCGCTATCTTTAAGAGCCCTCTCTAGCTCTCTCTTGAAAGTATCCAGAGAACCAGCCTCCACCATCCTCTGAGGCAGAGAATTCCACAGACTCGCAGCACTCTGTGAGAAAAGTGCTTCCTCATCTCCATTCTAAATGGCTTACCCCTTATTCTTAAACCTTGGCCCCTGGTTCTGGACTCCCCGAACATCGGGAACATGTTTCCTGCCTCTAGTGTGTCCAAACTCTTAATAATCTTTTATGTTTCAATAAGATTCCCTCTCATGCTTCTAAACTCCAGAGTATACAAGCCCAGCCGCTCCATTCTCTCAGCATATGACAGTCCTGCCATCCCGGGAATTAACCTTGTAAACCTACGCTGCACTCCCTGAATAGCAAGAATGTCCTTCCTCAAATTATGAGACCAAAACTGCACACAATACTCCAGGTGTGGTCTCACTCGGGCCCTGTACAACTGCAGAAGGACCTCTTTGCTCCTATACTCAACTCTTCTTGTTATAAAGGCCAACATGCCACTCGTTTTCTTCACTGCCTGCTGTACCTGCATGCTTCCTTTCATAGACTGATGAACAAGGACCCCCAGATCATGGAGCAGCTGGGCTTGTACACTCTGGAGTTTAGAAGGATGAGAGGCAATCTCATTGAAACATATAAGATTGTTAAAGGTTTGGACACGCTAGAGGTAGGAAACATGTTCCCGATGTTGGGGGAGTCTAGAACCAGGGGCCACAGTTTAAGAATAAGGAGTAAGCCATTTAGAACGGAGACGAGGAAACACTTTTTCCCATGGAGAGTGTGTGAGTCTCAGAGGGTGGTGGAGGCAGGTTCTCTGGATGCTTTCAAGAGAGAACTAGATAGGGCTCTTAAAAATAGCGGAGTCAGTGGATACGGGGAGAAGGCAGGAACGGGGTACTGATTGGGGATAATCAGCCATGATCATATCGGTGCTGGCTCGAAGGGCCGAATGGCCTACTCCTGCACCTATTGTCTATTGTCTATTGTCTATTGTCTATTGACATTCGAGATCCAGTGGACATAGGTTTAAGATGAGGGGGGAAAGATTTAATAGGAACATGAGGAGTTCCTTTTTCACGCAAAGGGTGATAGGTGTATGGAACGAGCTGCCAGAGGAGGTAGTTGAGGCAACGTTTAAGAAACAGTTACATGGATAGGACTGGTTTAGAGGATAAGGGTCAAACACAGGCAGATGAGAGTAGAGTAGATGGGGCAAGTTGGCCAGTGTGGACAACTTGGGCCGGAGGGCCTGTTTTCACGCTGTGTGACTCTGTGACTCTAACTGCAGATGCTGGGTGACACGAGGAACTGCAAATACTGGATTATGCATGTTCTCTAGAGATGCTGCCTGACCCATTGAGTTACTCCAGCACTTTGTGTCCCGCGCTATATGAGTCTATGACTCTATCTGGAGAAGTGGGCAGGCAGGAATGAAGAAATGATCAACAGAGCTATTACCGAAAGAAGTGCAGGTGGCAGAGGTTGTGGGGAGAAGGCAGGAGAATGGGGTCAGGAGGGAGATATAGACCAGCCATGATTGAATGGCGGAGTAGAATTGATGGGCCGAATGGCCTAATTCTGCTCCTCTCATTTATGAGCTTATGAACTTACGAAGCAAAAGCCACGAGTTCATCAGTCAGAAAGTAGTAATTAACCGCCAGTGCCTGTGAGCGGTGTAGCAAATCTGTCTGCTCTCCCCTCTTCTCCGTACAGTCCCCAGCAGTTCCATTGTTCTGTCTTTGTAAATCTGTGTGCAGTGGGTGTTTACTGTTCCAGGCGGCGTATGGTGTGTGGTTTGTGAACTTTGCTCTAAACAAGGAGGGAAACCACATAATTTGTGCCTGCTTCCAGAAGATACAATGGCGTTTCCTGCCTTGACTGAGGAGCGCTTTTCAAACCACTGGCTTCAAACCCAGCACCCACACACTGTCCACGTTTTAGCAGCCAGGAAACACACGGATAATAAAGCACTCCCACCTTTCAAATGATTAATTGACGCCGGCAAAAATTAAGTCCTGGGGTAACTGGTAACTGAGGAGAGCAGCTACAAGTGTGTGTTGGAAGGAACTGCAGATGCTGGTTTACACCGAAGACAGTCACAACATGCTGGAGTAACTCAGCGGGTCAGGCAGCATCTGTGGAGTGAAGGAAGAAGGTGACGTTTCGGGTCAAGAACCTTCTTCAAACTGAGAATCAGGGGAGAGGGGAAACTAACGGTATACAGTAGGTTTAAGGTGAGGGGGGAAAGATTTACTAGGAACCTGATGGGTAACTTTTTCAAACAAAGGGCAGTGGGTGAATGGAACGAGCTGCCGGAGGAGGTAGTTGAGGCAAGTACTATCGCAACGTTGAAGAAACATTTAGACAGGTACATGAATAGGACAGGTTTAGAGGGAAATGAGCCAAATGCAGGCAGGTGGGACTAGTGGACAAAGACCACTGCTGTGGGCAAGTTGGGTCGAAGGGCTTGTTTCCACACTGTAAGAATCTATGACTGTAAAAAGTACAGAACAAATCAGAGCTGGCACCGATCACCCAGGAAAGGTGGAGCCCACAATGGTCCATTGTTGGCTGTGGAAGCAGTGATAATGAAGGGATACGGTGATATTGAATGCGACATCCTACTGACTAGTGTGGTGCCGCAAGGCTCGGTGCTGGGACCCCAGTTGTTTACAATATATATTAACGATTTGGATGAGGGAATTAAATGTGACATCTCCAAGTTTGCAGATGGCACAAAGCTGGGTGACAGTGTGAGTTGCGATGAGGATGCTATGAGGCTGCAGAGTGACTTGAATAGGTTGGGTAAGTGGGCAGATGCATGGCAGATGCAGCATAATGTGGATAAATGTGAGGTTACCCACTTTGGTGGCAAGAACGGGAAAGCAGATTATTATCTGAATGGTCAGATCAGGAAAATGGGAGGTGAAATGAGACCTGGGTGTGCTTGTACATCAGTCACTGAAAGTAAACATGCAGGTACAGCAGGCAGTGAAGAAAGCTAATGGCATGAGTCTCGACCCAAAACGTCACCCATTCCTTCTCTCCAGAGATGCTGCCTGTCCGCTGAGTTACTCCAACATTTTTGTGTAAAGCTAATAGCATGTTGGCCTTCGTTGCGAGAGGATTTGAGTTTAGGAGCAAGGAGGTCCTACTGCAGTTGTACAGGGCCCTGGTGAGAATGCATCTGGAGTATTGTGTGCAATGTTGGTCTCCTAATTTGAGGAAGGACATTATAGCTATTGAGGGAGTGCAGTGTATGTTCACCAGGTTAATTCCCGGGATGGCAGGACTGTCATATGAGGAAAGAATGGGTTGACTGTGCTTGTATTAACTGGATTTTAGATGGATGAGAAGGGATCTTATAGAAACATGTAAAATTCCTAAAGGATCGGACAGGCAAGATGCAGGAAAAATGTTCCCGATGTTGGGGGAGGGAGTCCAGAACCAGGGGTCACAGTTTAAGAATAAGGGGTGACTTGAATAGGTTGGGTAAGTGGGCAGATGCATGGCAAATCTCACCACAACATTTAAGACTGAGATGAGGAAAAACATCTTCACCCAGAGAGTTGTGAATCTGTGGAATTTTCTGTCACAGACGGCAGTGGAGGCCAATTCACTAGATGTTTTCAGGAGAGAGCTCTTAGGGCTAAAGGAATCAAGGGATATGGGAAAAAGCAGGAACGGGGTATTGTTTTTAGATGATCAGCCATGATTATATTGGATGGTGGTGCTGGTTCGAAGGGCCGAATGGCTTACTCCTGCACCTATTTTTTTATGTTCTATATTTCTATGTTTCTACGAACAATAAACTGGCAGTGATGGAATCTGATGCAGCCAGAGCAAAATCTCACCACAACTGTCGGAAGAGGTGCAGGGAGGGAGTGTCTGGCAAGTTGTAGTAATGTGCACTATCACGGAATCATCAATACAGGAAGGGTTGGGAGGGAAAAAGATAAGGGCCATAAAATGCCATGAAATGTTTTGCAGGGGAATGTAAGAATGGATTCAAGACCTAGTTTTGACAATTTGGGCTGTAAATGATTTTATAACTTGCAGCTGCTCTCCTCAATTACACACAGACCAAAAATTAATATGTGTGCGGTGAATGCTCACTTGAAAAGTTTAGTGTTAGTTTAGTTTAGAGATACAGCGTGGAAACACGCCTTTCGGCCCACCGTCTCCATGCTGACCAGCGATCCCTGCACATTAACACTATCCTTCACTCATTAGGGACAATTCACAATTGTGCCAAGCCAATTCACCTACAAACCTTTACGCCTTTGGAGTGTGGGAGGAAACCAGAGATCCCGGAACAGACTGGAATAACGTATAGATACAAAGTCCTGGAGTAACTCAGCGGGTCAGGCAGAGTCTCTGGAGAATGAATGAATGAATGAATGAATGAATGAATGAATACGTTTATTGTCATTGCACAATACTGT
Organism: Malacoraja senta; assembly: GCA_038087875.1. Classification (NCBI taxonomy): domain Eukaryota; kingdom Metazoa; phylum Chordata; class Chondrichthyes; order Rajiformes; family Rajidae; genus Malacoraja; species Malacoraja senta. Next base: position 93,746,145 of record CM075978.1, on the reverse strand, counting down.
GCAACGAAATTCCATTGCATCTCCTCCGGTTAAAAAAATACAAACACGACAACCATTGACACATATGACACACAGAAAGAGGATGGGTGAAGTTTTGGGTCAGAACCCTTCTTCAGACTGAAAATATAGGAAAAGGAACTGGAGGGAGGAACAGCAGGTGGTATACGAGAATTTCCTCCGAACAATCTGTGACCCATAAGGCTCTGGCCATAGTGCTATGTTTAAAGCCCATAGCGCTGCAGCCGGTAGCGCTACATTTAGAACATATAGCACTGCAGCTGACAGCTCTTTGTTTAAATCCCCACGCTCTGTTTAAACCTTTGCGCGCCAAACCAGCAGCGCTGTGTGTATTGCTTTGCGCGCCAAACCAGCAGCGCCATGTGTATTGATTTGCGCGCCAGTCTGCGGATGATAGCGCTTTGTTCCCAACGGGGGTGGGTGGGCCTCGCTCGGATGCAGTCCCCCTGCCATTGGTTATAGTTTGCATTGGGAGCAGCGTTAATGGCCAGGACTTACCGGCAGTTATTTCAACAGCTGATTTCTTACCTGTATAAAGGCAGGCGCCAGGAAGCCATGTTGGTTCATGTACGAGAGGGGTTCACCGACGGGCTGAGTCGCGATCAGTGCCGCGGACAGAGACAGAGAGAGAGAGAGAGAGAGAGAGAGAGAGAGAGAGAGAGAGAGAGAGAGAGAGAGAGAGAGAGAGAGAGAAAGAGAAAGAGAGAGAGAGAGAGAGAGAGAGAGAGAGAGAGAGAGAGAGGAGAGAGAGAGAGAGAGAGAGAGAGAGAGAGAGAGAGAGAGAGAGAGAGAGAGAGAGAGAGAGAGGTGTGCTGCTGTAAAACGGACCCCACGCATACCAAGACAAGTATTATTTTTGTTCTCTCGTGCCAATAAAACTGATTTGTAACAAAACTGACGAGTCAGGGGATATGGGGAGAAGGCAGGAACGGGGTACTGATTGGGGATGATCAGCCACGATCACATTGAATGGCGGTGCTGGCTCGAGGGGCCAAATGGCATGCTCCTGCACCTATTGCCTATTGTCTGTCTATTGAGCCTTTTCTTTTCTACTAGTCAGATCCTTGAACCTGTTCCCTTGTAACAGCAGGTCACGGGGAGAGTGTACAAACTCCGTACAGACAGCACCCATAGTCAGGATCGAACCTGGGTCTCTGGCGCTGTAAGGAAGCAACTCTACCGCTGCGCCACCGTGCCGTCCAATAGTTGGAGTGGTTTATTTTCCATTTGCTTTCTTTAATCTTTAATGTGAAGACAGTGTGTGAGTGCCAGGTTTGATACATTTGAACCATTCTATCACCAGCTATAGAGTGGTCCTGACCTGCCACTATCTACCTCATTGGAGACCCTCACACAATCTTTAATTGGCTTTACTGGACTTTATCCTGCACTAAACTTTATTCCCTTTATCCTATATCCGTGGACGGCTTGATTGGAATAGCGTGTAGACACAAAGTCCTGGAGTAACTCAGCGGGTCGGGCAGCGTCTCTGGAGAAAGAGGATGGGTGAAGTTTGGGGTCAAAACCCTTCTTCAGACTGAAAGTATAGGAAAAGGGAGGAACACGTCAGAACAAATTAATAGTCTTTTCGTTGACTGGATAGGGCGCAATAAAGCAATTAATTTAATCAGAGGGTGGTGAATCTGAGGAATTCATTGCCACAGACTGCTGTGAAAGCCAAGTCAATGGATATTTTTTAAGGCAGAGATTGATGGATTCTTGATTAGTACAGGTGTCAAGGGTTATGGGGAGGAATGGGGTTAGGAGTCATCAGCCATGGCACAGTAGTCCTGATGGGCCGAATGGCCTAATTCTGCTCCTAGAACCTATGACCATGAACTTATGAACTTTTCACTGTCCCTCAGTACACATGACAATAATAAACTAAACTAAATTAAACTAAACTAGCAGTGATTAGAAAATCACACCTCTGTCAAGCAGTGAGCATCATTGTATTTTGATGGAATTTGCTTGGTGACTAAGTGAGATGAGAAGACTTCGGTTCACTCAGACTCAGGGGTGCGAGTGTGAGTATGACTGGCTTTGAAGGAGGACTTCAAATGAATGTACAATACACACATATGCACATCAACACACGTTTTTAATGTGGATAATCGCTGGGTGGCCTCTACTGCGAGTGCCCATTTATTTGCACACTTTGTAACAAGTGGTGAACACTGCACAGTCCAGCACAGCTACTGACCTCCCCACTATCGAAGGGATCTATAGGAGTCGCTGCCTCAGAAAGGCAGCCAGCATCGTCAGAGACCCACACCACCCTGGCCACACACTCATTTCACTCCTGCCATCGGGAAGAAGGTACAGAAGCCTGAAAACTGTTACGACCAAGTTCGGGAAGAGCTTCTTCCCTACCGCCATCAGGCTATTAAACACTACAACCTCCAACTAGATAGACGCAAAATGCTGAAGTAACTCAGCGGGACAGGCAGCTTCTGTGGATAGAAGGAACGGGTGACGTTTCGGGTTGAGACCCTTCCTCGAACCTCCAACTAGGCTCTGAACTATATAGGCGGGGGCATTACTTTTTTGACTTTGCACGACTATTGTTTGTTTATTATCTGTTTGTGTATATCAGAGGCGGGGCGTCTCGGTGGCGCAACGGTAGAGTTGCTGCCTTACAGCGTTTCAGCGCCAGAGACCCGGGTTCGATCCCAACTGCGGGTGCTGTCGGTATGGAGTTTGTACGTTTTCCCCGTGACCACGCGCGTTTTCTCCGGGATCTTCGGTTTCCTCCCACACTCCAAAGACGTACAGGTTTGTAGGTTAATTGGTTTGGTTTAGTGTAAAAATTGTCCTGTGTGTGTGTGGCGTAGTGTTAATAGAAACATAGAAACATAGAAAGTAGGTGCGAGAGTAGACCACCAGGCCCATCGAGCCCGCACCGCCATTCGCTCATGGCTGAACACTAAACAGACACCCTTACCCACAAACAGTAGACACAAGACACAGAACACAAGACACTACCCTCCCCTTTATATCGCTATCACCCCTCTCCACCCCAAGAACCGCGTGATCTCCTGGGGGAGGCAAAAAACCGGATAAAAACCCAGGTCCAATTCGGGAAAAAAAATCCGGGAAATTCCTCTCCGACCCCAATCCAGGCGATCGACACTTGTCCAGGAGATCACTCAGGTCTTACTATAATGTGCAGGGATCGCTGGTCGGCACGGACCTGGTGGGCCGAAGGGCCAGTTTTTGCGCTGTATCTATAAACTATATATATATAGATATATATACACACACATATATACACATATATACACAAACATATACAAATATATCTACTGTATGTATGATTTCTCCAGGAGGTCAGGTTTCTTCCCACACGCCAAAGATGTACAGATTTGTAGGTTAATTGGCTTCAGTAAAATTGTAAATGATCTCTAGTGTGTAAGAGAGTGCTAGTGTACGGGGTGATCATTGGTCGGCGCAGTCTCAGTGGGCCGAAGGTCCTGTACCTCTAAAGTAAATCTGGAAAATAAGCATACACTCGTGTGCAGGTTTGGTCACCAAATTTGAGGAAGGACATTCTTGCTATTGAGGGAGTGCAGCGTATGTTCAAGAGGTTAATTCCCGGGATGGCGGGACTGTCATATGTTGATAGAATGGAGTGGCTGGGCTTGTATACTCTGGAATTTAGAGGGATGAGAGGGGACCTTATTGAAACATATACGTTTATTAAGGGTTTGGACAAGCTAGAGGCAGAAAACATGTTCCCGATGTTGGGGGAGTCCAGAACCAGGGGCCACAGTTTAAGAATAAGGGGTAAGCCATTTAGAACGGAGATGAGGAAATACTTTTTCACACAGAGAGTTGTGAGTCTGTGGAATTCTCTGCCTCAGAGGGCGGTGGAGGCCGGTTCTCTGGATGCTTTCAAGAGAGAGTTAGATAGAGCTCTTAAAGATAGCGGAGTCAAGGGATATGGGGTAAAGGCAGGAGCGGGGTACTGATTGTGGATGATCTGCCCTGATCACATTGAATGGCGGTGCTGGCTGGAAGGGCCGAATAACCTACTCCTGCACCTATTGTCTATTGTCTATTGTCAACTTATTTCTGCGTCAAATGCATGGTTTTTCATAGGACGCCTCTCTATATCTCTCTCATCTCCTGGTGTGTAGGAGCACTGTCAGATTTTATAAAGTGTTACGTTTTTATGAAGGTCTTTAAGCAGTCATATAATTCAGTCAAACCTCTGAGGATAATGTGTGCAGCACAGACACTGATCATGTCAGGCTCCTTGGCAGTGATGCAATCCGTCTGGTGGCCTTTTAGCATATTTAATGCTCATTTATATTGATGAGAGGAAAAGACTGATTCTATTATTAAAACATAATTATCCAACCATAAATGAATGAAAATCCAAACTTGTCCAATGGAGGTGTATAAAATCATGAGAGGAATAGATCGGGTAGATGCACAGAATCTCTTGCCCAGAGTAGGGGAATCGAGGACCAGAGGACATAGGTTTAAGGTGAAGGGGAAAAGATTTAATAGGAATCTGAAGGGTAACTTTTTCACACCAAGGGTGGTGGGTGCATGGAATGAGCTGCCGGAGGAGGTAGTTAAGAAAGGGACAGTCCCAACGTTTTAAGAAACAGTTAGACGGGTACATGGATAAGACAGGTTTAGGGGGATATGGGACAAACACAGGTAGGTGGGACCAGTGTTGCTGGGACATGTTGGGCGGTGTGGACAAGTTGGGCCGAAGGGCCTTTTTCCACGCTGTTTGACTCTATGACTCTACGTAAAAATAACCTATTGAAATGTTAACGCAGGCATCCCTACTGGGCAGTGAAAGTAAATCTTGTTGGTATACAGCATCTATCTCCTTCTGTAGTCTAGTGACCACCAGGTACTTTACTGCCCAGTCTCGCACGCATCATATTTTGTGTAGTAAGGAAGTGGGCAGGTGCTATAGACCTGCACGGGAAGATAGACGCTCCCCCCCCCACGAGTCTCGGGCAGATGGGGCTCGTCGGCCTGGGAAGGCAGTCCATCTAGGAGAGGGAAAACTCTGATTTAAAACCTCCACTGCCTTGTGGCCATATCCAGTCATGGAAAAGGCTCCTGGAGTAAACCTCAAGAAAATCCGGAGTCGGCAGTTTGTCGTTGTCTACAACCTCGCTCCGGCAGCTCCTGCGACGGCGCTGGTGCCAAACTGTAACGGCCCTGCTGTTCCTTTGAATCGATCAGCGACGTGGAGAGTGGGGACGTGCTGCATGGGCAACAGCCTGTCCACCATAAGACATCGCCCAGGCTTGCATCTGACCAGGATGCATCACCCAAGGTCAGTCATGACCGAGAGGGGCCTACTACTACTATTACTACTACGAAGGAACTGCAGATTTATAGATTCATTTGCTATATAGGGGCGGCATGGTGGCGTAGCGGTAGAGCTAGTGCAGTACAGTGCCAGAGACCCGGGTTTGATCCTGACTACGGGTGGTTTTCTGTACGGAGTTTGTACGTTCTCCCCGTGACCTGCTTGGGTTTTCGCCGAGATTGTTGATGTCCTCCCACACTTCAAACACGTACTGGTTTGTAGGTTAATAGGCTTGTTATGAATGTAAAATTGTTCCTAGTGTGTGTAGGGTAGTGTTAATGTGAGGGGGTCGCTGGTCAGTGTGGACTCGGTGGGCCAAAGGGCCTGTTTCTGTGCTGTATCTCTAAGTTAAGCTAAGCTGATTTAAGATGCTTAGTACACAAAATGCCGGAGTAACTCAGCGGGCCAGGCAGCATCTCTGGAGAAAAGGAATAGGTGACCTTTCGGGTCTCAAGGTGCACTATGAGTCAAGTGCGAAGGGTCTCGACCCAAAACGTCACCCATTCCTTCTACCCATAAAACATGTTCTGGTTCCAAAGGGATCCCCGCACGTTAACACTACCTTAAACACACTAGGGACAATTTTTTACACTTATACCAAGCCAATATTTAACAGTAGGTCTCCATTAAGTACTGACAAATATATCTTGCTGTGAAAGGTTAATTAGGACATGTTTTCCTCTATGGAAGATCTCTTCTTTTTTGTTGCTCTAAATGTACCAGCAATTTCTATCGAAAGAAAATTTGATAGACCTGGGTTTGATCCTGACCACGGATGCTGTCTGTACGGAGTTTTTGTACATTCTCCCTGTTTCCCCATGAGTTTTCTCTTGGAGCTCCGATTTCCTCCCACACTCCAAAGACATGCCAGACAACAAAGGTTAATTGGCTTCTGTAAATTGTTTAAAAAAATGTCCCTAGTGTCTAGGATAGTGCTGATGTACAGGGCCATCGCAGATTGACGCGGACTCGGTGAGCCGAAGGGCCTGTTTCCACGCTGTATCCCTAAAGTCTAAAGTAAAAATAAAGGGATTTTTTAGCATCTGCCAAGCACATCCTCAGCATGTACAATAACGTGGAAGAACCTGTTACCTGAATTGCCCTCAAATAAATGTGAGGTGGTGTTAGGAATATGGATTATGTATTATCAATACAGGCTGCAGTCCTCTTCATGAATCAATAATGAGCCAAGGTTTGTTCAAGGTTGATCCAACATACAGTATAGCTAACATCAAGTAGAGAGCATGCTGACCGGTTGCATCGTGGCTTGGTTCGGCAACTTGAGCGCCCTGGAGAGGAAAAGACTACAAAAAGTAGTAAACACTGCCCAGTCCATCATCGGCTCTGCCCTCCCTTCCATCGAGGGGATCTATCGCAGTCGCTGCCTCAAAAAGGCTGGCAGTATCATCAAGGACCCACACCATCCTGGCCACACACTCATCTCCCTGCTACCTTCAGGTAGAAGGTACAGGAGCCTGAAGACTGCAACGACCAGGTTCAGGAATAACTACTTCCCCACAGCCATCAGGCTATTAAACTTGGCTCGGACAAAACTCTGAACATTAATAGCCCATTATCTGTTATTTGCACTTCATCAGTTTATTTATTCATGTGTGTATATATTTATATAATGGTATATGGACACACTGATCTGTTCTGTATTCATGCCTACTATGTTCTGTCGTGCTGAAGCAAAGCAAGAATATCATTGTCCTATGACAATAAACTCACTTGAACTTGAACTTGATTACATCAGGATTTGGCTGCAGAAGAATATGTGGTGAAACCTGAGGGGGGCTCAGTAGTGCAGTAGGTAGGGCTGCTTCCTCACAGCGCCAGAGACCCGGGTTCGTTCCTGCGTTTGGGTGCTGTCTGTGAGGATTTGCACTTTCTCCCTGTGACCGCGTGGGTTTCCTCTGGGTGCTATCCTTTCCTCCCACTTCACAAAGACACGCAGATTAGTAGGTTAATTTGGCCTCTGTAAATTGTCCCTAATGTGTAGGTAGTGGATTGGAAAGTGGGATAACATAGAACTAGTGTGAATGGGTACACAAAAGTACTGGAGAAACTCAGCGGGTGCAGCAGCATCTATGGAGCGAAGGAAACAGGCAACGTTTCGGGCCGAAACCCTTCTTCAGACCTGCGGCACCCGCTGAGTTTCTCCAGTACTTTTGTGTACCTTCGATTTTCCAGCATCTGCAGTTCCTTCTTTAACACTAGTGTGAATAGGTGATTGATGTTCAGGATGGACTCAGTGGGCCTCCCACACTCCAAAGACGTACAGGTTTGTAGGTTAATTGGCTTGGCATAAATGTAAAATTGTCCCCCGTGTGTGGAGGATTGTGATCGTGTACAGGGATCGCTGCTCAGCGTGGACTCGGTAGGCCAAAGGGCCTGTTTCCACGCTGCATCTCTAAACTAAAAACATGATTTATCTTTAAAGATCAATCAGGTTTGAATAGAGATAAGAAATGAGTTAGTTGGTGCCAAAATGAATATTCATAAGCTTTGATCGTTTTCTATTGTTTGCATAATATTATACAAAGACAGATAACTATTAACAGATACGTGCTTAAATAATTAGTTTGTCTCCAAATGCATCACAAATATTGAACTAAAAATCTACCAGAGAGATACAAAAGAATATGACAACACATGCTAAATGAATTCATGTTTATTCAGAAACTCTTTGTTAAGGGACATCTTATTACTTTGCTGGTTGAAAGAAATGGACATCTTGAAATGCTCCTTTAAAATATTGACGATGCATTGAAATATTCATTTCTTTTAATTATGTTCTGCTAGATGAAAAATGCAATTTCCTACTTTGTAGAGACAAGGAACTGCAGATGCTGGATTACACAATAGGACACATAGTCATATAGTAACTCACAGGGTCAGGCAGCATCTCAGAAAGACTTGGATAGGTGACGTTTCAGGTCGGGACCCTTAGTTTAGTTTACTTTAATTTAGTTTTGAGATACAGCGCGACAACAGGCCCTTCGGCCCACTGAGTCCGCACTGACCAGTGATCCCCGCATATGAACGCTATCCTATACACTAGGGACACTTTATATTTATACAAAGCCAATTAACTTACAAACCTGTACGTGTTTGGAATAGAAACATAGAAACATAGAAAATAGGTGCAGGAGTAGGCCATTCGGCCCTTCGAGCCTGCACCGCCATTCAATATGATCATGGCTGATCATCCAACTCAGTATCCTGTACCTGCCTTCTCTCCATACCCCCTGATCCCTTTAGCCACAAGGGCCACAGCTAACTCCCTCTTAAATATAGCCAATGAACTGGCCTCAACTACCTTCTGTGGCAGAGAATTCCAGAGATTCACCACTCTCTGTGTGAAAAATGTTTTTCTCATCTCGGTCCTAAAAGATTTCCACTTTATCCTTAAACTGTATCCTACCACTTGTCCTGGACTTCCCCAACATCGGGAACAATCTTCCTGCATCTAGCCTGTCCAACCCCTTAAGAATGTGGGAGGAAACCAAAGATCTTGGAGAAAACTCATGCAGATCACGGGGAGAATGTACAAACTCTGTACAGACGGCACCCGTAGTCGGGATGGAACCCAGGCCTCTGGCGCTGTTAGGCAGCAATTCTTCCGCCCGGCCACACTGCCGCCCTTATTATTGATTTACTTTTGTGAAATAAAGCATTAATGTCCTTCCAAATGAAAAATGCAATTTTTAATTTTGTTATAGAAACAAGGAGCTGCAGATGCTGGTTTACACAAAAGGACACAGAGTCATGGACTAATTGAGAGGGTCAGGCAGCCTCTCCGAAAGACATGAATAGGTGACGTTTCAGGTCGGGACTACTCTTCCGACTGATTGTAGCAGAGAACAGAAAACCGGAAAAGAGATGGGTGGGAAAAAGACTGCCGAGTGATAGGTGGATACAGGTGAGGGAGGGCTTTGATAAGCATATGGATGGACAAAGGCTGGAGGTTCCAACTTAATTTGGATGCAAGGAACTGCAGATGATGGGTTACAACAAAAGACACAAAGTGTTGGAGTAACTCAGCAGGTCAGACGGCATCTCTGGAGAACATGGACAGGTGACGTTTTGGGTCGGGACCCTAATGCATCAGTCTGAAGAACGGTCCCGACCCGAAATGACACCCATCCATGTTGTCCAAAGACACCCATGTTGTCCAAAGACACCCATCCATGTTGTCCTAACCTGCTGAGTTACTCCAGCACTTTGTGTCCTTTTCTATTTTTTTTACCCTTTTATATTTCATGCAGTGCTTTTTTTTTTGTGGACAAAGTATTGCTGACACACATATAACATTCACATGAGATTAAAGGCTCCTGTACATCAATCTTTTTTGAGTACACCATACAATCACAAAAGAAACATCAAATCATTCTCTGGTTCCAGTGTGGGGTGAATTTGTTTGGGCCTTTTATAATGGCTGTCCGATGGTCGGCATGTGTTTGGAGGGCCAGAGAGCCTGTTTCCGTGCTGTGTGGGTCTATACCTAGCTATTGACACAAGCGGAGACCTCAAGGCCAGTTGAAAATTGGGCTTCAGGACCGATTATGTTACGTGTGCATTCAGTGAATTAATCAGTCTGAAGAAGGGTCTCGACCCGAAACGTCACCTATTCCTTCGCTTCATGGATGCTGCCTCACCCGCTGAGTTTCTCCAGCATTTTTGTCTACCTTCATGGAAATCTATGATAATTCGTAGCGGGCTTGACACTGTAGATGTTGAGAGAGTATGTTCTCCGATTGGATGGTATGGATCTTAGGGGGGGGGGTAGAATTATTTCAGAGTAAGCTTATAGGACTATAATGAGAAAACTGTTTTAGTTTTAATTTTAGTTTTATTCATACAGCGCGGAAACAGGTCCTTCCGCCAACGAGGCTGCACCGACCAGCGATCCCCACACGTTAACACTACCCTACACACACTAGGGACAGTTTTTTACACTTATACCAAGCCAATTGACCTGCCAACCCGTAGGTCTTTCGAGTGTGGGAGGGAAACCGAAGAACTCAGAGGAAACACACGCGGTCAAGGGGAGAAAGTAAAACTGCGCACAGACAGCACCTGTAGTCAAGATCGAACCCGGGACCCTGGGCGCTGCAAGCGCTGTAAGGCAGCAACTCTACCACTGCGCCACCATGCCGTGTTCTTTAATCTGCACTCAGGGGTAGTGATGGCGGATCAGATGTGATAGTGGTTTGAGAGGCTTTTAGATGGGCACATTGATCTGCTGGGAATGGAGAGATACAGATCATGTGCAAGCAGTTGAGATTAGTTCATCTTGGCGTCATGTTCGGCATGGTCATCGTGGGCCAAAGGGCCTGTTCCTCTATTGTACTTTTCCGAGGTAGGGTCTGAAGAAAGGTCCCGACCCGAAAAGTCACCTATCCTTTTTCTCCAAACATGCTGCTTGACCCGCTGAGTTACTCCAGCACTTTGTGTCTATCTCTGGTATGAAGCAGTATCTGCAGTTCCTTGTTTCTACATTTTGTGCTTATCTAGATTCTATGTTCTCTGTTCCCTCTTGCAGTGGGTAGCGTGGTACATAAGCTTAGCAGGTAAGTAAATTCTGCTTTGAGTGGAAGTGCATAGTGTGTTATAGTTATGAATATGAAGGAAGGTGAGTCTGAAGAAGGGTCTCAACCAGAAACGTCACCCATTCCAGAGTCGCTGCCCGTCCCGCTGAGTTACTCCAGCAAATTTGCAGATGACACAAAGCTGGGTGGCAGTGTGAACTGTGAGGAGGATGCCATGAGAATGCAGGGTGACTTGGGCAGGTTGGGTGAGTGGGCAGATGCATGGCAGATGCAGTTTAATGCGGATAAATGTGAAGTTATCCACTTTGGTATCAAAAACAGGAAGCAAGATTATTATCTAAATGGTGTCAAGTTGGGAAAAGGGGAAGTACAATGGGATCTGGGGGTCCTTGTTCATCAGTCAATGAAAGTAAGCATGCAGGTACAGCAGGCAGTGAAGAAAGCGAATGGCATGTTGGCCTTCACTATAAGAGGAGTTGAGTATAGGAGCAAAGAGGTCCTTCTGCAGTTGTATAGCACCCTAGTGAGACCATACCTGGAGTATTGTGTGCAGTTTTGGTCCCCTAATTTGAGAAAGGACATTTTTGCTATTGTTGCTATTGAGGGATTGCAGCGTAGGTTTATAAGGTTAATTCCCAGGCTGGCGGGACTGTCAAATGCTGAGAGAATGGAGTGGCTGGGCTTGTATACTCTGGAGTTTAGAAGGATGAGAGGGAATCTTATTGAAACATATAAGATTATTAAGGATTTGGACATGCTAGTGGCAGGAAACATGTTCCCGATGTTGGGGGAGTCCAGAACCAGGGGCCACAGAGGCCGGTTTTCTGTAAACTTTCAAGAGAGAGCTAGATAGGGCTCTTAAAGATAGTGGAGTCAGGGGATATGGGGAGAAGGCAGGAACGGGGTACTGATTGGGGATGGTCAGCCATGATCACATTGAATGGCGGTGCTGGCTCGAAGGGCCGAATGGCCTACTCCTGCACCCATTGTCTATTGTCTATTGTCTATTATCAAGTCTACTCTGCCATTCAATCATGGCTGATCTATCTCTCCCTCCTAACCCCATTCTCCGGCCTTCTCCCCATAACCTCTGACACCTGTACTAATCAAGAATCTATCTATCTCTGATAGATACTCTGAACATAACTAAACTAAACTAGACTAAACTAAGCTAAACAAAACTAAACTAAACTATCCATCCTCTTGCTTTACATTTCACACATTTTCTCTATGTATCTCACAGCTTTTGTTTAGCTTTTATCCAACCATTTATCAATCAACCCCCCCCCTCAGCTGTATCCACCCATCACTGTCAGGCAGCATCCCTTTAGGACTTAGCTAAGACCAGAGCTCATAGACTCAGAATTAAAGAACATTCTTTTAGGAAGGAGATGAGGAATTTCTTTAGTCAGAGGGTGGTGAATCTGTGGAATTCTTTGCCACAGAAGGCTGTGGAGGCCAAGTCAGTTGATATTTTTAAGGCAGAGATAGATAGATTTTTGATTAGTACAGGTGTCAGGGGTTATGGGGAGAAGGCAGGAGAATGGGGTTAGGAGGGAGAGATAGATCAGCCATGATTGAATGGCAGTGCAGATGATGGGCCGAATGGCTTACTTCTGCTCCAAATACTTATGACCTTATGACATGGATAGGCAATGTTTTGTGTTGGAACCCTTCCTCACCCTGGGATCATGATACAGACATTGATTTCTTCAAGGGAAATCCAGAAGAGTTTGGTACATCACAAACTCTGTAGATTGTGTTCTATTAAAGCCCTGTCCCACGGTACGAGTTCATTCCAAGAGCTCTCCCGAGTTAAAAAAAAATCAAACTCATGGTAAGCACGGAGAATGAACGTAGCGGGTACATCGGAGCTCGGGTACGTCTCTTAGCGGCTCGTAACGCTAACGGCAGGTCCTCGGGAAGACTCACTAACGGCAGGTAAGCACGGGAAGACTCGTGAAGATTTTTCAACATGTTGAAAAATGTCCACGAGAGCCCCGAGTACCGACGAGTGGCCATTACTGTAAATCTCCGAGTTGGAATCAGGGCAAACTCGGGAGGGCTCTTGGAATGAACTCGTACCGTGGGACAGGGCTATTAAACTTCAGACTTAAGAGATACAGCGTGGAAACAGGCCCTTCGGCCCGCCAAGATCCATGCCGACCAGCGATCTCCCTGTACACTAGCACTATCCTACACACTAGGGACAATTTACAATTAACAGAGGCCAATTAGCCTGCAAACCTGTATTTCTTTGGAGTGTGGGAGGAAACCGGAGCACCCGGTGAAAACCCAAGCGGTCACAGGGAGAACGTACAAACTCCATACAGACAGCACCCGCAGTCAGGATCGAACCCGGGTCTCTGGCGCTGTAAGGCAGCAACTCTACCGCTGCACCACTGTGCCACCCTCTCATGGGAGAAAGCGGGGAGGGGTAGCAATATAATTGTCAGTATGGTTAAAAAAAATGTACACAGTCCAGTTTTTACAAGTATATATCCCATGAACAGCCAAACAACAGATAAGTGTTTAAATGTGAAATTAGTAGCATGAAACAAAGCTTTTAGCGATGCAGTAAAAGATGCATTGTATCAATAAGACTGAGGTTGCCTGTTCATTTACAGCATAATTGAAAGCTTTAAAGTGGTTCTGGGCACAGAAATGTCTTAAACAAAGCAATTTCACGACAATTAAGAAGCCTTCGGGCAGTTGTGACTCCTCTCAGTTTACAGCTGATCGAATATAAAGGATAATACAAGTTAAACCACTGAAACCTGGTTCGGCAACTTGAATGCCCAGGAGCGGAGAAGACTGCAAAAAGTTGTGAACACTGCCCAGTCCATCACGGGTTCTGACCTCCCCACCATCGAAGGGATTTACCGGAGTCGCTGCCTCAAAAAGGCAGCCGGCATCATCAGAGACGCACACCATCCTGGCTACACACTCATTTCACACCTGCCATCGGGAAGAAGGTACAGGAGCCTGAAAACTGTAATGTCCAGGTTCAGGAATGCCTTCTTCCCTCCTGCCATCAGGCCATTAAACAATACAACCTCAAATAAGCTCTGAACCACAAAGACTATTATATTAATATCGCATTATTATTGTTTGTTTATATATATATATATATATGTGTGAGTTTGTGTAGATATACACACTCCAAACTTGTTTTCTCATTTATTATATTGTTTACAGTGTACTATGTTTACATATTCTGTTGTGCTGCTGCAAGTAAGAATTTCATTGTTCTATCTGGGACATACGACAATGAAACACTCTTGACTTGAGACGCTATTTACTAATGTCCGCCAGCATTTAGTTATCTTTTTCAATGAAGGGCATTGTTTTAGCAGTGATGACTTCTGGAGATGTTGAATCATGCAATAATTATAAATGCCAATGCATTTTTGTTCTCCGTGTATGATGTTTGATAGCATTGGCACACACTGGATCCATTTCAGTCAAGTGGTTAATGTTTTCTTTTCATGACTAAATCAGGTATATAAATGCAAAGATCAATACCAAGGCCCGTTTGCAGTTCGCCAGCACTCTGTCAACTAGTTTTTTTGTGCCGTCAAAAAAATTTGTTGACAAATCTCACAATATACACATCATATAAAATGTGAGCAAACTTGCCAGCTATCTCTCACAAACAATATCTGACAACTAATGAAGGAAGCATTTGCCACTATTTGAGACCCTCATGAGAATCTCGCAACAGGCCACTTATCGTGAATTACTTTGCATTGCGCTCTGTCCTTCTGCAGGCAATTTGGGCACCAGTTCCACACACTTCCTATCACTTGGCAAAGTTTTAGTGGAGTTTAATTTTGGAGACACCGAGGCCGTGCTGACCAACAATCGCTCCGTACATTCTTGCTATTGAGGGAGTGCAGCGTAGGTTCACCAGGTTAATTCCCGGGAAGGCGAGACTATCATATGATGAAAGAATGGATTGACTGGGCTTATTTAGAAGGATGAAAGGGATTTTATGGAAACATATAAAATTCTTAAGGAAATAGACAGGCTACATGCAGGAAAAAATGTTCCCAATGTTTTGGGGTGTCCAAAACCAGGGGTCACAGTTTAAGACTAAAGGGTAGGCCATTTAGGACTGAGATCAGCCAGAGAGTTGTGAATCTGTCGAATTCTCTGCCACAGAAGGCAATGGAGGCCAATTCACTAGATGTATTTACGAGAGAGTTAAATATAGTTCTTAGGGCTAATGGAATCAAGGGATATGGGGAAAAAGCAGGAAGAAGGGTACTGATTTTAGATGATCAGCCATGATCATATTGAATGGCGACACTGGCTCAATGGGCCAAATGGCCTACCCCTGCAACAATTTTCTATGTTTCTATGTTTACACTAGGGACAATTTAAAACCTTTATCGAGGCCAATTAACATACAAACCTGCACATCCTTGGAGTGTGGGAGGAAACCGGATCACCCGGAGAAAACCCACGTGGTCACAGAGGGAACTCTCGGGAACTCTCGGGACAAAGAAAATTGACCTACGAACCCGCACGTCTTTCGGATGCGGGAGGAATCCAAGATCTCAGAGAAAGTCCATGAGGTCACGGGGAGAACGTGCAAACTACGTCCAGGCAGCACCATTGAATTGGCAGGCGTACAGGCAGCATAGTCAGAATTGAACTCTGGTGCTGTGAGGCAGCAACTTTAACATTGTGCCGCCCACCAAATTTGTGTTTATCCAAATACCCTGAGAAGTCATCTCAGGTCCCGTGCACACATCATTGATCTGTATTGAACGAATGAATGAATGAATGAATGAATGAATGAATACGTTTATTGGCCAAGTATTCACATACAAGGAATTTGCCTTGGTGCTCTGCCCGCATCTGACAACATGACATACAGTGACAGTTAAGAATGATACATAAAACATTAAACATTAATAATAAAACAATATTGATTAAACATGTGAATTAAATGAAATACCAGAGCAAAAGGAGGCTACAGATTCTGTAGCCAAAAGGAGGCTGTAGCCAGATTGGCAGCTATTCTTAATATTTTGAATATTTTCAGTCCTATTTTCAAGTGTCCTTTGTCTTGCCTCTTTCTATCCCTGCAATTCTCTCCCATCCTATAACCCTTTAAAAAAAAATTGCAATAATCCATTTCTGCCTCTTGAACCTCTTAAGCATCACTGAATTTCTTAAGCATCCCGTAGATTAATTGTCCCCCAATAAATGGAGGAGCCTTCTGGGTCTTAACCATTAGTAAACCTCATTAATGATCATCACCGACCATCCCGATTTATAATGATACTACATGTCTTCCTATTAGGTCATCTGTCCTAGTATCTTATTATGTGGCTTGGTGTCAAATGTTGTTTGCGACTTTAAGACATTTTGTTACATTAGAGATGTTATATTGCCGGAGAGGGTTTGTTGATTAAACAGTGAATGAATCACCTTTTGTCATCAACTACCCAACTGAACCATTAGAAGTCAATATAAAAAAAAGCCAATGGCCTTGTCAAAATTGTGCGCTGGTCCTTTTAGTCATTGTATTTTTTTTTTAGTTTTTAGTTTTTTAGAGATACAGCGTGGATACAGGCCCCTTGGGCCACCGAGTCAACGTCGACCAGTGATCACCCCATACACTAGTTTTATCTTACACACTAAGGCAATTAGCAATTTTACCGAAGCCAATTAACCTACAGACCTGAAGATAGATGCAAAATGCTGGAGTAACTCAGCGGGGCCGGCAGCATCTCTGGACAGAAGGAATGGGTGACGTTTCGGGTCGAGACCCTTCTACAGACTGTATCAAGCCAGCACCTGCGGTTCCTTCCTGCAACCCACAAACCTGTACGTCTTTGGAGTGTGGGAGGAAACCGGAGTAGCCCGAGAAAACCCACGAGGTCACGGGGAGAACGTGCAAACTCCACACAGACAGCACCGAGATCAGAATTGAATCCCGGGTCTCTAGCGCTGCGAGTCAGCAACTCTACCACTGCGTCAGTATTCCTTCCCATCTCTGATGACTAAACAATAAATGAATGACACAGATACAAAAGGGTAGAAATGGGGGACCGAAAAACTAGGAAGACACCACAATATACAAGGTCCGTATTTTGCTGATTTGAAGAGAGAGAAAGCAAGTGCACCTGCCTTAACTAAAAGTCAAACCGTCACAATAATATTTCACGTTTTATTGACTCCACACCTGTTTCTTGGCTTTAATGATGCCCATTCATTAGTTATCTCTTGTAAGTTGTAAAATGGGTACAGGTTACTAAACATAGGTCCTAACAGTTACAACGTACAGGAAGGAATTGCAGATGCTGGTTTACACCGAAACACCGAATACAGCAGTCTGAAGAAGGTCTTCGAACCAAAACGTCACCTATTCCTGTTCTCCAGAGATGCTGCCTGACCCACTGGGTTACTCCAGCACTTTGTGTCTATCTTCGATCCCGACAGTTGCAAATGGATTTCCAAAAGCATTACTCCAAAATAAAATTAATAAAACAATTATGTGCAGGAAGTAACTGCAGATGCTGGTTTAAACCCAAGAGAGACGCAAATGCTGGAGTAACTCAGTGGGTCAGGCAGCATCTATGGAGAAAAGGAATAGGCGACGTTTTAGGTCTGAGGAAGGGTCTCGACCCGAAACGTCACCTATTCCTTTTCTTCGGAGATGCTGCCTGACCCGCTGAGTTACTCCAGCATTTTGTGTCTGGCTTTGGTTTGAACCGGCATCTACAGTTACCCCCTAGTCTGTCTTAATCAAACAATTACTTCAACTTACCTAATAGTCCCACCAAAAAACAACACAACCAATTATTTAGTGGATAAGCTTCGGAAAGGTTAAATTTCAATTACTGCTCTGATACACTTATTCCATGGAATAGTTTGCGTTGAAGATCTTGCCCCCAATTTGGACATAGTCAGAACTTATGTCAGGTACCGGGGTGTGAGGTTTTACAATATATTCTAGTTCAGTTGAATTTAGAGATACAGCGCGGAAACAGCCCCTTTGGCCCACAGAGTCCGTGCCGCCCAGCGATCTCCGCGCACTAGCACTATCCTACATACACTAGGGACAATTTACAATTTTACCAAGCCAATTAACCTAGGTCATGTACGTCTTTGGAGTGTGGGAGGGAACGCAAGCTCCTGGAGAAAACCCACGGGGAGAACGTACGGACTCCGTGCAGACAGCACGCATCATCTGGATCGAACCCGGGTCTGTGGCGCTGTAAGGCAGCAACTCTACAGCTGCGCCACTGTGCCGCCCCTAATCATTGGACCTGACTACACACCAATAATATCAATGGAACCTCATGTAGTCTTTATTTGTCTTTATATATTTTTTGTTCCAAATTCATTAAAAAATGAAAATTAGTCCAAAGTTAATTCCAGCTACAGTTAATGATGCAAGGGTGCTTTACAGTCAGTGATGCAATGGTGCGTTATTACACGGATTCTCACATTGTGCTTTCCTTTTGTTTACTGACCCAGCAGCTGGTTAATACCAGGTGTATCACCTGCCCAGAAAAAAGAATATTGGAATGATTAACCGCTGCGGTTAATGTGATAGAGTGGTGCGTCATGTACTTCCGCCTAAACAAGGAACCGCAGATGCTTGCTTAACAAAGTAAAAGGCCACAAAGTGCCGTAGTAACTCAGCGGGTCAGGCAGCATCTCTGGAGAACTCTGGCGGCATAGTGGCACAGCAGTAGAGTTGCTGCCTTACAGTGGCAGAGACCCACCTGGGATCGATCCCGACTACGGGTGCTTGTCTGTACAGAGTTTGTACGTTCTCCCCGTGACCTGCGTTGGTTTTCTCCCGGTGCTCCGGTTTCCTCCCACACTCCAAAGACGTACAGGTTTGTCGGGTAATTGGGCTTGGTGTAATTAAGAATTGTCTCTAGTGTGTGTAGGATAGTGTTAGTGTGCGGGGATCGCTGGTCGGCGCAGACTCGGTGGGCCGAAGGGCCTGTTTCCATGCAGTATCTCTAAACTAAAAAAACGAAATATGGAAAGGTGATGTTTCGGGTCACGTCCCTTCTTCAGACAGACTGTGGTGAGGGCTGTAAGAGAGGAGGGGCAACACAAGATCCAGTGAGTGATAGGTGGATACTTCCAACTACCTGTCACTCGACATTATCAATACTTATCATGGGTAACGTCATGAAACCACCCCCAGCATTAGTACTGCCGATGCTTTCTTCAGACTTTCCATCAGAATCTCAATTATAAGAACCACCTAACATAGAAACATAGAAAGTAAGTGCAGGAGTAGGCCATTCGGCCATTCAATATGATCATGGCTGATAATCTAAAATCAGTACCCCTTTCCTGCTTTTTCCCCATATCCCTTTGATTCCTTTAGCCCTACGAGCTGTATCCAACTCGCTCTTGAATACATCCAGTGAATTGGCCTCTACTGCCTTCTGTAGCCGAGAATTCCACAGATTCACAACTCTCTGGGTGACAACGTTTTTCCTCATCTCAGTCCTAAATGGCCTACCCCTTATTCTTAAACTGTGACCCGTGGTTCGGGACCCCCAAAGTGTTCCTGCACCTAGCCTGTCCAATCCCTCGAGAATTTTATATGTTTCTATTTGATCCCCTAGAAGTTAAAAAAAAAATAGGCCTATGCAATTCATCATGTTTAAAACTTGATTCTTGACTTGATTCTTGATCATGTTTAAGAAAGAACTGCAGATGCTGGAAAATCGAAGGTAGACAAAAATGCTGGAGAAACTGAGCGGGTGAGGCAGCATCTATGGAGCAAGGGAAATAGGCAACGTTTCGGAAGGGTTTCGACCCGAAACGTTGTAATTCATCACCTTTCAATTTTATCCCACTTTCTCATCCACTCCCTAAAACTGGGAGCAATTTTCAGAGGCCAATTAACGTACAAACCCGCACGTTTTTGGGATGTGGGATGAAACCGGAGCACCTGGAATCACAAGGGTCACGCCAGGATCACGAAGGACAAGGTCAGGATCGAAACCTGGTCTATGGCACTGTGAGGCAGCGGCTCCACCAGCTGTTCTTTTGTGCCGCCCACTAGAAGGAACTGTTGTAGTATAGGAAATACAGCAGCTAACAAAGGCAGCACAGTGGTGCAGCGGTAGAGTTGCTGACTTTCAGCGCCAGAGATCCCGGTTCGATCCTGACTACGGGTGCTGCCTGTACGGAGTTTGTATGTTCTCCCTGTGACCTGCTTGCGTTTTCTCCAGGTGCCCCGGTTTCCTCCCGCACTCCAAAGATGTACAGGTTTGTAGGTTAATTGTCTTCTGGAAATTGTCCCTAGTGTGCAGGATAGTTCTAGTGTACAGGATGATCACTGGTCGGTGCGGGCTCAGTGGGCCGAAGGGCCTGTTTCCTCGCTGTATCTCTGAAGTCAAACTTCGCGCCAACAAGCAGAAATGCAAAAATGGTCAGGTATATAGTTTGAGTGATTTTGATTGAGGGATTAATGTTGGCTAGGATTCTTCAAAATATTGTTATGGCATCTTCTATATCCTTCAAAGCAAGGATTGTAACCACTCTTCTGAAGGACAGCAAAAGGTCTGAAGAAGGGTTTTGGCCCGAAACGTTGCCTATCTCCTTCGCTCCATAGATGCTGCTGCACCCGCTGAGTTTCTCCAGTATTTTTGTGTACCCTTATCTTCAATAACAGGTCGACGTGTGGCTTAAGCCCTCATCCTTCTGAGTCAGAGACAAACTGTGTGCTATCTTGTTAAGGCAGATGCTTCAAAAGGGGACACTCAACTACAGGAATTATAGCCCTCTACATTTAGGGGGGCACGGTGGTGCAGCAGTACAGTTGCTGCCTTACAGCGTCAGAGACCCCGGTTCGATGCTGACTATGGGTGCTGTCTGTACGCAGCTTGTACGTTCTCCCTGTGATCACCTGGGTTTTCTCTGGGTGCTTCGGTTTCCTCCTACATTCCAAAGGTGTGCAGGTTTGTAGGTTAATTGGCATCTATAAATTGTGCCTAGTGTGTAGGATAGAACTAGTGCCCGGGTGATCGCTGGTTGGTGTGGACTCAGTTGGCCGGAGGGGCTATTTCCACACTGTGTCTCCAAAACTAAAACTATAACTAAAATTTATTTGAATACTACCATGTATTTTCCTTAAAAATCCAGCTATAGATAATCACCATAGATGCTGCCGCACCCGCTGAGTTTCTCCAGCATTTTTGTCTACCTTCGATTTTCCAGCATCTGCAGTTCCTTCTTGTACTTTTACAGGGCTCTTGATAGAGCTCTTGAAGATAGCGGAGTCAGGGGATATGGGGAGAAGGCAGGAACGGGTTCCTGATTGGGGTTGATGAGCCATTATCACATTGAATGGCGGTGCTGGCTTGAAGGGCCGAATGGCCTACTCCTGCACCTATTGTCTATTGTCTATTGTTTTACTTTGGAGTCACGTGAGTGACTACGTGAAGAAGACCCGTCAGGGCGCATGCGTGTCATTATGTCTGACGCATTGGCGCGAACGGCAGCAGGAGGACGGAGCTCCTCCTGCACGTGAGTAGTTACAGCTCCACCAAAGTCGGGGAGACTTTGGAGGAGTTAGAAAAAAGTAGACAAATTGTTGCTGTATTTGTGTTTTCCCCACAATGCAGGAACAAGTAAAAAATCATCAAGGTGCAGGCGTGCTACGGACAAGGGGAGAGAGAGCTGCGGGAGCGCAGTCTCTGAAAGGCAGCCTGTCACCTCTGGCGAGTCGCAAGCCGGTAGCGGAGCGGCGACAGACTTGGCACTCCCAAGTGCCCAGCCGGGTATACAGCCAACGTCAGTCAGGCGGTAGGCATAAGCCAAGTCTGTCACGGCCATTGACTCCGCAGAGTCGGGCCAGGAGAGTCCCGTCGGGGACAGGATACCGTGCCCCAGCGGTTATCCAAAAGGAGCAGCTCGTACAGGGGCTGCTCCACAAAGCCACACTCCAGGAGGAGTTGTGTGGGTGGGAGGCCGTGGGGAAGGCTCCGCCGGCAGTGCCTAGTAGAGGCCTGCTTCACAAAGCCACATTGCAGGAGGAGTTGTGCAGGCGGGAGGCCGTAGGGAAGGCTCCGCCGGCAGTGCCTAGTAGAGGCCTGCTTGAAAGCACCCTCTTTGCAAGAGGTGAGTGCAGAAGGGCAGATACGCTCTGACCCTGAGTCCGACGACGACTTCCAAAGGGAGGGCATGCAGCGGCCAGAGCTGACACCGTGTGCAGCACGGTTTGCCATGTCGTCGGGCGTTGGGGAGCCTCTGGGTGAGGAACTTGCCACCAGCATAAAATATGCTTCACTCTGCCAGCCTGGCACAGTGCAACCGGCACAGCTGTTTGGCGAGGATTTCGCAAAGCAGGTGAAGGAGCTGGAGGAGGAGGCCAAGACGGTGGGCTTCATTAAGCAGCCAGCAGCCACATATCCACCAAAGCGGAAGTATCCCTATAAGCGAGCAGACAGGTCCGGGCAAGGGACGAGTCCAGCTACGATGCAGCGCAGTTGGCGTTCGGCTGTAGCAGCGCCAGGGAAGGTGAGATATCCAGCTCGAGGACAGGGAAGAATGCCAGGTGGTAAGGAGCTAAGAGGGTCTGGTTCTCATGTGGACAGATCTAATGTGATACAATTAAATGTTTACCTCAGATATGTTTATACGGAAGATTATTGAAGGGTATCGAATAAAGCTTAATGCAAATTCTGATTTACCCATGCAACATGTTCCAAAAAGGAGTTTGACCAGTATCACTGAACAATTGGAAGTTCAGGTGGAACTTGCAAGCTTATGTAATAAAGGTGTAATTGTTAAGGCAGTTTACCAAAGCCATCAGTTTGTGTCCAATATCTTTCCCAGACCAAAAAAGGATGGGGGATGCAGAATTATACTTGACCTGAATAGGCTTAACCCTTTTGTACGGTATACACATTTTAAGATGGAAACGTTTGTGAAGGAGATCTTAAAGATGCGGATTCAGTGTCTGTTCATTTGCAGGATAGAAGATTTAAAATTCAGCTGGATGGGGCAATTATAGTAATACAATGCAATGCCTAATGGTTTGTCTTCAGCTCCTAGAGTGATTACAAAGTTGTTAAAACCTATTCTAGGCATGATGAGAAGTCAAGGGCATGTGTTCATGGCTTACCTAGATAATATCTTGATTGTAGGACAATCAAAGGAAACAGCTGAATCATCAGTGGCAGTTGGTAAAAACCACTTTTTTAAAAAATTGGGCTTCATAAGCTATCCAGAGAAATCTAAATTAACACCTGTGACACAAATTGACTAGTTGGGTTCACAATAGACTTAATCAACATGATTGTGACCTTGCCCAGGCAAAAAAGGGTAGAGCTAATTAAGAGCTGTATCAAGTTAATTGCTGACACACAGCCTTCAATTAGCCAGGTGACGAGTCTGCTGGGGAAATTGCTGGCAGCATTTCCAGCAGTTCAATAATGGCCACTTTATTATCTACAATTACAAAGGTCAAAGGAACAAGCACTGAGGAGAGTGCAAAATAGACAACACTACAGCAGTTGCTTATATGAATCACATGGGTGGAATCAAGTGGTTATCATGTGACAGGTTGGCAAATAAAATTGGACCTGGAGTATGGATAGAGATGTTTGGATTGGAGCTATCTATCTGCCGGGGAAACTTAATGTAGTTCCAGATGGCAGCTCACGAAAATTCCGTGATAATACAGAGTGGATGTTGAACCAGGATGTGTTCAAGAACATAGTACTTCTATATGGAAGGCCCAAATATGTTTCATGGGCACCAGATCCAGGGGCAGTGGCAATTGATGCTTTTTCACTAAATTGGGATGATATGTTTGTGTACATTTTCCCGCCATTCTGCCTCATAGGTCGGTGTTTGAGAAAATCAAGCAGGGTGCCGCTTCAGGGGTTTTGGTGATACCAAATTGCCCGATTCAACCATGGTTCCCTTTGATGTTACAGATAGTGATCCAACCTCCTTTTGCTGATTCCAAACAGTAGGAATTTGCTGGAGCATCCAGTAACGCGTTAAGTTCATCCGTTATGTGATCGTATGGATCTGTTAATTTGCAGGTTTTTAAGAATGCCTTACATTGGTCCAGGTCTTTCTAGGCCAACGGTGGATATACTCACTGCAGCCTGGAGAAAGAGTACTCAAAAGCAGTATATGACGTAAAAAAATGGGAACAATATTGTGTTCAAAAGACTATTCAATATGATACTGTAGTTATTGAAAATGTGTTAGAGTTTTATCTACACTTTATTATGATGAGGATCTTAGCTATAGTGCTATCAATACAGCTGGAAGTGCTTTGTCGGCATATCTTGTAATAGGTACACGGACACAAAGTATAGGTTCTCACCCTCTCATGTCTAGGTTGATGAAAGGAATCTTTAATTTCAAACCGCCTAAGCCTAGGTATATGGCAATCTGCGATGTAAGCGTTGTTCTTAACATGCTTGATCATTGGGTTCCTGTCACGTCTATAACTTTGTTAAAATTAACCATGAAATTGGCTATGCTAATGGCATTGGTGTCAGTACAGAGAGTGCAGACTTTGCAAAAACTTCAGTTAGATAGAATGGAAGTTACTACAGAGAATGTTCTGTTTTATATTTATAACCTGCTCAAACAAAGCAGGCCAGGTGTGACAGGATTTAAGATTGTGTTCTCAGCATATCCTACAGCTCCATGTTTATGTGTAAGGACACATTTCTTACATTACATTGAAGCCACAAGGGCTTTAAGACAAGAAGAAACACGATTATTTGTCAGTTACAAGAAGCCAACATAAAAGAGTGGCAGTTCAGACTATCTCAAGGTGGTTAAAGCAAGAGTTGATTCAGGCAGGAATTAACATTTATGTGTTTACATCTCATTCCACTAGCGCAGTAGCAGCATCCGCGGCCAGGGCGATGGACGTTCCCATCGACCATATATTAAAAGCCGCAGGTTGGAAAAATGAACTTGTGTTTCAGCAATACTACCATCGGCCGATTGCCGATGGAGGGCTGTTTGCCAACTCAATATTGAGTGCTGTTGCTATTGTTTAAAGTCTGGTTTCAATACTGTTTAATTCTGTTTCGTTTGTTGCCACTACATTAAGAGGGTTTATTGGTTGTTTTATGACCAAAAATAAAACTGTTTTGTTTTTGCATGATATCCAATGTCATGTTTACAGCATTATTGATGATACTCAGAGTCAATCGATGCAGTGAGAAGCCAGGATTTTGATCTGCGGCATAAAAATCACAGAGCTTTAAAATCTTCACGTAGTCACTCACGTGACTCCGAAGTAAAATAGTAAGATTAAACGAGAACTTACCAGTTTGAAGTTTGATCTTTATTTTATGAGGAGTTACGTTGCTGATTACGTGCCCGCCACGCCCAACCCTCTCTCATAAAAAAAGGTCATAATGGTAGTTCTCATGTTGATCATCTTAATATGTTACTTCAATTATGGTGTTGTCTGTGATTTCATACCGCTGCTTTGAAGATTGACGCGCATGCGCCCTGACGGGTCTTCTTCACGTAATCACCAACGTAACTCCTCATAAAATAAAGATCAAACTTCAAACTGGTAAGTTCTCGTTTAATCTTACTATTTATTGTCATACCTTCCATTCATTTGTTTCATTGTTTCATTGTACTTTTTCATAAGTCTAGTTTTTCCCTCTCGCCTGACTCTCAGTCTGAATAAGGGTCTCGACCTGAAACATCAAGGTGGCACAGTGGTAGAGTTGCTGCCTTACAGTGCTTGAAGCGGCAGAGACCCATGTCCGATTCTGACAACGGGTGCTGTCTGTACGGAGTTTGTACGTAACCGTGACCTGTGTGAATTTTCTCGGAGATCTTCGGGCTTCCTCCCACACTCCGAAGACGTACAGGTTTGAAGGTTAATTGGTGTTAATATAAATTGTCCCTAGTGATTATAGGATAGTGTTAGTGTGCGGGAATCTCTGGTCAGTGTGGACTCGGTGAGCCGATGGGCTTGTTTCTGCGATGTACCTCTGAGCTAAACTAAACAAAGAAAGGGAATTCTGTAAACAATTCTTGCTGCAAATATATGTGAAAATGTAGATTTTTACTGCATGAGCTGTAAATGAGTGTAATGATATACTAAACAACATTAGCACTCATTCTGGGACCGAGCCAAAATCTAATTTCACATGCCAAGCTTGTCATTCCATTAGAACAAGATTTTAAAATTCCATGGACTTGAAATAACATTTTCAGCTGCCATTCATAATTCTGCACACCACAAAATATCTAAAAAATTCGAAATGTTGTCCACTTTTGGTTGGCTGTCTGTTAGAATTTTACAACGTGACTGTCGTTCGAGGTTGCCTTTGGCACAGTTGTAGAAATCCCCAAAGTTGGCTACACTTTACAACCTACAATGCAGAAAGTAAAATCAATGCTAGATGAAATATCTTTGTCTGCTGCCTTCCTTGAGGTTGGTGGGTGAGTGTGTTTGTTTCGTTGCTGACTACAGGGTGGGAGATTGCAACCTTCACGTGGTCCACCCTGTTTCGACTAATGCGATCAACCCGACGTGCACAAACCAGATGAAATAGAACAAGTTGACCTATAACTTTAGGCTGTGCACGCGCCTAACGGCAGCGGCTCGACTGCAGTCCGTCTGTCTTGTTTTTTATTTTTGTCTAGTTAAATGTAGTTGTTTGTGTTTTTTGTACTGTTTTTAATTGTGTATATGTGGGGGGGGAAACTTTAAAAATCTCTTCCCTGTACGGGAGACCCGACCTTTTCCCTGTCGGGTCTCCGTTGTCGTTGGGGCCTAGCTCCGTGGAGTGGCCTCCGACCGGGACGACCTGGGGGCTCCAGTCGCGGAGCCTGCGGAGCTGCGGACTTACCATCGTGGGGCTGGCCGTCCTCGGAGCGTGGGGAGCGGTGGTGGCTCGCTACTGCGGCCCGACTCCGGAGCTCCAGCTGCAGCTGCAGACCTGTGGACTGTGACATCGGGAGCTCGCGGGTCCGGGTGAGAGACCGCTTTCCGGAGCTCCCGCAACGCAACTTCTCCCGCCCGTGTCGCGGGGTTGGAACGACTCGGAGCGGGGCCGTAAATCGCCCGGCGCGGCTTTAATGGCCGTGGGACATTCCAGCGCCCGCCGGGGGTTCCAACTTGGTGACTTTTGGGCCCGGAGCGAGGCCGTACACCGCCCGGCGCGGCCTCAACGGCCGTGGGACTTAACATTGCCCGCCTGGGGCTTCAACATCGGGAGAAGGATGGTGCAGGGGAGAGAAAAGACTTTGCCTTCCATCACAGTGAGGAGGAGATTCATTGTGATGGATGTTTTTCTGTGGATTGAAT
Organism: Malacoraja senta; assembly: GCA_038087875.1. Lineage (NCBI taxonomy): Eukaryota > Metazoa > Chordata > Chondrichthyes > Rajiformes > Rajidae > Malacoraja > Malacoraja senta. Next base: position 93,718,916 of record CM075978.1, on the reverse strand, counting down.
TGTTTGTGTGTCGTGTAGGAACTGTTTTGTTTTGTTTGACTGCAGAAACCAAATTTCGTTTGAACTTCATTTGATGTTCAAATGACAATAAATGGTATTGTATTGTATTGTATTGTATTGTAAGCAAGAAGAAGATTGCTGACTACAAAAATCAAGGTCTACATTTATAAATGATTTAAATGGAGGAATAGAGAGCTGTCCTATCCAACTCTTTTCTGAAAACCTTGAGTTTGCTGGTCCCTTAAGCAATATAGTTTAGTTTAGAGATACAGTGTGGAAACAGGCCCTTCGGCCCACCGAGTCCGCACCGACCAGCGATCCCCGCACATTAACACTATCTTACACACACAAGGGACAATTTTACATTTAAACCAAATCAATTAACCTACAAACTTGTACGTCTGTGGAGTGTGGGAGGAAACCAAATATCTAGGAGAAAACCCAACGGTCACGGGGGAAACGTACAAATTCCATACAGACGTAGTCGGGATCGAACCCGGGTCTCCGGTGCTGTAAGCGCTGTAAGCAGCAACTTTACCACTGTGCCACCGTTCAAATAGTAGCACAAGGATAGTAGTAGACAAAGTGAATGGGCAAAACCTCATTGGTGACCCTCGGACTATTGTTGATCTGACTTTACTGGCTTTCCTTGCACTAAACGTTATTCCCTTATCATGTTTCTATACACTGTAAATGGATTCATTGTAATCATGGATTGTTTTTTCCACTGACTGGTTAGTACGCAACAAATGCTTTTTACTGTACCTCTGTACACGTGACAATAAACTAAACTAAACTGTGGCTCTCCTCGACTCCTGGACCCAGGAATAAGTCTCCCTCCTGTACAACTAGATCCTCAACCTCGTGACCCAACGATCATGACCAGTAAGAATAGATGACAAAAAACATCCTCCAAAATAATTCTTAACGCTGGTGCCACGCAGGGATATGTTCTCAATCCCTTACTATATGAGTCAAGTGTTTGGATGGCAAATGTGGCCTAACCAAAGTCCTACAAAGCTGCATCTAAAAAATAAATACCCAGATCAACGAAGGCAAGTCAATTTGGGGTGGCACCGTGGAGCTGCGGTAGATTTGCTGCCTTAAAGCACCAGAGACCCGGGTTCGATCCTGACTATGGGTGCTGACTGCATGGAGTTTGTACGTTCTCACTGTGACCACCTGGGTTTTCTTTGGGTGCTCCAGTTTGCACCCACACTCCACAGACATGCAGGTTTATAGGTTAATAGGCTTCCGTAAATTGTAAATTGTCCCCGGTGCGTAGAATAGTGCTACTGTACAGGGTGATCTTGGTCAGCACGGACTCATTGGGCCGAAGGGCCTGTTTCCACACTGTGTCTCTAAAGTCTAAAGTAAAGAGTGTTTAATCGACATATGACCCCAAACGGAACAAGGAAATTATTATTTGCAACAGCACAACAGATATGTAACCATAGCAACTCTGTAAATAACATAATAAACAACAAAAAATAAGTTTTACTCAAACTCCATTTACAAGTTTGCACTTTGCAGCACTATACTGGGCCAGATCTCAAACAATGGCAAGAAGGAGTACAGGAAGGAGAGAGAGTTCAGCAAGATGGTGTCAAGACAACAATCACTCCATCAATGACTACTGAGTAGACCTTATATTTTAAGGATGAATTTTCAATCTCCCAGCCTACCTCATTGCGACCCTTGCACTTTTTAAAATCTGCACTTTCCCTGGCATTGTTGCGGCACTACATCCCGTGCTCTGGCTATTATTCTTTTTAGACTACCTGTTGTAGTTTAGTTTAGTTTAGAGATACAGCGCGGAAACAGACCGTCCGCGCAGACCAGCCATCCCCGCACACTAACACTATCCGACACACACTATGGACAATGTACAGTTTTTACCAAGCCAATTAACCTACAAACCTGCACGTCTTTGGAGTGTGCGCGGAAACTGGAGCTCCCGGGGAAAACTCACGCGGTCACGGGGAAAATGTACATTCTCGGCACAGACAGCTCAGTAGTCAGGATCGAACCCGGGTCTCTGGTGCTGTAAGGCAGCAGTTCTACCACTGCGCCACTGTGCACTGGTATACAGTTTGATTGTACTGATGCGTGATGTGATTTGACTGAATAGCTATGCAAAACTTTCTCACTGTATCTCGCTACACATGACAATAATAAACCAGGTGGATTTTAAAATGGGAATATGAAGTTATCCACTTTAGACTCAAGTAAGATGGATTTCAGAAACCAGTGTGGGGTAGAGTCGCTGAAGTTTTTGCAGGCCAGGTCTGCAAATCACTAAGTCTCAGCAGATAGATATAAGGAATTACAAGATCTAATGCAAGGTTAGCCTTCATTTCATCGAGCTGTATACAGTGATCCTGCAAAGCCTTTGTAAAATTGGAAAGAACATATTGGCCTTGGAAAAGTACACTGCACAGGAAACTGAATCATACTCGGGCAGAGTGGTTTAAGAGGAGAAATTGGGTCGATTTAAACTGTGTTTAGAGAAGTTAATGGTCGAACAACTTGATTGCGTAAACAGAGAGAGGTCAATTCCTGTGGTGAATCTAGATTAGAAGAACATTACCCAGATGGTCTAGAGGCGCCTAGAAAGAGTGGATGTGGAGAGGATGTTTCCACCCGTGGGAGAGTCCAGGACCAGAGGGCACATCCTCAGAATAAAAGGACGTATCTTTTGAATGGACATGGGGAGCAATTTCATTAGCCAGAGGGTGGTGAACCTGTGGAATTCATTGATGCAGATGGTGGTGGAGGCCAGATCATCGGGTGTTTTTAAAGCAGACATTAATAGGTTCTTGATTTGTAATTTTAGTTCAGTTTAGTTTAGGTTAGAGATTCCACATGGAAATAAGCCCGTCGGCCCACTGAGTCCGCACCAACCAGAAATCACTTGTACACGATAAGGGCATCAAATGTTACGGAGAGAAGGCAGGAGAATGGGGCTGATAAGGAAAATGAGATCAGCCATGATCGAATGGAGGAGCAAAGTCGAAGGGGTGAATGGCCTAATTCTGCTCCCTTGTCTTATGGATTAGTGGATGGGTGTACTTCTACACAGAAAATGTATGAGGAGATTGAAACCCACTTACTGAAAAAGCTTTTACGTAAAGTCAATTGAATATTTCTGACCCTTACTCTATCTTTAATCTTTAGTCTGAAGAAGAGTCCCAACCCAAAACGTCACCCATTCCCTCTCTCCAGAGATGTTGCCTATCCTGCTGAGTTACTCATGGCTGATCTATCTCTCCCTCCTAACCCCATTCTCCTGCCTTCTCCCCATGACCTCTGACACCCGACCTAATCAAGAATCTATCTCTTCTTTAAAAATATCCATTGACTTGGCCTCCACAGCCTTCTGTGGCAAACAATTCCACAGATTCACCATCCTCTGACTAAAGAAATTCCTTCCAATCTCCTTCCGAAAGGAATGTCTAATTCTGAGGCTATGACCTCTAGTCCTGGACTCTCCCACTAGTGGAAACATCCTCTCCACATCCACTCTATCCAGGCCTTTCACTATTCACTGGATTTCAATGAGGTTCCCTGTCATTCTTCTAAACTCCAGCGAGTGCAGGCCCAGTGCCGTCAAACACTCATCATATGTTAAGTCAGAAGAAGGGTCCCGACCCAAAACTGCCCATCCTTTTTCTCCAGAGATGCTGCCTGACCTGTTGATAAGTATTTGTTATGTAACATGGATCTGAAGGTCAGATCGACCACACTCTGGGCCGTAGTCATACAGGACAGAAACAGACCTTCTGGCACACCCTGTCCATGCTGACCTTAAGTTCATAAGGTCATAAGGAATAGGAGTAAAATTAGACCATTCGGCCCATCAAGTCTACTTCGCCATTCAATCATGGCTGATCTATCTCTCTCTCCTAACCCCATTCTCCAGCCTTCTCCTCATAACCTCTGACACCCGTACTAATCACTAATCACCTGTACTACCATCTATCCTAATGAGTGATAGAATAGGCTTGACAATCAACTACCGATGCCTATTTTTGTTTAGACTAAGGCAATAAACAAAATTGCTGCTTGCTCACCGGCTAGTGACATCTAATGATATCCAACCACAAAATGGTATATAAAAACTGGTTGAAATAATCTGTTTTTCAAATTTTCAAGGATTCCAGTGACTCCATAGTCACTCCGCAATGTTCCTAATAGCTCGCAAAAGAAAGCTTTTCATGGCATCTCAGTGCACGTGACAATAACAGCACCGATACCAATCAATGCCAGGTAGATTTTAATATGAGAACTGTGGGGTCATACATCTAGTAAGTGTGTTAAAGAGAGTCCGGGGGTCTTCATTGAGGTTGGTAGCAACTCAGGACAGTTCTCTAGTTGTTGGTAGGATGGTTCAGTTGCCTGATAACAGCTGGGAAGAAATTGCCCCTGAATCTGGAGGTGTGCATTTTCACCCTTCGGTACCTTTTGCCTGATGGGAAAGGGAGGAAGAGGGCGAGACTCATCCGTAATTATGCTGCTGGCCTTGCCGAGGCAGCTTAATGATCTTGCCACACAAAATGGCCTTGCCTTCCGAAACATGGATCTTCAGTGGTATATCTGTTAAGATTTACACCCTCTGCAGCCTTTCGCGGGTCTTCCTATCTAAGCATGGAGTCTTTTGGGCTCATATGATGCACAATACTCAATCTAGTATGAAGAATGATTTAATCTATACCTATATTTACTCTATCCCTGGCATGTTGAAACCAGCCCCTCTTCCAACTTTGGGCTAGCTTCCTAACTCTCACGTACCTATCACATGCTTCCACGATGGCGACTATTTGCGTGCTAACCACAGAAGAAGATCTACAAACACATATTACAATCGCTTCTCACTCTTAAATGCTCTATAACTACAGCAACATTTCTTATACGCTGTAAATGGCTCGATTGTAATCATGATTTGCCTTTCTGCTGACTGGATAGTACGCGACAAAGCTTTTCACTGTACCTCGTTACACACAACAATAAACTAAACTGAAACTAGTTCATTTGTTATCATCCTAATCTCTCCTCATCCAAATCAGTTATGAAAATGGTGAACACTATAATCCCAACAGGTGCTCACCAAATCAAATCACTCACATGTTCTCCAGTATGTTCTCTATAACCAACTTAAACACATTAAGTTCTTAAGTTCACAAGTCATAGGAGCAGAAGTAGGCCGTTAGGACAATTGGGTCTACTCCGTCATTAAGGGGTGAGATTTAATAAGTTATTCTTCTTCTCACTCCTTTTCGAGCTTGTACAGACACAGAGTTGGACATTGGAACTTTGATTTTGTTCTTCTCATTGCTTTGTAAATATTGATTGTAATGTCCAATTGTTTGATAATTCCGATTTTGTTAATATTAATGTCTTTAATGTCTTTACTTGTTCGGAATAAATAAATAAAATAAATAAAAATAAATAAATCATGGGTGATCTATCTTTCCACTCTCAACCCCATTCTTCTGCCTTCTCCCCATAACCCAAAATCAAAACAAAAGGTGAAACTGCTGGAAAATCTCAACAAGTCCAGCAGCATCCGTGGAAAGAGAATCAGAGTTAATGCTTCAGGTTGAAAACTTTTCGTTAGAAGTGGGAAGGAGAGATGATGTTTCTGTTCTGAGACCTGAAACATCGACTCTTTTTCCCTTTCCACTGATGCTGTCTAACCTGCTGACTGCTTCTAGCATTTTCTGTTTTTGTTTCAGAATTTCCACCATGTACAGTCTTTTTATTTTTAAACTTGTTGGAATGGTAATTACACTGTCTGACTTTTCTGGCCTCCCTGCTATCATAAACTTAAACTGATTCATCTACAACTCCACAGTGAATACAAAGCCAAGAATATGAAAATAGAGAAGATTACCATTTAGACACCTCCTTCGACATTGCTGTTAGAACATCAGAGAGCAAAAAGAAATATATTTTCTTCTTTGAAGAGTAGTGGGCGGCGCGGTGGCGCAGCGGTAGAGTTGCTGCATTACAGCGCTGGCAGCGCCGGAGACCCGGGTTCGATCCTGACTACGGGTGCTGTCTGTATGGAGATTGTACGTTCTCCCCGTGAACTGCGTGGGTTTTCATCCGAGATGTTCCGTTTCTCCCACACTCCAAAGACGCACAGGTTAGTAGGTTAATTGACTGGTGTAAGTGTAAATTGTCCCTAGTGTGTGTAGGTTTGTAGGTTAATTGGCTTGGTGTAAGTGTAAATTGTCCCTAGTGTGTGTGTAGGATAGTGTTAGTGTGCGGGGATTGCTGGTCGGTGCAGACTCGGTAGGTCAACAGGCTTTGACGTGTGTATGGGCAAATGTTCTTGGCCTCTGTCCAAACCTGAGTCATTTCCTTTGATATCAAAGAAAAGTTGGGTACATTGGGCAGGGAAAGACCAGAACAGCTTGCCAACTTTCCTGCTCTGTGCCCTGCCCTTAATAAATAGGGAAAAACCCAACTTGGCCAGTTACCAAGTCTGAAGAAGGGTCTCGACCCGAAACGTCACCCCTTCCTTCTATCCAGAGATGCTGCCTGTCCCGCTGAGTTACTCCAGCATTTTGTGTCTATCTTCAGTTACCAATCTATTCAGCTTCTCCCAATCTGCAACCAGGACACGGATGGAGTCACCAGAAGTACAATCAAGCGCCGCTTATTCACAAGTCAACGGTCGACAATTTTGGATTTTGCCATGTAGACTTCTTTCTGGATCTTATCGCGGCCGAGACCTAAATATGGAAAGAAGGGCTGAATTGTGGATGTGAGCAGAAAGTGACCATGGTTCAGATCACTGGGGACGGCACAGTGACGTAGCGGTAGAGTTACTGCTCTACGGGGTCAGAGAACTGGGTACGATCTTGACCACGGGAGCTGGCTGTATGGAGTTTGTATGTTCTCCCTGTGACCACATAGGCTATCTCCAAGTGATCCGATTTCCTCCCACACCACAAAGACCTCAGGTTTGTAGGTTAATTGGCTTCTGTAAATGATACATTGTCCCTAGTGTGTACAATGGTGCTTTTTTAGGTTAGAGATACAGCGCGGCAACGGGCCCACCGAGTCCACGCCGACCAGCGATCACCATACACTAGCACTCTCCTAGTGTACAGCTACTCGGTGAGGATTCGGGTGGGCCGAAGGGCCTCCAAACATGGCAGCTAAAGTAAAATTCTCTAAAGTAAAATGAAAAGTTTAAGGACCTACACAGTATATGTTAGGCCTCTCGGTAGTGTTGTAGAGCAGAGGGATCTAGGAGTATAGGTGCATGGTTCCATGAAGGTCGAGTCGCAGGTAGATAAGGTGGTCAAACAGAAAAATCTGCCATCTTTCTCTCTCTCACCCACTTTGGCCTTCATCAGTCAGAGTATTGAGTATAAAAGTTGGGAGATCATGTTGCAGTTGGTGAGACTGCATTCAGAATATTGTGTTCAGTTCTGGGCCCCATGTTATAGGAAAGATATTGTCAAACTTGAAAAGGCTCAGAAAAGATCTACAAGGATGTTTCCAGGACTAGTGGGTGTGAGCTATAGGCAGAGGTTCAGTAGGCTGGGTCTCTATTCCATGGAGCGCAGGAGGATGAGGGAAGAACTTATAGAGGTGTATAAAATCATGAGAGGAATAGATCGGATAGATGCACAGAGTCTTTTGCCCAGAGTAGGGGAATTGAGGACCAGCGGACATATGTTCAAGGTGAAGGGGAAAAGATTTAATAGGAATCCGAGGGATAACTTTTTCACACAAAGGGTGGTGGGTGTATGGAACAAGCAGCCAGAGGAGGTAGTTGAGGCTGGGACTATCCCAGCACTTAAGAAACAATTAGACAGCTACATGGATAGGACAAGTTTGGAGGGGTCTGGACCAAGCGCAGGCAAGTGGGACTAGTATAGCTGGGACATGTTGGCCGGTGTGAGTGAGTTGGGCCGAAGAGCCTGTTTCCACACTGTATCACTCTATGACTTTATGTTAGTTCACCATTAAATTCCCCATTGCTACTGGGGAATTTAAGTACAAGTAATTGTTAGTCTGGAAGTTACCTGATATTTGAAACAATGAAACAGCTGGATTATTGCACAAATACATATCGTTCATTAATGTCTTTAAGATAAGAGAATCTGCCATCTTTCTCTCTCTCACCCACGTTACACCAAACTCACCAATAAAGTTGACTCTAAATTATCTGCAGAGTTAGAGGTGGACAATAATCGTGAAAAAGGGTGTCCATGCTTGCCAATGAATAAATAGAAAAGAATACAAGTCCCAAAATGTCTGAACCTCCTTCTTCTGCCTCCTCAATTAGTTACAGAAATTGTAAACAAGGATGCAGAACGCAAAATTAAGTAGTAGCTTCCAAGGATGAGTAGTTATTGAAACTTACTGAAAAGTGAATGGCCTGGATAGAGTGAATGTGGAGAGTGGAGAGATGTTTCCACTAGTGGGAGTGGGAGAGTCTAGTACCAGAGGCCACAGCCTCAGTGGGAGGAGGGGTGGTGTGGGGGAGGGGGGGAGAGGGTGTGTGTGGGGGAGAGGGGTGGTGTGGGGGAGGGTGGTGGTGTGGGGGATGGGGTGTGTGGGGGAGGGGGGGGGTTGGGGGAGGAGGGTGTGGGGGAGGGAGGGTTTGGGGGAGGGGGGTTTGTGGTGGAGGGGGGGGTGTGGGGGAGTGCGTGTGTGGGGGATGGGGGGTGTGGGGGGTGTGGGGGAGGAGGGTGTGGGGGAGGGGGGTTTGGGGGAGGGGGGTGTGGGGGAGGGGGGGTGGGGGAGAGAGGGAGTGCGGGGGTGGGGGAGTGCGGGGGACGGTGTGTGTGGGGGAGTGGGGTGTGTGGGGGAGTGGGGGTGTGTGGGAGGGGGGGTGTGTGTGGGAAGGGTGTGTAGGGGAGGGGGTGTGTGGGGGAGGGGAGGGGAGCGGTTTCCCTGCCCACTCTTGCAGACTCAATCAGCATGGCTTGTGGACTCAGTCCCGCCTCCGTTTATTCTCCTCGCCCCGGTGATTGACAGCGGGCACCGGAAGGGGCGTTACCTTCATGGTGATGGACAGGCGAGAAGACCAATCTGCTGATCTCACGATTTTTTAAACCTTCATAACTTTTGTAACATTCCACCGATCGGAACAAAACTTGGTGCGCTTGGAGCAGATGGGAACGGTGAGTAAGGTGGCGAAAAACTCCTAGTGATATAGAGTACCATTTTTGCACAAATTAAAAAAAAAAAAGCAAACCAGAAGAGGACAAGATGAGAGTTTTAGGGTGTCGCCCAGTTACTCCAGCTTTTAGTGTCTATCTTTGATTCAAACCAGCATCTGCAGTTCCTTCCTCCACAGATACAATGGTGTTTAAGAGGCTTCATGCAGTTCCTTCCCACACACTTCACTGGACTGTCAACCATGTATTTTACACTCAAGTCTTGATTCCACAATCTTTAGACTTAGGCAAGGGGCAGATACAAAACAAATAAGCCCAGACCTCTTTCAGCTTATGACAAATGCAATTCAATTTCATTTTTCCCTCAGCTATCTGTTGCAATGCTACACTTAAGAAAATAATTATTTCAACTGGCGTACAAAACCATGACCGTCACTTGGACCTTCACTTCCATTGGTAACATAGAAACATAGAAAGTAGGTGCAGGAGTAGGCCATTTTGCCCTTCAAGCCAGCACCGCCATTCAATATGATCATGGCTGATCATCCAAAATGACCTTGATTCCGTTAGCCCTAAGAGCTAAATCGAACTCTCTATTGAAATCTTGTAGACTTTAGACTTTAGAGATACAGCGCAGAAAGTCCGCGCCGACCAATGATCACCTGTACACTAGCACTATCCTACTCGCCAGGGACAATTTACAATTTACAGAAGCCAATTACCCTACAAACCTGTGGGAAGGAACTGCAGATGCTGGTTTAAACTGAAGATAGACACAAAAAGCTGGAGTTACCCAATGGGTCAGACAGCATCTCTGGCCCTTGTGGCTAAAGGGATCAGGGGGTATGGAGAGAAGGCAGGTACGGGATACTGAGTTGGATGATCAGCCATGATCATATTGAATGGCGGTGCAGGCTAGAAGGGCCGAATGGCCTACTCCTGCACCTATGTTTCTATGTTTCTATGAAAGGAATAGGTGACGTTTCGGGTCGAGACGCTTCTTCAGACTTGCAAACCTGTACATGGGCGACACAGTGGCGCAGCGGTAGAGTTGCCGCCTTACAGCGCTTGCAGCGCCGGAGACCCGGGTTCGCTCCCGACTACGGGTCCTGGCTTTCCGGAGTTTCTACGTTCTCCCCGTGACCTGCGTGGGTTTTCTCCGAGATCTTCGGTTTCCTCCCACACTCCAAAGACGTACAGGTTTGCAGGTTAATCAGTTTGGTATAAATGTAAATTGTCCCTAGTGTGTGTCGGATAGTGTTAGTCTGTGGGGATCGCTGGTCGGTGCGGACTCGGTGGGCTGAAGGGCCTGTTTCCGCGCTGTATCTCTAAACTAAACATCTATAAACCTACAAACCTGTATGTGTTTGTAGTGTAGGAGGAAACCGGAGCACCCGTAGAAAACCCACGCTGTCGTAAGGAGAATGTACAAACTCCACACAGGCACCACCCATAGTCAGGATCAAAGCAAGGTCTCTGGCGCTATAAGGCAGCAACTCTACTGCTGCACCACTGGTAGTTTCCTTCCACAACACAACAGAGCTTCCCTTACCTTATCTTCCGGTTGCTAAACACTTTAATTCTCCTTCCCATTCCCACGTTGACCTTTCTGTCCTAGGTCTCCTCCATTGTCAGTGTGAGGCTAAACTCAAATTGGAAGAACAGCATCTCATATTTCGCTTGGGCAGCTTACAGCCAGTGGTATGATCTTGATTTCTCTAACTTCAAGTAACCCCGGCATTCCCTCTCTCTCTATCCCTCCTCAACCCAAGTCGCACCAGCTTCTCGTTTTCACCCGACAAACAGCTAACAATGGCCTGTGTCCTTCATCATTGCTACTTTTTGGCACATCTTTCATTCATTCTTCTTTATCTCTCTACATCATCATCCATATCTCTCGTTTCCCTTTCCCGTGATTTTCAGTCTGAAGAAGGGTCTCGACCCGAAAGGTCACCCATTCCTTCTCTCCAGAGATGCTGCCTGTCCCGCTTCTTCTTCTTGCGTTTTAGGCAGCAGACGTCTGCAGCAGGGTGATCCCATCCGTTTCAACATTACGGTTCAGTAAAAAGGGCGCATGCTCGGCACTGCTGCTGTCTCTGTTTGTTGTCGTTCGCCTGACTGAGGTCAGTTGACAGGGCTCACCACGGGGTGGTCGACAACATGAGCCCTGCCTGTCCCGCTGAGATACTCCAGCTTTTTGTGTCTATCTTCCCTTACCTCTCGTTTGGCTGCATCCTGTTGCCTGGTGCTTAACGCATTGACTTAATGCGTTGACTGTTGTCTCATTGAATTGCAAGGCATCAGCATGTCGGTTCACTTGTACTGTCCTCCCAAAGGGACAAGGGGTGCATTGATGTCAATGTAATGGATCTGCATGGTTTCAAGAAGCGTGCACAATTTGGAACTAAGTATAATGGGGTCTAGTCATAGCCTGGAAAGAAATCAAATGTGCTGCCGTTTTCTCAAGAATTACAAGAATTTCGATCCCCATGGATAATATACAGTACTAGACTAAGTGGGACCCGTTGGGTCCCATGTTCACATGGGAGGGCTGGTCCCCCAATGCAATATTCCAACTCTCCACCAATTCCAATATTGATGGGTGTTGTGGGCCAAAGGGACTGGTTTCCAGAGGCCTAGTATGGGCATTGTGGGCCGAATGGATTCTTGGGCTGGCAGCTCAGTCACTCAGGCCTGGTGGGCTGGCAGCTCAGTTACTCAGGCCTGGTGGGCTGGCAGCTCAGAAACAACCAGAAATTCTGCCCAAAACAGGTGAGAGACTGTGAGCGAGAAGGGGGAGAGGGTGGAGAATCAATTTTAGACATTTTTCCATCCTTTTCTGCAGATCACAGCAATGAAGGAGGAAAGTCTATCCTGGCCTGGATCTCACAGGGAGCCAATGAAGGGAGGGAGAAAAATACTGGGGTGAGGTTTAATACTTGCAGGGGGAATACTTACTGATGGGCCGAAGGGACTCCTCCTGGGCTAGTGCAGGCCTGATGGGCCAAAGGGACTTTAAAAAAAACGGAGTGAAATCTCAGTGAAAGGCACATTTTCTGGACTTTTCCTGGCTTGGCACGGGCCTTTTGGGCCAAAATGCTCCTCCTGGGCTAATAGGGGCATTTTGGGCAAAAGGGTCAGGATTCTTGGCTGATAGGGGCCTTGTGGTTTCAGGCAGGCCAAACAACTCATTTCATTTCATTCCCATTTCCATTTTGCATTTCTGTTTCAATCACAGGGCAGGCCAAACAACTCAAGGCATTGTCATTTCATTTCCATTTCAATTTTGCATTGCAGTCTCAAGCACAGGGCAAGCCAAACAACTCATGACATTGTCATTTCATTTCCATTTTGCATTGCAGTCTCAAGCACAGGGCAGGCCAAACAACTCATGGCATTGTCATTTAATTCCCATTTTGCATTGCAGTCTCAAGCACAAGGCAGGCCAAACAACTCATGGCATTGTTATTTAATTCCCATTTTGCATTGCAGTCTCAAACACAGGGCAGGCCAAACTATTCATGGCATTGTCATGTCAGTCCCATTTTGCATAGCAGCCTCAAGCACAGAGCAGGCCAAACAACTCATGGCATTGTCATTTCATTGCCATTTTGCATTGCAGTCTCAAGCACAGGGCAGGCCAAACAACTCATGGCATTGTCATTTCTTTCCCATTTTGCATTGCAGTCTCAAGCACAGGGCAGGCCAAACAACTCATGGCACTGTCATTTCATTCCCATTTTGCATTCCAGTCTCAAGCACAGGGCAGGCCAAACAACTCGTGGCATTGTCATTTCAATTCCATTTTGCATTGAGGTCTCAAGCACAGGGCAGGCCAAACAACTCATTGCATTGTCATTAAGGGCTAACAAATCATTTATTGCAAGTACATTGCAGACTCACAGTTCAGTTGATTCACAACGTAGAATGACAGTCGTATCCTCTCGCAATCTTGCACAGTGACTGACTCATGTCCAGGCATCCGGTGTTTTATAGTCCTGCCCCCCGCCCCCCAGGAAGGGGCGTTACCTTCATCATGGTGATTGACAGGCAAGAGGACCAATCAGCTGATCTAAAGGTTTTTTAAACACTCATAACTGTTTTATTTTTCATTGATGGGAAAAATCCTCAGGGCTGCCTCAGCAGAGGAGGACTGTGAGTAAGATGGCCAAAAATGATAGCGATATATGGTAGTGCTTTTTCTAAAATCAATATACAGTGCGGACAGGAAGTGGTCAAGATGACACTTTTAATTATATAGATATTCCAACATGACCCACAGACAGTTATTGGAAGGCTGGAACTTTAATTAAATCATTTATATCTATATCTTTCATATAATGAGTGGAAAATGCATTCATTTGCTGGTGACAGGTTTTCGCTAGTCACTATTTCAATCTCTGGTTGACTATTTAATGCGGCTTTCGTTAAAAAGCAAGACTAATTTAGCCAAGTAAATGATGTGATTTAAATTCTGAAGCAAAGTTGGATCATGACCTTTATTTGCACGGGTTGGCGACTATCCAAACAATCCAATGTACTGGGGCTGTTAGCCAATTCAAAGCTACTGCTTGGCTGGCACAGTGTTACAGCTATTCCAAACATCAGGTGCATCAAAGCACCCAGTGTAGACTCCCCCTTTAACTCCCCCTCCCATTCCCCCACTGACTTTTCTGTCCTGGACCTCCCCCACTAACAGAGTGAGGCCCAACACAAATTGGAGGAACAGCACCTCATACTCGCTTTCAACCCAGCAGTAAGAATATTGACTTCTCTAACTTCAAGTAACCCTTGTTTTCCTTCTCTCAACATCCATCCCCCACCCTAGTTCTCTGACTAGTTTCACTGTCCTTCTGATTAATTTTACTGTCCGTATGCCTCGTTCTCACCTTCCCCTCAGCTAACAATGAACCATTCTACATTTCCTTACCATCGTCTGCTTGGATCTGTTGTTTTCACACCGTCCCCTTCCATATGCCTTGTCTCCCTCTAGTCTCGAACCGAAACGTCACCTATTCCTTTTCTCCAGAGATGCAGTCTGACACGTTGAGTTACTCCAGCTTTTTTTGTGTCTGTTTTGATCTGTCATTTTCTCACCTTACCCTTCCGTATCTCTAGTCTCCCTCTCCCCTGATTCTCAGTCTGAAGAAGAGTCTCGAGCGGAAACATAACCCATTCCTTCTCTCCAGAGATGCATGGATAGGACAGTTTTGGAGGGATATGGAACAAGCGCAAGCAAGTGGGACTAGTGTAGTTGGGACATTGTTGGCAGGTGTGGGCAACGGTGTGGGCCAAAGGGCCTGTTTCCACACTGTATCACTCTATGCCTCGATACTGCCTGTCCCACTGAGTTACTCCAGCATTCAGTCTGAAGAAGGGTTTCAGCACGAAACGTTGCCTATTTCCTTCACTCCATAGATGCTGCCGCACCCGCTGAGTTTCTCCAGCATTTTTGTCTACCTTCGATTTTCCAGCATCTGCAGTTCCTTCTTGAACATTACTCCAGCATTTTGTGTCTATCTTCGGTGTAAACCAGCATCTGCAGTTCTTCCTACACAAAGCACCCCAAAATGCTGGAGTAACTCAGCGGGACAGGCAGTATCTCTGGAGAGAAGGAATGGGTGACATTTCTGGCTGAGACCCTTCTCCAGTGTGTTTGATTAGCTTCATCTAATGCTGCAGACAGCCAATCTCACTGATACCAGCTCGGTCAGAGATCGAGAAAAGACAAGCAGAAACATTGGCATTTTCAAAACACTTATCAAGACGTCATCAGCTCATTCTACCAGTCAAGTTGCACTTCATGGGCTGCTTACTATTCCTTAATTTGTCACAGAGAGAAAAACATCTTTGAACGCACTGCATAGTTGTAGATGTTAAACTCTGAAGTGAGCCAAGTATTTGCAATCGTATAACACCCAGTATGCATCAGGCCACTAACCTGCCCGTGATTACTGAGCTGTTTAAATAGTACAGACAGTAAATCTTACCATTGTTAAACAGTTGAACTGAAAGTTGGGTAGTAGGCAGATGCTGGTCCGTAGACACAGGGAACTGCAGATATTGCATTGTAGAGACAAGGAACTGCAGATGCTGGTCTGTAGCCACAGGGTACTGCAGATGTTGCACTGTAGAGAAGGGTTCAGTCAGAAGGCATCAGTCTGAAGAAGGGTTTCGAACCGAAACGTTACTTATTTCCTTCGCTCCATAGATGCTGCCGCACCCGCTGAGTTTCTCCAGCAATTTTGTCTACCTTGCATTGTAGAGACAAGGAACTGCAGATGCTGGTCCGTAGCCACAGGGAACTATAGATGCTCATTGACACAAGACATAAAAGCATGAGAGGAATAGATCGGGTCGACGCACAGTGTCTGGTGCCCAGAGTGGGGGAATCGAGAATTAGAGGACATAGGTTTAAGGTGAGGGGGGGGGGGGGGGATGATTTAGAGGAACATGAGGGGCAATTTCTTTCTGCACACGGGGTAGTGGGTGTATGAAACGAGCAGCTGGAGGAGGTAATTGAGGCAGTTGAGGCAAATCAATTGGCCACAGAACTGAATGAGATGAGGCAAGGTTCATGTAAGCATCATTCTGGCTCATTCCTTGAGTTAAGAGCATTGGCTGCCAGCAACTGTGCTCTCTGTATTAATCTCAGTCTTGGTGGGTCTCTTTCCCCCTCGTTATTCTGTGGTAATAAGCCTGAAGTGAGCAAACTTCATGGGGTGATTTATATACAATTATGTCCAAACGCAGCAGGTCAGGGCTGGGGACACGCACTGCATCTCGATTGGCATCAGAGGGGGGTGCATTCGCACAAATCAGCCTCTGCTTATTGTCACGTCAAACTTTCAATTTGTACAAACTTGATGTAAAGTCACTCGCGGCTCGTTGCTGGAGTGTCATCAATCAGCCCGTGAAACAGGGATCGACTAAAACAACAACAAAAAGAGCCATTTCCATATAGCGAAAAATAGTCAATTAAGTTTAACTTTTGTTACTGGACACATAAAAACATAGACAATAGGTGCAGGAGTAGGCCATTCAGCCCTTCGAGCCAGCACCACCATTCAATGTGATCATGGTTGATCACCCAAAATCAGTATCCTGTCCCTGTTTTTTCCCCATATCCCTTGATTCCGTTACCCCTAAGAGCTAAATCAAACTTTCTCTTGAAAACATCCAGTGAATTGGTCTCCACTGCCTTCTGTGGCAGAGAATTCTACAGATTCACAACTCTCTGGGTGAAATTTTTTTTCCCTCATCTCAGTCCTAAATGGCCTACACCTTATTCCTAAACTGTGACCCTTGGTTCTGGACTCCCCCAACATCGGGAACATTTTTCTTGCATCTAGCCTGTCCAATCCCTTAAGAATTTTATATGTTTCTATAAGATCCACTCTCATCCTTCTACATCATTGTTGTTTGCCAATCACACACATTTAAATCAGTAAAGGAAACAAAATGCTGGAGTAACTCACGGCTCAGGCAGCATCTCTGGAGAACATGGATAGGTGACGTTTCAGGTCGGGACCCTTTTTCAGACTTTAGACTTTAGAGATACAACACGACAACAGACCCTTCGGTCTACGTCGACCAGCGATAACCCATTACATTTGCACTAAGGGGCAGAAAACGTTAGTGGGAGTTGTGTACAGGCCACCTAACAGTAGTAGTGGAGTTGGGGATGGTATCAAACAGGAAATTAGAAATGCGTGCAACAAAGGTAAAACAGTTATAATGTGTGACTTCAATCTACATATAGACTGGGTGAATCAAATTGGCAAGGGTGCTGAGGAAGAGGATTTCTTGGAATGTATGCAGGATAGTTTTCCAAACCAACATGTAGAGGAACCAACGAGAGAGCAGGCTATTCTAGATTGGGTATTGAGTAATGAGGAAGGGTTAGTTAGCAGTCTTGTTGTGCGTGGCCCCTTGGGCAAGAGTGACCATGATATGGTTGAGTTCTTCATTAGGATGGAGAGTGACATTGTTAATTCAGAAACAAGGGTCCTGAACTTAAAGAAAGGTAACTTTGAGGGTATGAGAAGTGAATTAGCCAAGATAGACTGGCAATTGATTCTTAATGGGTTGAAGGTAGATATGCAATGGAAGGCATTTAAAGACTGCATGGATGAACTACAACAATTGTTCATCCCAGTTTGGCAACAAAAAAAATCAGGGAAGGTAGTGCATCCATGGATAACAATGGAAATCAGGGATAGTATCAAAACAAAAGATGAAGCGTACAAATTAGCCAGAAAAAGCAGCCTAGCAGAGGACTGGGAGAAATTCAGAGCCCAGCAGAGGAGGACAAAGGGCTTAATTAGGAAAGGGAAAATAGATTATGAAAGAAAACTGGCAGGGAACATAAAAACTGACTGCAAAAGCTTTTATAGATATGTGAAGAGAAAAAGATTAGTTAAAACAAATGTAGGTCCCTTGCAGTCAGAAACAGGTGAATTGATCATGGGGAACAAGGACATGGCAGACCAATTGAATAACTACTTTGGTTCTGTCTTCACTAAGGTAGACATAAATAATCTGCCGGAAATAGCAGGGGACTGGGGGTCAAATGAGATGGAGGAACTGAGTGAAATCCAGGTTAGCCGGGAAGTGGTGTTAGGTAAATTGAATGGATTAAAGGCCGATAAATCCCCAGAGCCAGATAGGCTGCATCCCAGAGTACTTAAGGAAGTAGCCCCAGAAATAGTGGATGCATTAGTGATAATTTTTCAAAACTCTTTAGATTCTGGAGTATTTCCTGAGGATTGGAGGGTAGCTAATGTAACCCCACTTTTTAAAAAGGGAGAGAGAAAACGGGGAATTACAGACCAGTTAGTCTAACGTCGGTAGTGGGGAAACTGCTAGAATCAGTTATTAAAGATGGGATAGCAGCACATTTGGAAAGTGGTGAAATCATTGGACAAAGTCAGCATGGATTTATGAAAGGTAAATCATGTCTGACGAATCTTATAGAATTTTTCGAGGATGTAATTAGTAGAGTGGATAAGGGAGAACCAGTGGATGTGTTATATCTGGACTTTCAGAAGGCTTTCGACAAGGTCCCACATAAGAGATTAGTATACAAACTTAAAGCGCACGGTATTGGGGGTTCAGTATTGATTTAGATAGAGAACTTGGCTGGCAGACAGGAAGCAAAGAGTAGGAGTAAACGGGTCCTTTTCACAATGGCAGGCAGTGACTAGTGGGGTACTGCAAGGCTCAGTGCTGGGACCCCAGCTATTTACGATATATATTAATGATTTGGACGAGGGAATTGAATGCAACATCTCCAAGTTTGCGGATGACACGAAGCTGGGGGGCAGTGTTAGCTGTGAGGAGGATGCTCGGAGGCTGCAAGGTGACTTGGATAGGCTGGGTGAGTGGGCAAATGCATGGCAGATGCAGTATAATGTGGATAAATGTGAGGTTATCCACCTTGGTGGCAAAAACAGGAAAGTAGACTATTATCTGAATGGTGGCCGATTAGGAAAAGGGGAGATGCAACGAGACCTGGGTGTCATGGTACACCAATCATTAAAAGTAGTCACGCAGGTGCAGCAGGCAGTGAAGAAGGCGAATGGTATGTTGGCATTCATAGCAAATGGATTTGAGTATAGGAGCAGGGAGGTTCTACTGCAGTTGTACAGGGTCTTGGTGAGACCACACCTGGAGTATTGCGTACAGTTTTGGTCTCCTAATCTGAGGAAAGACATTCTTGCCATAGAGGGAGTACAGAGAAGGTTCACCAGACTGATTCCTGGGATATCAGGACTTTCATATGAAGAAAGACTGGATAGACTCGGTTTGTACTCGCTAGAATTTAGAAGATTGAGGGGGGATCTTATAGAAACGTAGAAAATTCTTAAGGGGTTGGACAGGCTAGATGCAGGAAGATTGTTCCCGATGTTGGGGAAGTCCAGAACAAGGGGTCACAGTTTAAGGATAAGGGGGAAATCTTTTAGGACCGAGATGAGGAAAACATTTTTCACACAGAGAGTGGTGAATCTCTGGAATTCTCTTCCACAGAAGGTAGTTGAGGCCAGTTCATTGGCTATATTTAAGAGGGAGTTAGATGTGGCCCTTGTGGCTAAAGGGATCAGGGGGTATGGAGAGAAGGCAGGTACAGGATACTGAGTTGGATGATCAGCCATGATCATATTCTGCGGTGAAGTGCGGCGGCGCGGATTACTGCAGCGGCCCCTACAGCCTGTCTGTCTTTTTTTATTTTTGTCTAGTTAAATGTTTTTTTATACTGTTTCTAACTGTGTATATGTGGGAGGCGGGGGGGGGGGGGGTAGGGGGAAACTTTAAAAAATCTCTTCCCTGCACGGGAGACCCGACCTTTTCCCTGTCGGGTCTGCGTTGTCGTTGGGGCCTAGCTCCGTGGAGCGGCCTCCGACCGGGACGACCTGGGGGCTCCAGTCGCGGAGCCTGCGGAGCTGCGGACTTACCATCGTGGGGCTGGCTGGCCTCGGAGAGTGAGGAGCGGTGGTGGCTCGCTGCTGCGGCCCGACTCCGGAGCTCCAGCTGCAGACCTGTGGACTATGATATCGGGAGCTCGTGGGTCCGGGTGAGAGACCGCTTTCCAGAGCTCCCGCAAGGCAACTTCTCCCGCCCGTGTCGCGGTGTTGGAACGACCCGGAGCGGGGCCGTAAATTGCCCAGCGGGACATTCCAGCACCCGCCAGGGGCTCCAACTTTGTGACGTTTGGGCCCGGAGCGAGGCCGTACACCGCCCGGCGCGGCCTCAACGGCCGTGGGACTTAACATTGCCCGCCTGGGGCTTCAACATCGGGAGAAAAATGGTGCAGGGGAGAGAAAAGACTTTGCCTTCCATCACAGTGAGGAGGAGATTCACTGTGAGGGATGTTTTTCTGTAAATTGAATTGTTTGTGTGTCGTGTATGGTTTTGTTTGCATGGCTGTGGAAATGGAGTTTCGTTTGAGCCTCTTTGAGGTTCAAATGACATGAAATAAAATCTAATCTAATCTAATCTAATATTGAATGGCGGTGCAGGCTCGAAGGGCTGAATGGCCTACTCCTGCACCTATTTTCTATGTTTCTATGTTTCTATCCTGCACTCTAAGGACAATTATATATAAGCACAATCCCTGCAAATGTGTAAATTGTGTAAATGTGTAAATTGTGGTGACTGTAATTTAATTTTAGTTTAGTTTAGTTTAGTTTAAAGATACAGCACGGAAACAGGTCCTTCGGCCCACCGAGTCCGCGCAACCAGCGATCCCCGCACATTAACACTACCCTACACATACATGGGACAATTTTACATTTATACCAAGCCAATGAACGTAAAGACCTGTACGTCTTTGGAGTGTGGGAGGAAACCAGAGCATCCAGAGAAAACGATGCAGTCACAGAGGGAACGAACAAACTCCACACAGACAGCACCCATAGGATGGAACCTGGTTCTCTGGCACTGTAAGGTAGCAACTCTATCACTGTGCCACCCCAATCTTATTCAACACATAGCTAACTTGATGTCATTTTGCTCAATATATTTTTTATTGAAGCATTAATCTCTTGATTTTAAATAGGTTCATATTGCTGTGGCACATTGTGAAATACCAACAGTAATTTTGCCAGCAAACGGTTCTTGCCGCAGTGATTTTCTCTTCCACAGCGGGCAGAGTCATTTAGCAAAGTGGAGTTGACAAATAGGATGATTAAGGAAGAAAAATAAAGACATTGCCTGACGTTGACTTACTAATTAAAAATAATGGAAAAGAGCATTGGAAACAATGTGCATCATATTTCCATTGCTTTAGTAAAACAATAATGGAGTTGATTTTTCCCACCACATTGTTGGATTGCAACCTTGTCGTGGTCGGGGAGCTTGTGTGTCTCAGTGTCCCCTAGAGCTATGCCAGCGGGAGATTCGTCTCCTGTTAGGGTCTCCCATGCTGGACAGGTCGAAGGGTAGAGGCGAGACGAAGTGCGATCCACTGGTCCTCCAGGTTGGAGGTTGAGCACAGGGCTAACAACCCTGTCTCGTAAAACAAATATGTTACGGAGACAGCAACTGAAGGAATCAACACTATTGAGTGGAGGACCTTCGTTGCTGCCCTACATGCCAGGAGGCATAATAGGCCGTAAGTAAGTAAGTACCACATTGTTGGGCAAAGGTTGTTCCCCCCTTCTGTTCCTCAAGTGTGTGACCATTCTTCTTGCAATGAGTGTCGGTAAGGTATTAGTCTTAGTTTTAGTTATACAATGTGGAAACTGTCCCTTCGGCCCACCGAGTCTGTGCGAACCAGAGTCTGTGCCTATCCTACACAATTGGGACAATTTAAATTTTTACCAAAGCCAATTCAACTCCAAACCTGTACGTCTTTGGAGTGTGGGAGGAAACCGGAGCACCTGGGGAAGCCCACGTGGACACGGGGAGAACATACAAACTCTGCGTAGACAGCAACCATAGTCAGGAAAGAACCTGGGTCTCTGGTGCTGTAAGGCAGCAACTCTACCACCGTGCCGCCCCTATTGTCCTGTGGAATGCATCTGTTTCAACGACTAAATCTGGGGGTTATTTCGACAAAGTCCATTAATTGTATAATCCCGATGAATTTGTCCTATATTCCCAGTGGACAGCACAATGGCGCAGTTGGTGGACCTGCTGCCCCACAATGCCAGAGACCCGGGGTCTATCCTGAAATCGGGTGCTGTCTGTGTAGAGTTTGCACATTCTCCTTATGACTGCGTGGGTTCCCCCCCACATCCCAAATACGTGCGGGCTTGTAGGTTAATTGTCTTCTGTAAAATTGCCCCTAACATGTACGGAGTGGATGAGAAAGTGAGATAACATAGAACTAGTGTGAATGGGTGATCGATGGTCAGTGTAAACTCTGTGGGCCTAAAGGCTGCATCTCGACACTAAATAAATGTGAAGTAGGGAAGAAGGAGCAGGAAATAATGGTGGTTTAGTTTAGTTTAGTTAGAGATAGAGCATGGAAACAGGCCCTTTGACCCACTGAGTCCACTCCAGTTATTGATCACCAGTTCACACGAGCTCTATGGTATATGGATCGAGCTGTTGAAGGAGTTAGTCGAGGCAGGTACTATCACAATGTTTAAGTAATACTTGGACAGGCACATGGATAGGATGGGTTCAGAAGGACATGGGCTAAAAGAAAGGTCTCAACCCGAAACGTCACCCATTCCTTCTGGCCCGAGGTGCTGCCTGTCACGCTGTTACTCCAGCATTTTGTGTCTATCTTGGGCCAAAGGCAGGAAGGTGGGACTAGTGCAGGTGGGTACGTTGGTCAGCGTGGGCAAGTTGGGCTGAAGGGAATCCATAACTCTATGACTGGTGTATACAGTGAAGATTTTTTTTTTTTTTAATTAAAATTCATCTCTTCACACAAAAACAAAATGTTTTCTTTTGGATCACTTCTGCATATGAATTTTTAATTTACTTTGTGCTATTTCTATGGCAACCTAGAAATTACTGTATATTTTATGTTTATTCTTAGTGAGTAGACGGAGCACTCTATGTACTTGAGTGTAGCGATGCGTGCGTTTAATATCAATGCAGCAATATTCCAGGCATTACGTCCAGAACTGCACATAACTGATTCACATTTGCAAATATTCAGCAGCAATTTATCCAGTCAGTCTTCGGCATTTATGTGATATCTCCTTTAATTCACTGCCTGGCAACAAAGTAATGAAGTAAACAAAGGATGTATTGAACAAGTATAAAGAACAGGTGCGTGCATTGCCTAAAACACAAAGTGCCTTGGGAACTGGACAGTTTCAGTTTCAGTTTAGTTTATTGTCACGTGTACCGAGGTACAATGAAAAGCTTTTGTTGCGTGCTAACCAGTCAGCGGAAAGACATGATTACAATCGAGCCATTTGCAGTGTATAACTACATGGGGGAATAACGTTTAGTGAAATGTAAAGCCAGTAAGGTCCGGTCAATGATAGTCCGAGGGTCACCAATGAGGTAGATCGAAGTTCAGGACTGCTCTCTAGATTAAGTCAACAAAGGCCAGGCAGCACCTGGGGAGGGAATGGACAGGCAACGTTTCGGGTCGAGACCCTTCTTCAGACATACATTCATTGTCCCGGTCCCATTTGAGAGCGGAAAATTGGTGGTCTTGTGTGGTCTTCAAAACCAGCGACGAATAATTGTGCAGTTTTCTAGGGCAGCACAGGGGGAGAGTTGCTGCCTCACCGCGCCAGAGACCCAGATTTGATCCCGACTATGGGTGATGTCTGTACAGAGTTTGTACTTTCTTCCTGTGACCACGTGGATTTCCTCCGGGTGCTCCGGTTTTCACCCACTTTCCGAAGATGTGCAGGTTTGTAGGATAATTGGCTTAGAAATATAGAAGCATAGAAAATAGGTGCAGGAGTAGGCCATTCTGCCCTTCGAGCCAGCACCACTATTCAATATGATCATGGCTGATCATCCAGAATCAGTACCCCAGCCCTGCTTTCTCCTCAGATCCCTTGATTCCTTTAGCCTGAAGAGCTATATCCAACTCTCTCTTGAAAACATCCAGTGAATTGGCCTCCAATGCCTTCTGTGGCAGAAAATTCCACAGATTCACAACTCTCTGGGTGAAAAGTTTTTTCCTCATCTCAGTCTTAAATGGCCTACACCTTATTCTTAAACAGTGACCCCTGGTTCTGGACTCCCCCAACATCGGGAACATTTTTCCTGCATCTAGCCAGTCCAATCCCTTAATAGAAACATAGAAACATAGAAATTAGGTGCAGGAGTAGGCCATTCGGCCCTTCGAGCCTGCACCGCCATTCAATATGATCATGGCTGATCATCCAACTCAGTATCCCGTACCTGCCTTCTCTCCATACCCTCTGATCCCTTTAGCCACAAGGGCCACATCTAACTCCCTCTTAAATATAGCCAATGAACTGGCCTCGACTACCCTCTGTGGCAGAGAGTTCCAGAGATCCACCACTCTCTGTGTGAAAAAAGTTCTTCTCATCTCGGTTTTAAAGGATTTCCCCCTTATCCTTAAGCTGTGACGCCTTGTCCTGGACTTCCCCAACATCGGGAGCAATCTTCCTGCATCTAGCCTGTCCAACCCCTTAAGAATTTTGTAAGTTTCTATAAGATCCCCTCTCAATCTCCTAAATTCTAGAGAGTATAAACCAAGTCTATCCAGTCTTTCTTCATAAGACAGTCCTGACATCCCAGGAATCAGTCTGGTGAACCTTCTCTGCACTCCCTCTATGGCAATAATGTCCTTCCTCAGATTTGGAGACCAAAACTGTACGCAATACTCCAGGTGTGGTCTCACCAAGACCCTGTACAACTGCAGTAGAACCTCCCTGCTCCTATACTCAAATCCTTTTGCTATGAAAGCTAACATACCATTCGCTTTCTTCACTGCCTGCTGCACCTGCATGCCTACTTTCAATGACTGGTGTACCATGACACCCAGGTCTCGCTGCATCTCCCCTTTTCCTAGTCGGCCACCATTTAGATAATAGTCTGCTTTCCTGTTTTTGCCACCAAAATGGATAACCTCACATTTATCCACATTATACTGCATCTGCCAAACATTTGCCCACTCACCCAGCCTATCCAAGTCACCTTGCAGTCTCCTAGCATCCTCCTCACAGCTAACACTGCCCCCCAGCTTAGTGTCATCCGCAAACTTGGAGATATTGCCTTCAATTCCCTCATCCAGGTCATTAATATATATTGTAAATAGCTGGGGTCCCAGCACTGAGCCTTGCGGTACCCCGCTAGTCACTGCCTGCCATTGTGAAAAGGACCCGTTTACTCCTACTCTTTGCTTCCTGTTTGCCAGCCAGTTCTCTATCCACATCAATACTGAACCCCCAATGCCATGTGCTTTAAGTTTGTATACTAATCTCTTATGTGGGACCTTGTCGAAAGCCTTCTGGAAGTCCAGATACACCACATCCACTGGTTCTCCCCTATCCACGCTACTAGTTACATCCTCGAAAAATTCTATAAGATTCGTCAGACATGATTTACCTTTCGTAAATCCATGCTGACTTTGTCCAATGATTTCACCACTTTCCAAATGTGCTGCTATCCCATCTTTAATAACTGACTCTAGCAGTTTCCCCGCTACCGATGTTAGACTAACTGGTCTGTAATTCCCCGTTTTCTCTCTCCCTCCCTTCTTAAAAAGTGGGGTTACGTTTGCTACCCGCCAATCCTCAGGAACTACTCCAGAATCTAAAGAGTTTTGAAAGATTATTACTAATGCATCCACTATTTCTGGAGCTACTTCCTTAAGTACTCTGGATGCAGCCTATCTGGCCCTGGGATTTATCGGCCTTTAATCCATTCAATTTACCCAAAACCACTTCCCGACTAACCTGGATTTCACTCAATTCCTCCAACTCCTTTGACCCGCGGTCCCCTGCTATTTCCGGCAGTAATAGTTTTATATGTTTCTATAAGGTCTTTTCCCAAGGGTGGAAATTCCTAACACTAGATGGCAAGGCTATAAGATGAGAGGGGGAAAGTTTAATGGAGATGTGTGGAGACATGTTTTTTACACAGAGGGTGATGGGGGCCTGGAACGCATTGCCAGGGGTGGTGGTGGAGGCACATACGATAGTGGCGTTTGAGAGGCTTTTAGATGGGCACATGGAAATGCAGAGAATAGAGGGATATGGATCATGCCAATGAGATCAGTTTAGAGAGGCATCACGTGTAAGGAGGAATTGCAGATTCTGGTTAAACTGAAGACAGTCACAAAAAGCTGGAGGAACTCAGTGGGTCAGGCAGCACCACTGGAGAAAAGGAATACATGACGTTTCAGGGCAAGACGGGTCTGAAAAAGGGTCACGACCCGAATCGCCTCGTATTCCTTTTCTCCATAGATGCTGCCTGACCCGCTGAGTTACTCCAGCTTTTTGTGTCCGTCTTCAGCTAGGCATCATGTCCCGCACAAACATTGTGGGCCGAAGGTCCCGTTGCTGTGCTGTACTCTTCTATGTACTGTGTTTTACGTTTAGTTACTGTTTTATCATTGTCAGAACCGATTCTCACGATTGTGAAATAAAGCAGATGTATTTTAAAGGCATCATCAAGCAGATAAGAAAATCATAAGAAGGCATGGCTTTGGGCGACACAAAATGCTGGAGAAACTCAGCGGGTGAGGCAGCATCTCTGGAAAGAAGGAATTGGCGACGTTTCGGGTCGAGACCCTTCTTCAGACTTGATGTCAGGGGAGGGGAGTAGGACAAAGAAAGAAAGTGGGCGGAGACAGTGGGACTAGTGGGAAGACTGGGAAGGGGGAGGGGAAGAAGAGAGAGGGAGAGCCAGGGCTACCTGAAGTTAGAGAAGTCAATGTTCATACCGCTGGGGTGTAAACTACCCAAGCGAAATATAAGGTGCTGCTCCTCCAATTAAACATGACTTTGGAGATGTAATTACTAACATTGCACGGTGATGGTGCCCCTGTTGAAGGCAGTAAAATGGAGCTTCATCAATGATTCAGTGCACAAGATGGCTATTTGTGCCTCTGGCAGCTCTTTGGTAGATGTATTCAATTATTCCTGCCCTTTCGCCATTTCTCCAGCTACTTTTCTTTCTCATCAAGTATTTATCCAATTCTCTTTTGAGAGAGACCATTGAATCTACGTCCACTAACCTTGCTAATCATGTATTCCAGTCCACTGCCCAATGCACAAAATAAGTTCCTCTATGTAGTTGCTGAGTCTTTTACCAATCACCTCATATCGGCACAGATTATAGCATTACTGCATTCTATGGTTACATAGATACATAGACAATAGGTGCAGGAAGGAGTGGGCCATTCGGCCCTTCGAGGCGGCACCGCCATTCAATGTGATCATGGCTGATCATCCACAATCAGTATCCCGTTCCTGCCTTCTCCCCATATCCCTTGATTCCGCTAGCCCTAAGAGCTCTATCTAATGGGCCTGTCCCACTTAGGCGATTTTTCAGCGGACTGCCGGCGAGTGTCAGGTTGCCGGCAATCGCCTGAAAAACCGGCAACTGGATCGGCGACTGCCAGAGTGGAACACACACACATAAACACATCGTTTCCGTCACCAGCCAGTTATGCAGGCGGGAGACAGGGCAAGCGGGGGGAGCGCTGTCTAAAAAATCCACATGTTGCAAAGCCAAGGTGAAACAGACACACACCGCGATGAACAGGAAGGTTGGCGCAGTAAAAAGACAGCTAAAGCACAGTGTACGTTAAGTCCTTTAAAAGAGGGGGGGAGAGGGGGAGAAGGAGTGGAGACAACTTTTAAGAAGCCAGAGACACACGGCTGTGAAGCTCGGCGGACATTTAACATTACCGGTCGGTTATCCTTGGTTCTGAAAACTACTGCTCACCTGTTTTCCCCCAATGAGCCAATGAAATTCACCGGTCAGCACCGGCTACAACCTACGAGAACCTCTGAGAACCTTCGACCTCCTGGCAACCCATTAGGACCTCCTGGCGACCCACCTGCAGCTTGAGACTTCTCGCTACTCTCCATGGCGGCTTCATTCTAGTCGCCGCTAATTTTTCAACATGGTGAAACATTCACGCCGACCATAATGGGGCCGCGACTAGTTCACCAGAATGCGGGAACACCTCACGACCATGAAGGCGACTACCCCGGCAACCACCCGGCGAACACGTGGCGACCATGTGGCGACTGCATAGTCTCCTGCAGTCGCGTAAAAGTGGGACAGGCCCATAAATCTCTATTCCATCATAAAAAATATTTTTTACTTCATGAAAAAACCCGAATCATATTCAATATAAAGTCACAAAGTGCTGGGTTCATGTTCATTTTATAGGGGCAGAATTAGGCCATTCGGCCCATCGAGTCTACACCATTCAATCATGGCTGATCTATCTTTCCCTCTCAACTCCATTCACATGCATTCTCCCCATAACATTTGACACTCATACTAATCAAGAACCTATCAATCTCACCTTAAAAATACCCGATGATTTGGCCTCCAGAGTCGTCTGTGGCAATGTATTCCACCGATTCACCAGCCTCTCTCCAAATAAATTCCTCCTCATCTCCTTTCTAAAGGATCTAGAGTTAGGGGCTATGATATAAAAAAACAAGGAAGAAACAGCACAGCAGTTCTGCTGGCAGAGCTGCTGTCTCACAACGCCACAGACCCAGGTTCGATCCTGACCTTGGGATCTTGTGTGGGGTTTGCGCGGTTCTCCCTGTGACCGCGTGGTTTTCCTTTGGGTGCTCTGGTTTCCTCCAACATCGCAGAAGATGTGATTGTTTGAAGGTTAATTGGCCTCTGTATGCGGCCCCGAGTGTGTTGGGAGTGGAAGAGAAAGTAGGATGACATAGAATGAGTCAGGATGGGTAATCGATGGTCAGCGTGGACTTGGTGGGCTGAAGGGCCTGTTTCCATGCTGTAGATCTTTCAAACAATCAATCGAGGCATTTTCTTTCTTCTCATAACGTTGTGGCAGTTGGAAATTTCCTCCAAAGAATAGTGGAAGCAGAGTCAACTACATATATATTGCAGAGCTAAATGTTTGATAAGCAACAGGATGAAAGTTTTACTTCAGGTAAACAATAATGCAGAATTCAGATTACAATCAAATCAGCAATGATTTAATTAAATGGCAGAACAGAATACTGCTCCAAATGAATCATGTTTGCATATATGTGTTCATATTGATTGATTGAATGGATTGATCAAAATAAAGCATGGGTACAGGCCCTTCGGCCCATCAATCCACACCGACCGTTGATCCACCTGTTCACACTAGTTATTTTAGTTCAGTTTAGAGATACAGCACAGAAACAGGACCTTCGGCCCACTGAGTCCGTGCAAACCAGCGATCCTCCTACGCTAACACTATCCTACACACTAGATACAATTTACAATTTTTACAACGCCAGTTAGCTTACAAACCTGTATGTCTTTGGAGTGTGGGAGGAAACCAGAGCACCTAGAGAAAACCCACGCAGGTCATGGGGAGAACGTACAAACTCTGTACAGACAGCACCCGTGGTCAGGATCGAACCAGGGTCTCTGGCGCTGACATGCAGCAACTCTACCCCGGCGCCACCATGCCACCCCCACACTATGTGATCCCATTTTCACATCCACTCACTACAGACTAGATGCAATTTACAGCAACCAATTGACCTACAAACCCACATGTCTTCAGCATGTGGGAGGAACCAAAGCACCTGAACGTGAGAACGTGCAAACTCCACACAGATATCGCTGAGGTCAGGATCGAACCAGGGTCTCTGGTGCTGTGAGACAGCAGCTCGACCTGCTGCACCACTGTGCTGCCCCACAGATGGTAATGTCTCTTGGGGAAGTGTGGGGGGACGAGGGGAGGGGAGGGGAGGGAGGATAGGTGGAACACAGAATCGCTCCCAAATCCATGTATATAATGGATGAATTATTGGGGAGCTGAGCTTGGCAGTGCACCAGGTTTAAAAAATAACAAGGGGAGCAGGCTGGAAGTTTACAAGAGGCTGCATGGATTGGAAGTGTGAGTATTATTGTAAGTAGTACCACACACAAAAAATAAGAGAGTAAGTTAATAATGATATTTATCTGTCACTAAAGAAATAGGCACATGTTTAGACCACAAATATCACTAAGAAACCATCCTTTCCACATCACAATGGAAAAAAACTCCAGTCGCACTCTCTATATTGAAACAACACTATTCATGTCTCCAATCTAGCAGCCCAATCTAACCCTCAAGTATTGCAAAGATTATTTCCACACCTGTCAAAGAATCGCTGTCAGTGCATTACCACTACATATTCCCAACCCCATTCCTTTAAACGTTATGCAATAGACAATAGACAATAGGTGCAGGAGTAGGCATTCGGCCCTTCGAGCCAGCACCGCCATTCAATGTGATCATGGCTGATCATCCACAATCAGTATCCCATTCCTGCCTTCGCCCCATATCCCCTGACTCCGCTATCTTCAAGAGCCCTGTGCTTTATTGTTTATTCACAGATTTAAACACATATCATGAAAGGCCTGGATAGTGTGAATGTGGAGAGGGTGTTTCCAATAGTGCGAGATTCTGGGACCATTCGGGAGCTCCAAGCCGCGAAAAGTTACAACCGTCCCAACGCGGGAGTTTCGATCACCCCGACGCGGGGGCTTCGGATCGCCGGCAGCAGGAGCTTTGATGGCCCCGACTGCAGATGGTTCAACAGCCCCGACCACAGGAGAATAAAGAGGGAGGAGATTGGACTTTATTACTTCCATCACAGTGAGGAATGTGGGGAATCCATTGTGGTGGATGTTTATGTTAACTTTTTATTTTATGTGGCTGTGTGTCTTGTTGCTTTTCACTAGTATGGCTGTGTGGTAACTCACATTTCAATGTACCTTTAATTGGTACATG
>CM075978.1:93635819-93688200 GCA_038087875.1 Malacoraja senta | reverse complement strand
GGGCGGAGGAACCAGCCTGTCCCACACCTCCGCTCCACCCGACCCACAGCCCGTCACAGTGCGGCCACACGGGGGAGATGAGGCGGAGGGTGGCTGTGGGAGAGTGGGGGCTGTCCCGAGGGATGCGCACCTTCAGCCGCTTACAACTTGGTGCTTGGGTTCAGATTGCCCAGTCATCTATGGCTTATGTGGGAAAATGAGCCCCACACTCCCGCCGGTGGAGATGGAGGAGAGAGAGAAGGGGGAGAGAGGGGGGGAGAGAGAGGAGGAGGGGGAGAGAGAGGAGGAGGGGAAGAGAGAGAAGAGGGGAGAGAAAGAGAGAAGGGGAGAGAGAGAAGGGAGGGAGAGGGGGGAGAGAGAGGAGGGGTGAGAGAGGAGGAGAGAGAGAAGAGGGGAGAGAAAGAGAGAAGGGGAGAGAGAGGAGAGAGGGGGAGAGAAAGGAGGGAGAGAGAGAGGAGGAGAAAGAGATGGGGGAGAGAGAGAAGGGAGAGAGGGGGAGAGAGAGAGGGGGAGCGAGAAGAGGGGAGAGAAAGAGAGAAGGGCAGAGAGAGAAGCGAGAGAGGAGGGGGAGAGAGGAGGGGGAGGGAGAGGAGGAGAGAGAATAGGGGGAGAGAGAGAAGGGAGAGAGAGGGGGAGAGAGAGGGGAGGGGGAGATAGAAGGGGGGAGAGAGAGAGAAGGGAGAGAGAGAAGGGAGAGAGAGAGGGTGAGAGAGAGGAGGGGAGGGAGAAGGGGGAGACGGGAGCGTGGGGGTCATTTTCCCACACAAGCCATAGGTGACTGGGCAATCTGAACCCAAGCACCAAGTTGTAAGGGGCCAAAGGTGCGCATCCCTCGGGACAGCCCCCACTCTCCCACGGCCACCCTCGCGGGGTGTGTGTCGGGTGGAGCGGAGGTGTGGGAAAATGTTCATTCCTCCACGGTGATGTGATGGACGCGGGGGTCTGGACCAATCGCTGACAAGTCCCGCCCCCCCGACAACGCCATGTCCATTTTTTGACTTTTCTGTTGAGCTGCATTCGGTGAGTTTGCTTTTAGGCGACGCCGCCTTTCGGTTAGTTGGCTTTTAGGCGTCCCACCTTTCGGATAGTTGGTGTTTCGGCTTTGTTACCATTCGGTTATTTGGCTTCCACTTCTTTGCTTCGGCTTCTCGTCCGTAGGCGCCATGTTCGGGGACCGGATAGACTGGATGAGGAGAGGATGTTTCCTCTAGCGATGGAGTATTGAACCAGGGGTCATAGCCTCAGAACTAAAGGACGTTCCTTTAGGAAGGAGATGAGGAGGAATTTATTTAGTCAGGGACAATAACCAATAGGCAATAGACAATACGTGCAGGAATAGGCCATTCGCCCCTTCGAGCCAGCACTGCCATTCACTGTGATCATGGCTGATCAACCACAATCAGTACCCCGTTCCTGCCTTCTCGCCATATCCCCTGACTCTGCTATCTTTAAGAGCTCTTTCTAACTCTCTCTTGAAAGCATCCAGAGAATTGGCCTCCACGGCCTTCTGAGCCAGAGAATTCCACAGATTCACAACCCTCTGTGTGAAAATGTTTTTCCTCACCCCCGTTCTAAATGGCTTACCCCTTATTCTTATGGAATTCTTTACCACATAACGCTGTGGAGGCAAGTCAATGGATATTTTAAGGCAGAGATAGATTCTTGATTTGTTGGGGTGTCAGGGGTTATGGGGAGAAGGAAGGAGAATGGGGTTAGGAGGGAGAGATAGATCAGCTATGATTGTATGGTGGAGTAGACTTGATGGGCCAAATGGCCTGATTCTTCTCCTATCTCTTATGAACTTGTGAACAATCGTTTTTCCAGCATCTGCAGCCTTTCGTGTCTTCACTTTACGCACCTCCTTTTTAAAGAGAATTCCAACTGGTCCCTATACACCTCAATCTCCTTCTTGGGTGAACTCAACAATTTTCCTTGGAGAAGTTCTCAAAATACAAAATGTTTTGACATTTTCTTTTGATGGAACTAATTCCTTGGCAAATGTACTCTTAACCCTTCGTTTAAACCCTCCATTATAGACAAATCATTTATACAATGGAAAAGATTAGGAATTAAAATGCTCGGAGACTTGTATGAAACTGGAAAATTACTATCATTCAAACAATTACAACTAAAATATAATCTGGGAAACAATCAATACTTTAAATATTTCCAAATATGTGATTATTTGAAAAAATATACAACAGATTATTATAATATGCCACTAGATTTACTGGAGGAAGCAATGCAGATAAAAGCCGAATCAGCAAACTTAATATCTTATTTGTATAATATTATTTTAAATGTAGAAATACCAACTACGGAAGGTATTAGAAGAGACTGGGAACAAGAATTAGCTATTAAAATTTCAAAGGAGAGGTGGAATGAACATTTATTAAATGTGCACAAATGCTCTATTAATGTAAGACACACTATACAATTCAAAATTTTACAGATTATATTACTCAAAAACCAAAATTAGTAAAAAAAATCCCAACGTATCACCTATCTGCGATAAATGTCAGTCTCAAGAAGCTACTATAGCGCACTCATTTGTTTTTTGTACAAAAATTCAAAAGTTTGGGATTGAAATTTTTGAAATCTTTACAAAATTATTTAAAATAAAACTGATACCAAAAGCAGAATGGATTATCTTTGGAACAACGGAAGGTAGCCCTGAACTAAATGTGTTTCAAAAGAACCTATTTGATTACGGGTTAATAGCTGGAAAAAAGCTTATCCTAAAATTCTGGAAAAATGCTCGAATACCAACTATAAACATGTGGATTTCAAACATGTTTGAAACATTACACCTGGAAGAGATAAGACTCCTCCTGGCAGGCAAATCAGATCACTTCCATAGGACGTGGTCTTCATTTATAGAACTACTACAAGCATAAGGTGCAAAAGTACTTTAAAAAGGTACCGATGTCTGGACTTGGTAAAGGGGGATGAAAGGTGGCGAGTTGGTATATCCCTTTTGCTTGATGATCATAATAGAGTATCTGTTTTTTTCTCTTTTCTCTTCTTTCTCTTTTTTCTTCCCTAGGGTCTATCTCTTAATCTCTTTTCTCTAATTTCTCTTCTATAGTTGTCTTTATTCTTTCCTTTCGACACGCTTTTACACTAACACTATTTTCTTTCACTTTCTCTTTCTTCTTAATTTCAACCTTTTCTTTTTATTATCTTTCAAAAAATGAAGTGCTTTAATTGTAATAAGATATACATGATGTGTACTAATGTAATTGTTTGTAATTTAATGTACTTCTAATAAATAAAATTAAAAAAAAACAAAAAATAGTACTTTTACATGACTCAAGGCATTCAATGAAAACAAGTGTTATTTTTAACGTGCATCCAAGTTAACATTTAATCATAGGTAGCGTATCAAGTAATTTGTAAAAATGTCAATTGGTTGAAAGGTAATTAAATCACCAAATGGCACATTATTAGAGAGTATTAAACACAACAAGGATAACGATGCCTTTTGTTAATTCTTCAAATTGTGCACTCCCGAAGGCACAACTTTTGGATTGGTCCTGATGTGCTGTTTTTCTTGGCTATGCAGCTGTAATTGTTTGAAATAGACCCTTCTGTTATTTTCTCACTCAGAAAACCAGTTACTTGGAGACACGAGGAACTTCAGATGCTGGAAACGTGAGAAATAACCGCATAATATGCTGGGTAATTCAGTAGATCAGGCAGCATCTGTGGAAAGAATAGGAGTGGAGACACTTTTAAGAAGTCAGACAACGTTTAATAAAGTTTAGCGGGCATTTAACCTACCGGTCGGTTTTCCTTTGTCCTGAAAACTCCAATGAGCCAATTAAAATGCCCGGTCAGCGAAGGAGATTGCCTACGACTGCCTGTAACTAAATAGCGACCCCACTCCACTGCACTACGAATCCAAAAGAACCATGCCGGCCAATTTTTACTCGCGGAAAATTTTTCAGTGTGCTGATTTCCGTTTCCGATCGGGACCCTTCTTCAGAGTGATTCAGCCTATAAGCAATAACATATAGACACAAAAGGCTGGAGTAACTCAGCGGGTCAGGCAGCATTTTAGGAGAAAAGGAATAGGTGAAGTTTCGGGTCGAGACCCTTCTTCAGACTGAGAGTCAGGGGAAAGGGGAACGAGAGATGCTGCCTGATTCGCTGAGCTACTCCAGCTTTTTGTGTCTATCTTTGGTTTAACCCAGCATCTGCAGTTCTAACACATTAGCATTGGAGATAATCCAATATTTTGTCGTGTAGAAACTGCTTGAGGCGAGTAGAGACCATGCCAAACTAGGCCTCCTCCATTGCCGGAGTGAGACCACACACAATGGGCATGTTTTGGATTTAATGTGAATAATTCAGTTCAGTTTACTCAGTTCAGTTTAGTTTATTGTCACGTGTACCAAGGTACAGTGAAAAGCTTTTGTTGCGTGCTATCCAGTCAGCGGAAAGAGAATACATGATTACAATCGACCCATTTACAGTATATAGATACATGATAAGGGAATAACGTTTAGTGCAAGGTAAAGTCAGGTAAGTCCGATCAAACATAGTTTGAGGGTCACCAATGAGGTAAATAGTAGTTCAGCACTGCTCTCTTGTTGTGGTAAGATGGTTCAGTTGCCCTGATATCAGCTGTAGGCCGTGGGTCGAACATCGAAAATGTGTCTAGAATTTAACTTTTGTGACCCATGTCTGGTATCTATTTGAAATTTGGCACAGATTTAGATTAAATATCATTGAGAAGGAATTCATAACTCGTCAGTGCAAAAAGTTGCACACAAATTAATTAAGCTAATTAGAAAAAGTAACAGCGCCCTCTTGTGCTCAATAATAGGTAGCTGTATATTACACTATGGGGAGCTGTGGTGGCGCCGAGACTCGAATGGGAACATTGAATACTATTAGGCCAATTACACGGGACGGGTAATTGTTCACCGCGGGAATGTCAGTCTTTTAATCTGTGATGTACAGGGAGAGGATGCTGGTGAATATGAGGTGACTTTTGGAACAAGTTCAGGAGGTGAAACTCAGGCAAGAGTCCGACTGGAGGTGAACTGTGACTGAGACTGCCGCAGAGGTCCCGGGTTTCGCGGACTCTTGAACCTGCCTAATTAATGGGTGAGGGCAGATACTGTGTATACTGGACCCGCTGGATGTCCCTATCCAGCTATCTAGCAAGTTAAACAATTAATCCAATAAAGACCCGTAGACACGAGATGTCGTTGATGCTTTACTGTATTCAACTGTGAAAAGACATTGCGTCTAACAATCTCTGTGGGGAAGGATGGCTATGGATTACACACTGTGGATTACACTGTCTAAAACCATGAGGTACCCTCTCTGAGCTGGACTTCCTAGTTTATGATAACTTCCTGTATAACAGGAAACGTAACTTAAAGCTGCTGTACCGGAATTTCCAGCAGGTGGCATTAATGCATGTGCGTTCCCCTGTTTACTGAACCCTTCTTCTTCTTCTGTCGTATGTCTTTTAGACCTGCAGCTCCGTTGAGGCGAGCCAGGCCAACGTGTCATCGTCCAGGTCAATCAGACCTCGTTCACCATTCGGTGGCCGGTGTTTGGGGCAACTGGTGACTATGTGAACCCCACTGACTGCCAGTTTCTTTCCTCTGGTAGACACACATGCTGGAGTAACTCAGCACTCAGGGTCAAGCATCATCTCTGGAGAAAATGGATAGGCGACGTTTCGGGTCCAGACCCCTTCTTCAGTTTGAGAGTGAGGGGAGAGAGAAACTAATGATATCTGTGTCTCTTAGTCTGAAGAAGGGACTCGACCCCAAACGTCAAGTTGTCCAACAACTTTAGGCTGTGCACGCCACACGAAAGAAGAAGAAGACCCCAAACGTCACCTATTCTTTTTCTCCAGAGATGCTGCCCGTCCCGCTGAGTTACTCCAGACTCGTGCATCTACCAGAGGAAAGTAACTTTGTTTTAGGTACTTTGCACGAACCAGTGTCCAGGATCGCTGGACTTGATCTGGATGAGTAAGTACACTGTTCATTAAAAGGCCTGTCTCACGAGTCTGCGGTCATTGGCGGCGAAACGGGAAGAATCTGCCGCCATAGACCGCGCACTCGTGAGAACGCACAATTCCGGGGCCGTGCGGCGGTGTTCCCAACACCGCACGGTGCTAAAATTAAACCTACACTGTTGAAAACTATATTCTTACCGCACAACCTCCACCAGTGATGCACGAGTGCGGCACGGCTGCCCGCACGGGCCGCCGCCAGTGTGGCTCGAGCGCTGTGCGTCAAACTTCCACTGCCACAGCCTCCACCAGTGAGGCACGTGTGCGGCACGGCCGCAGGCACAGCCACCGCTACAGCGCCGCGATCAGGACGGCCGCCGCCACAGCCGCCGCTAGTGAGTCACGTGCGGCGGGCCGACGTCATCGCAGTCGGCCCGCCCTTTTTTTTACTTACCACAAGCACATGGGACCAGCCGTATTTGAATCACTCGGCCCCCGCGCAGCATCCGTGCGGCGCTCCCGTGGATAGGCTCGGCGCTCTCGCCGTTGACGTGCGGTCCACTCTACAGGCGAAGCCACGCTTCACCGCCGATGACCGCAAACACGTAAGACAGAGCCTTTAGTCTTAGCGGCCTCAATCGTTGCCTGACCTCGGACTGTCTCCCAACCCATCTCGGAGAATGAAGCACAATATTCTACATATCTCACCACGAGACAGAAATATCTTGGAACCATATGAATTTATAGCATGACCTCTTATTTGGAGGAAGTGCATGGAGTCAAAAGAGATGTTCAGAATGAAACATGAGAAGGTTCATGGATAATGGAAATATCTCTATTTAGGGAGTGTGGTCAAGCATAATGTCTCCAGTGGGACTAAGAGTTAATAACCCTGGGACAACTGAACAAAGTAATCTGGCAAGCCAACCTTGGTTAATAATTCCTTTTTTGGGGATATTGTTCAGCTATGAACACAGAATCTCCACAGGACATCTAATTAACAGCTAACCTTGGTAGAATGTCACCCATAACGTGAATTCTTAAAATGTTACATGATTTCATTCTACTTAATTTTCTCTGTTGGATGAGTCGGTTGCCTGATATAATTGCGGAAGTTACACAATTTCTCAGCTGCCTTCATGAAGGAGAATTGTATTTGAACACAGAGCAGCATGGGCTAAAGGCAAATGTCTGTCATTTTTTCAAAACATCGCAGTAATTTATATGAGAATGCAAGGTTGTGCTTTTTTTCCAGACACATCTGCTTATACTTTAAGTTATTAATACATTTGGCATTGCCGTTAAGCTTGAGAAAATCCTCTTTATGTCCTATCCTATTATGTCCTAATATGGCGTCGTTGGGAAAGGGGAAGTACAACGGGATCTGGGGGTCCTTGTACATCAGTCTATGAAAGTAAGCATGCAGGTACAGCAGGCAGTGAAGAAAGTGAATGGCATGTTGACCTTAATAACAAGAGGAATCGAATATAGGAGCAAAGAGGACCTTCTGCAGTTGTACAGGGCCCTCGTGAGACCACACCTGGAGTATTGTGTGCAGTTTTGGTCCACTAATTTGAGGAAGGACATTCTTGCTATTGAGGGAGTGCATCGTAGGTTTACAAGGTTAATTCCCGGGATGGCGGGACTGTCACTTGCTGAGAGAATGGAGCAGCTGGGCTTGTACACTCTGGAGTTTAGAAGGATGAGAGGGCATCTCATTGAAACATATAAGATTGTTAAGGGTTTGGACACGCTAGAGGCAGGAAACATGTTCCCGATGTTGGGGCAGTCCAGAACCAGGTTTAAGAATAAGGGGTAAGCCATTTAGAACGGAGATGAGGAAACACTTTTCGTGCTATCAATTCCATATGGTTCCAAGATATTTCTGTCTCGTGGTGGGATATGTAGAACATTGTGCTTCATTCTCCGAGATGGGCGGGAGACAGCCTGAGGGTGGTGAGCCTGTGGAATTCTCTGCCTCAGAGGGCGGTGGAGGCAGGTTCTCTGGATGCTTTCAAGAGAGAGCTAGATAGGGCTCTTAAAAATAGCAGAGTCAGGGGATATGGGGAGAAGGCATGAACGGGGTATTGATTGGGGATGATCAGCCATGATCACATTGAAAGGCGGTGCTGGCTCGAAGGGCCGAATAGCCTACTCCTGCACCTATTGTCTATTGTTTATTGCCTATTGTCTATCCTTTTACATAGAACATGGAGGAACAGGAACAGGCCCTTCAGCCCACAATGTCCGTACTCTTCGTATCGAGTCCAGATCACAAGATTAGAAATAGTTCAGTCAAAGCTGAACACACTTCTCGGCATCTGCATACAATGGCGTCTAGCGCTTCTTGCGCTTCTTGCGCTTCTTGTGCTTCTTGTGCGTGGTGGTGGAAAGATTGGTGGAAACAAGAACGCTCATTCCTTGGCCCCAATGTCTGTACTAAACACGAAGCAAAGTTAAGCTAATCTTTTCTGCCTGCATGTGGTCCATACCTTTCTATTCACTGAATATCCATGTGCCTGTCTAAACGCCTCTTAATTTTTTATGTAGAGATACAGCTTTGAAACAGGCCCTTCGACCCGTCGAGTCCGTGCAGACCAGCGATCGCCGAACACCAGCACTATCCTACCTACTGGGGGCAATTTGCAATTCATTTTGACCAAAACCAATTAACCTTCAAACCTGCACGTCTTTGGAGTGTGGGAGAAACCGGAGACTCGGGAAAAACTAACGCAGCCACGGGGAGAAGGTACAAACTCCGTGCAGACAGCACCCGTAGTCAGGATCGAACAAGGGTATCTGGCGCTGTAAGGCAGCAACACTACCACTGCGCAACTGTGCCTGCCCCATTTATTGTATCTGCCTCCACCTCCACCCCTGGTAGCAGAGCTCTTTAAATGGCCATTGTTGGTCTGCACTTACTGAGAAGTCGAGTGCATTGTGGGTTAAAGATGTGACCCAAACGATGGGGCTACATTCCTCATCGGCCTCAGTACATCACTGGATGTTGCTGTGGTCTGTTACTTCCAACATCAAAGCAACCATTTCCAGTTATTGCTAATCTTAAAACATTAGAGCACACGTTTCAGCCACTGATCATTTATCCTGAAAGAGCATTAAATGGTTTGTTAAATGGCCTGTACGACCTCCAGCCACCACAGTTAGACAGGTACATGGATAGGACAGGTTTGGAGGGACATGGACCAAAAGGGGGCGGCACGGTGGCGCAGCGGTAGAGTTCCTACCTTACACCGCTTGCAGCGCAGGAGATCCAAGTTCGATCCCGACTACGGGTGCTGTCTGTATGGAGTTTGAACGTTCTCCCTGTGACCGCATGGATTTGCTCCGAGATCTTCGGTTTCCTCCCACACTCCAAAGACGTGCAGGTATTTAGGTTAATTGGCTTGGTATATGTGTAAATTATCCCCAGGGTGCATAGGATAGTGTTAATGTGCGGGGATCGCTGGTCGGTGCGGACTCGGTGGGCCTGTTTCTGCGCTGTATCTCTAAACTAAACTAAACTAAATGCTGGCTGGTGGAACTAGAGTAGTTGGGATATGTTGGCCGGTGTGAGCAAGTTGGGCCGAAGGGCCTGTTTCCACACTGTATCACTCTGTGACTATGACTCTATGACTCTATCCTTTAAGGTCTGAAGTGTGGAGAGTGAATCTTGTGATTCATTGTGCAAAGTTGCAACAGCATTCTGAATCTTAACATTATCAGATGACACCCTATTGAATCGCTTGTAAGTTCAGAGTTCATACGTTGCAGGAGCAGAATTAGACCATTCGGCCCATCAAGTCTACTCCGCCATTCAACCAGGGCTGATCTATCTTTCCCCTTTAATCCCATTCTCCAGCATTCTCCCCAATAACCCCTGACACCCGTACTAATCAAGATCTCTGCCTTAAAAATATCCATTCACTTGGCCTCCACAGTAGCCTTTAGTTAAGTTTAGAGATGCAGGGCGGAAACAGGCCCTTCGGCCCACCAAATCCATCAGCGCACATTAACACAACCCTACACAAACTAGGGGCAATTTTACAATCATACCAAGCCAATTAGCCTGCAAACCTGCACGTCTTTGGGAGGAAACCGAAGATCTCGGAGAAAACCCACACAGGTCACAGGGAGAACGTACAAACTCCGTATAAATAGCAGCCGTAGTCAGAATTGAACCTGAGTCTCTGGCACAGTAAGGCAGTAACTCTACCATTAAGTCACCGTGCTGCCCATTTCTCAGATTCACCACCTGGACGGACGGACTGGACGGACATACAGACTTAACCTGTAACCTGTTTCTTCCCCACTGCTATCAGACCTATTTGCTGGAGATGCTGCACACACCTATAACTCCTATGTTATTCCGCTATTGGACTTTAGTAATTTATTGCATTACTTCTGATTGCACGACAATCCTTGCACCGTTTTTCTGTTCTGCGTTTGCTGATGTATTTATTGGTGTGTCTATCATTAGTCAAGTCAAGTCAAGTGAGTTTATTGTCATGTGTCCCTGGTAGGACAATGAAATTCTTGCTTTGCTTGAGCACAACAGAACATAGTAGGCATTTACTACAAGGCATTCTATAAATATATACACAATGGTCAATATACTGATAACGTGCAAATAACAGTATTGGCTATTAAAGTTCAGTGTTATGTCCGAGCCAGGTTTAATAGCCTGATGGCTGTGGGGAAGTAGCTGTTCCTGAACCTGGTCGTTGCAGTCTTCAGGCTCCTGTACCTTCTACCTGAAGGTAGTAGGGAGATGAGTGTGTGGCCAGGATGGTGTGGGTCCTTGATGATGCTGCCAGCCTTTTTGAGGCAGCGATTATCATGTATAATGTGTACTCTATGAGTTTCTGGCAAGCAAGGAATTTCTTTGCACCCTGGTATATATGACAATAATATCATATGAATCTGGATTACACTTTGTAGGTAGGTATAGGCAAATTTAATTTATTTTATGTGTAGGTTAGTTAAATTTATTTCATAAGTTCATGTCATAGGAGCAAAATTAGACCATTCGGTCCGTTGAGTCCATTTCACCATTCAATCATGGCTGATCTATCTATATCCTCACAACACCATTTTCCTGCCTTCTCCCCATAACCTTTGATGTCCTTATTAATCAAGAACCTGTCAATAACTTGGCTTCCACAGCCGTCAGTGGTAATGAATTCCACAGATTCACCACCCTCTGACTAAATAAATGTCTTCTTATCTCCTTTCTAAAGTTATGTCCTTTTATTCTGTGGTCTGTTACAATTTAACTGAATAAAAGCTTCTTAGCCTTGAGGTTCAAGTACATCAATTATTAAATTGTCATGA
Organism: Malacoraja senta; assembly: GCA_038087875.1. Lineage (NCBI taxonomy): Eukaryota > Metazoa > Chordata > Chondrichthyes > Rajiformes > Rajidae > Malacoraja > Malacoraja senta. The sequence continues at coordinate 93,676,886 of CM075978.1, read as the reverse complement.
ATGGTGCCGTAAATAATTATATAAGCTAAGGGCGGCACAGTGGCACAGTGGTCGAGTTGCTGCCTTACAGCGCTGGAGACCCAGGTTCGATCCTGAATATGGGTGCTGTCTGTACAGAGTTTGCACGTTCAACCTGTGACCACATGAGATTTCTCCAGGTGCTCCGGTTTTCTCCCGCACTCCGAAGATGTGCAGGTTTGTAGGTTAACTGGGTTTGATAATTTGTAAAATTGTCCGCAGTGTGTGTACGTTAGTTTACGGGGTGATCGCTGGTCGGCGCAGACCCACCCGGTGGTTAATTAGCAGTCTATTCTTGTTCTTGTGCTGTTAAAGTGTGAATTTACAAAGGTTTACAGAATAAAATGTTCTTATCATGTCTGATATATTCATTGCCTTTTCTCCTCTTTCATCTTTTATAAATCTTGTCAAAATAAAGTCCTCAATTTGCGCCTGGTCTATTCCAATCAATCATGCTGTCTTTAAACTCTTAAAGTCATCTAACTTTGTTTGACTCATAATCAAAATGGACCACCTCACATTGGTGATCTTGTTTTCTAGATTCTCTTTATTTTACCGCAATCCATCACCTTTAAATATCACCTTGCAAGTCTATATGAGTGCCAGAACTATATATCATTCCTCCTTTTTTTATAGTCATGTAATTTGGTCTAAATCCTCCTTGCAAACTGAGAACAAAGTGCGTACAGAACAAAACCACAACGGCACTCCAGACCTCCTTCTTTTCAAGCTGACAAACCACCTTTTCTTAATACAGGTTAACGAGAATGATCCCAGGAATGAGTGGTGTCATGGTGAGCGTTTGACGGCTCTGGGCCTCCACTCGCTGCAGTTTAAAAGGATGAAGGGCGACCTCATTGAAACTCACCGAATAGTGAAATGTCTGGTTAGAGTGGATGTGGAGAGGATGTTTCCACTAGTAGGAGAGTCTAGGACCAGAGGTCATAGCCTCAGAATAAAAGGACGTACCCTTAGGAAGGAGATGAGGAGGGATTTATTTTGTCAGAGGGTGGTGAATCTGTGGATTTCATTGCCACAGGCTGTGGAGGCCAAGTCAGTGGATATTGTTAAGGCAGAGATAGATAGATTCTTGATTAGTACGGGTGTCAAGGGTTATGGGGAGAAGGCAGGAGAATGGGGTTAGGAGGGAGAGATAGATCAGCCATGATTGAATGGCACAATAGATGATGGGCCGAATGGCCTAATTCTGTTGCTATCACTTACGAATTTACACCAATTCTATTTTTCGTTATTTAACAAATAGGGTGGCACGGCGGAGGAGCGGTGGAGTTGCTATCATTACGGGTGCTGTCTCTACGGAGTTTGTACATTCTCCCCGTGACCTGCGTGGGCTTTCTCCGGGCACTCAGGTTTCCTCCCACACTCCAAAGACACACAGGTTTGCAGGCTAATTGGCTTGGGAAAATTGTCGATTGTCCCTAGTGTGTGTAGGATAGTGTTAGTGTGTGGGGATCGCTGGTCGGTGGGCCGTAGGGCCTGTTTCCACGCAGTATCTCTAAATTAAACTTAGCGGGAAAAAATCTAGTTTTAAAGACCTGTCCCACTGTACGAGTTCATTCGAGAGTTCTCCCCGAGTTTGCCCTGATTCAAACTCGGAGATTTACAGTAATGGTTGCTCGTAAGTACTCGGGGCTCTCGTGGACATTTTTCAACATGTTGAAAAATCTTCACGAGTCTTCCCAAGCTTACCTGCCATTAGTGAGTCTTCCCGAGTACCTGCCGTTAGCGTTACGAGACGCTAAGAGACGTCCCCGAGCTCCGACGTACCCGCTACGTACATTCTACGTACTTACCACGAGTTCGGGAGAGCACTTGAATGAACTCGTACAGTGGGACAGGGCTTTTAGGTTAGGTACAGTGAAAAACCTTTATTTTGCATGCTATCCAATCAGATCAGATAATACTGTGGGGTCAAGGAAAGAACGTTCACGTCGCGGCCCTGTTTCCACCAATCTTTCCACCACCACACACAAGAAGCACAAAAAGCGACAAGACACACATCATTGTACGCAGATGCAGAGAAGTGTGTTCAGCTCTGGCTGAACAACTTCTAATCTTGTGTGTGGACTCGATAAGAAGAAGATAATACTGTACATAAATACAATTAAATCAAACTCAAGTGCAATAGACAGAGCAAAGGGGAAGATACAGAGTGCAGAACATCGTTTTCTGCAGTATTATACACAAGGTGGTACAGTTGCAGCCTCACAGTGCCAGAGACCAGGGTTCGATCCTGACAATGGGTGCTTGTTTATAGCGAGTTTGTACGTTCTCCTTGTGACCTGCATGAGTTTTCCCCAGGTGCTCTGGTTTCCTCCCATGCTCCAAAGACTTGCAATGTTTGTAGGCTAATTGCCTTGCTAAACTTGTAAATTGTCCCTAGTGTGTAGGATAGTGTTAGTGTGCGGGGATCGTTGGTCAGTGCAGACTTGTTGAGCCGTAGGGCCTGTTTCCGCACTGTATCTCTAAACTAAACTGAAGCCAAACAAAATCCATTGTCTGCAATGGGGTAGACGTGAATGGGACAGTACCCAAATTGATAGAAGAAGGACCATTCAGAACCCTGATAACAGAGGGGAAGAAACTTTTCCTGAGATATTGGTTCACAAGTTCGCAAGTTATAGGAGTAGAATTAGGCCATTCGGCCCATCGAGTCCACTCTGCCATTCAATCATGGCTGATCTCTGCCTTTTCTTCTGCATTCTGCATTTTCCTGCCTTCTGCCCATCACCCTTGACACCCGTTCTAATCAAGAAACACCCTTTCTAATCAAGAAACGTGGTTCCCATCTTATTCCTTGATATAATGTTTGAGAAGTTAAGGAAGCGAAGAAGCTGTAACTGATCGTCAATTCATGAAGCTCATGTGCCGGTTTCGCTGGACGGCGTGTACCCAATGGAGCGAAGGGCCCCTTTCTTGCCTGTATATTTAATCTAAACTAAAATGAAACTAATTCATTTTAGTTACATTGGTCGGTGTGGACTCGGTGGGATGGAGGGCCTGTTTCCACGCTGTATCTCCAAAACTAAAATCTCAAAAACTAAAATAAAACAAAAGAGTGTGTTTAATCTTCCACTCCATGGACTTAGCTTAGGACTAGTGAGCAGGACTGGGCAAGGATCAGTAAGTCTGCAGCTCACTGATGCATCCGTCTGGTGACTGCTTTAAATCCAGCAGCAGGAGAGACCATTACGTTTTTAGAAAGAGCAGTGGGTAGGTGCCTCTTCCAAAGTATGGATCACGGTTGTGATATCCGTCTAATGAGTCAAAAGTGTGTTTAGTCCTGCCTGTAGTCAGCTGCAGTTTGTGGACAAGTCATCCAATTAGAGATCTGCTGAGGTTCATTAGAGGACAACTGTTCAATGTGGCATGACAGGCAAAATGCTTTAGGTCATATTTTCTTATGTCAGAAAAATATACTGGGATACAGCTTCACTATTCCCATTGTAGGAGCAGAATTAGGCCATTCGGCCAAACGAGTTCACTCCGCCATTCAATCATAGATGATCTCTGCATCTTAATCCCATTTTCCTGCCTTCTCCCAATAATAATAATAATAATAATAATAATAATAATAATAATAATAATAATAATAATCATAATAATAATAATAATAATAATATCCTATATTGTCATTGCACAGAGGTACAACGAGATTTGGTATGCAGCTTCCATCCGATGTAATAACTTAATCAACTAAAAAATTTAGACACCCAGAGAAACAAGATAAAAAAAAACCACTGTAAAACATTATAAAGTGCAACTAGGTCTGTGCCGGGTCGATGTGCGACGTGACCATCCGAGGGAGACAGTTCATGGGGGTGGGGGGCACTCAGCAGGGCCGGTTCAGAGCAGCTATAGCTCTGGGGATGAAGCTGTTCCTGAGTCTGGAGGTGCGGGCGTAGAAGGCCTTGTAACGTCTGCCGGACGGTAGAAGTTCGAACAGACTATTGCAAGGGTGTGAGGAGTCTTTATGAATGCTGACGGCCTTCCTGAGGCACCGTGTATAGTAGATGCCCTCCAAGGCTGGTAGCTGTGTCCCAATTATCACTGCGGCGACCTCATTCGCGAGTTTAGAAGAGTTTAGGAGAGTTTGGAAAAAAATGACATGTTGAAGACCTCCTTCGACTATGTAGAAGACCTCCTTCGACGTCGTTGAAGACTAGCTTCGACTAGCTTCGACTACCTTCGGGAAAACTGGACTCCGAATAGTGGAGAGTGAAGACAACCTCCTTCGATCTCCTTCGACCTCCCTGCGACCTCCCTTCGACTATGTTGAAGACTATCTACGACTACCTTTGACTACCTTCGATTACCTTCGACTGCCCTCGATTACCTACGACTAACATGCCGACCAACTACGACCTACTTCGACAAACTACGAGTAAAAAAAGTATAGATTTTTTCCATGGCGACCTTTTTTTTACTCGCGGGCATTTTTCAACATGTTGAAAAATACGCCGCAACCTAGCTGAGGCCTCGAGTACATGGGGAGTACCCTCGAGCATGAAGGAGAGTTACAAAGACCTCCTAGGACCTCGTGTCGACCATGCTGCGAGTATGAGTCGAGGGCAAACTCGCCAGGACTCGCGGTTTAGGTCGCTGCAGTGGGACAGCTCCTTAACCCTTGACACCCGTTCTAATCAAGAATTTGTCTATCTCTGCCTTAAAAATATCCTCTGACTTGTGAACTTGTGAATAGCGAAGTTGTATGACAGTTAATTTTTCTGACATAAAAAATATGACAGAAAGCCTTTAGTTTGTCATGCTACCTTTAACAGTTGTCCTCTAATGTAATGCTAAATTAGAACTGCAGACTTGCCAGCATCAAGCTATAGGATATCATAGAAGCATAGAGTAATACAGTGTGGAAACAGGCTCTTCAGTCAACTTGCCCACACCGCCCAACATGTCCCAGCCACACTCGTCCCACCTGCCTACGCTTTGTCCATATCCTTCCAAACCAGCCCAATCCATGTACCTGTCCAACTGTTTCTTAAACGTTGGGATAGTCCCAGCCTCAACTACCTCCTCTGGCAGCTTGTTCCATACACCCAGCACACTTTGTGTGAAAATGGTACCCTTCAGATTCCTATTAAATTTTTTCCCCTTCTCCATGAACCAATGTCCTCTGGTCCTGGCAGCAACTCTGGGGAGTGCGATAACGATATCTTAGGGTGTACATCCCTCAAATTTCCATGCAGATGCAAAAAGTCAGTAGCCTGAAATATTAACACCACCATGGGTGCTGCTTGACCTGTTCAGTTTAGTTTATTGTCACATGTACCGAGGTACAGTGAAAAGCATTTTGTTGCGTATTAACCAGTCAGCAGAAACATAGAAATGTAGAAAATAGGTGCAGGAAGAGGCCATTCAGCCCTTCGAGGCAGCACCGCCATTCATTGTGATCATGGCTGATCATCCCCAATCAATAATCCATGCCTGCCTTCTCCCCATATCCCTTGATTCCACTAGCCCCTCGAGCTCTATCTAACTCTCTCTTAAATCCATCCAGTGATTTGGCCTCCACTGCCCTCTGTGGTAGGGAATTCCATAAATTCACAACTCTCTGGGTGAAAACGTTTTTTCTGACCTCAGACTTAAATGGCCTCCCCTTTATTCTAAGACTGTGGACCCTGGTTCTGGACTCGCCCAACATTGGGAACATTTTTCCTGCATCTAGCTTGTCCAGTCCTTTTATAATTTTATATGTTTCTATAAGATCCCCCCCTCATCCTTCTAAGCCTAGTGAATACAAGCCTAGTCTTTTCAATCTTTCCTCATATGACAGTCCCGCCATCCAGGGATCAATCTCGAAAGACAACACATGATTACAATCGAGCCATTTGCAGTGTATCTGCCGGGTATTTCCAACATTTTCACACTTTTTAGCAATTACTAAATCCTTTTTTTTCACGAGGGATGTTTCCTGAATGAACGGTGGGACCAAGTGATATTTGCAAGGGATTTCGCACAGGTAGCACAATGTTTCAAAGTGTCATGCTCATGACAAAATGATACAGGAGGGTGTCTAGAGGCGCAGAGATGGACAAATCACTAAATGCACATTGCAATTTAAAATGTGAATAAAATATTGCTTTTTGTCACAAAATAATTGAAATACTCAGATGAGATAGTGATATCTCAGTAGTACAGACGCACCTGCCATAATGTATTTGCGGCACAGTGTTCATTATTGTGTTTCATTCCTGAGTTAACATATACTGACATTAACAGAAGGCAGTGGAGACCAATTCACAATCACATTCACAATCACAATAATACTTTATTAGCCAAGTATGTTTTGCAACATAAGAGGAATTTCATTTGCCAAGTCAGTCATACAAATAAAAAGCAACGGAACACACAAAACACATTTAAGCATAAACATCCATCACGGTGACTCCTCCATATTCCTCACTGCGATGGAAGGCGAAAACAAGTTCAAATCTCTTCCCTTTGCTCTCCCACAGTCGGGGGCCTCGAGCCCTCCATTGACGGGATGATCTTGACTCCCGTAGACTGCCGCGGGCCCTCCGCGTCGAGGCGACCAGCTCCTGCATCAGGGGGATGTCAGATCCCCCCGCGCCGGACGATCGAACCCCACGTCGGGGCTGGTCGAACCTTCCGCGACATTGGAGCTCCCGACATCCACGGCCTCTCCCAAGACTGCAAGCTCCCGATGTAGTCTGCAGGCCGTGGTTGGAGCGATCCCTGGCAAGGGATCTGCTCCGATGTAAGGTCACGCCCCACGGTGGGGCCCAATGTCAGTCCGAGGAGGGCTCCAGCTCCATCGATGGTAGGCCGCAGAGTGACCGGAGAATGCGATCTGAAAATTAATCGCATCTCCGGCAAGGTAAGAAACTGAAAAAAAAGTTTCCCCCGACCACCCCACCCACATAAAAACAAACTGGAGAACATTTACACAGACTTTTAACACATACTAAAAATTTAAAAAAGACAAAAAAACAAACAGACTGTTGGCGGGGCTGCCAATCGTGCGGCGCCCCTGGTGGTTCCTGGATGTTTTCAAGAGAGGGCTACAGATAACTTTTCAGGGCTAAGGGAATCAAGGGATATGGGGAAAAAGCAGGAACAGGGTACTGATTTTGGATGATCAGCCATGATCATCTTGAATGGTGGTGCTGGCTCGAAGGGCTGAATGGCCTACTCCTGCACCTATTTTATATGTTTGTATGTAAAGATTCAGCAAAATTGTTCTTGGAACTGAGATATTAAATGATGGGACATATCCTATTTGAATTTAGAATGTGTTTTCTACTATGTATCTTTGGCATATGAACTGTTTTATTTAGTTTAATTTAGTTTGAGTGGGGCAAGTCGAGCTCTCGGGCCTGTTTCCATGTGATGTGACTCAATGACTCTATGAGGCCAACTGTGGGGAAAAGGAAGTGCTTCTTTGACAGCACTACAGTCAAATCTCTGGCCTCTACTAGTCAGGGACACCATCCCTACCTTATTCCTACTAGACTGCATTTCGCACTGACTTGAAAATATATAATTGAACCTTCTTCATTAGATCTAACTATCACTTCTGACGGCACGGTGCGGGCGGCATGGTGGCGCAGCGGTAGAGTTGCTGCCTTACAGCGCTTGCAGCGCCGGAGACCCGGGTTCGATCCTGACTACGGGTGCTATCTGTACGGAGTTTATGCGCTCTCCCCGTGACCTGATGAGATAGAAGATAGAAGATAGAATGCCTTTTATTGTCATTCAAACAACTTGGTTTGAACGAAATTTCGTTTCCTACAGTTTTTTTACATTACAAAATAAAACCAAGACCCACACTTAACACAGTTTACATAAACATCCATCACAGTGGATCTCCAACACCTTCTCACTGTGATGGAAGGCAAAGTCTTATCTCTTCCCTTTGTTCTTCTCCCGCGGTCCAGCAGTCCAACTGCAGCGTCGAGGCGAACTGGGGCTCCGATGTTAAAGCCCCCGGCGGGCGATGGTAAGTCTTGTGGCCGTTTAAGCCGCGCCGGGACGATGTTAGGCCCCGGCTCCGTGTCCTTTAAACCCCGCGATTCCAGCGGGAGAAGTTGCCATTGCGGAGCTCGGAAAAGCGGTCTCCCACCAGGGACCTGCGAGCTCCCAATGTTCCTGTCCACCGGGCCTGCGGCCGGAGCCTCCGAAGCTCCAAAAGTCGGGTCGCGGCCGTGCGCCACCACAGCTCTTCCCGTTCCGAAGTCGGCCAGCTTCGCGATGGCAACTCCGCAGGCTCCGCGACTGGAGCCTTCAGGCTAGTCCCCGGCCGGAGGCTGCCGCCGGCTCCTCGATGTTAGGCCCAACGACATCGGAGACCCGACAGGGAAAAAGTCGGGTCCCCGCACAGGGAAGAGATTAAACAGTTTCCCCCACAGCCCCCCCCCCCCCACCCCCCACATGTACACAGCTAAAAAAATAATAAAAACTAGCTCAAGACATACATTTAACAAGACAAAAATTAAAAAAAAGACAGCGACTGTAGTCGAGCCGCTGCCGTTAGGCGCCGCGTGGATTTCCCCCGAGATCTTCGGTTTTCTCCCACACTCCAAAGACGTACAAGTTTGTAATTGGCTTGGTATAAATGTAAAAATTGGCCCTAGTGTGTGTAGGATAGTGCGAATATGCGGGAATCGCTGTTCGGCGCGGACCCGGTGGGCAGAAGGGCGTTTCCACGCTGTATCTCTAAACTAAACTAAACTAAACTCTTAAATCCGATTTTCAACCTAGATTTACATGATGTGCAAATGATGGAGGATATCTCATCTTCACACGACTCTCATGATCGTGCAAAGTGCAGTTCCGTTTTTTGAAAATTCAACTAAGCAATGACATACTATTCAAACGCCTCATGTGTCACGAGAAAAGCATTTCAATTCGATGCCAAACATAGCATTCCACTTTAAAACATCTTGTTTTAACATTTTCTTCACAATCATCTGAGAGTCCAATAATAACAAAATAAGTTTGGCACAAGTAAATTATTCTTTGAAACTTGAAAGTTATCATCTCATCATCTCAGTCCAACTACTCGGGATGTTGTGTGTCACGTTTTGGAAAAATCCATTGAATGGAAACTAAATTCTGCTCGCAATATAATCACCCGAGGCTGCACAGGGCGGTGAGTGACTCATTTTCTGGCTCCCTAAAGTCTTTCCTCTATCAGCAAGGCACAAGTCAGGAGCATGACGGAACCTTCTCTAGTAGAACACAGCTTTAGCTACGCTTAAGAAGCCTGGCACCTTCCAGAATAAAGTGTTCATCTTGCACCCATTCACCACCCTTTACATTTTTTTCCCCTGATCAGTGGCTGAAGAATGTACCAGCTTCAAAGTGTTGTCCCACCTGCCAAATCTTCTTTGACAGCACTACAGTCAAATCTCTGGCCTCTACTAGTCAGGGACACCATCACTACCTTATTCCTACTAGACTGCATTTCGCACTGACTTGAAAATATATAATTGAACCTTCTTCATTAGATCTAACTATCAAGTTCCTGGGCATGCATATCGACTCTCTGTAAGACTTCTCTAACTTCAAGTAGCCCTTGAATTCCCTCTCTCTCCATCCCCTCCCCCTTCCCGGTTCTCCGACCAGTCTTTCAAAGACGTGCAGGTTTGTAGGTCTATTGGCTTCTGTAGTTTATCGTGGTGTGTAGGATAGAACTAGTAAGTGGGTGATGGTGGTCGGCGTGGACCCGGTGGGCCGAAGGGCTGTATCTCTAAACTAAACTGAACATCTATTGAAGTTTAAAATTTACCTGACACAGCCGCACAGCAAAAGAGACTTCAGAAATAAAATCTCTCCACAGGGGATAATTTGTCAATGAACACGTTGCTCAATTAATTATACTATTCTGGTCCAGATGACAATAAACCTGAACGAACTTTAAGCAATGTCACAAGAATCTGTTTTTTAATCACTTTTCCTGAGAAGATTACGGAGAGTCGGTTTGTCAAGGAGGACTCTCTCTAACTTCTGCAGGTGCACAGTAGAGAGCATGCTGACCGGTTGCATCGTGGCTTGGTTCGGCAACTTGAGCGCCCTGGAGAGGAAAAGTCTACAAAAAGTAGTAAACACTGCCCAGTCCATCATCGGCTCTGACCTCCCTTCCATCGAGGGGATCTATCACAGTCGCTGCCTCAAAAAGGCTGGCAGTATCATCAAGGACCCACACCATCCTGGCCACACACTCATCTCCCTACTACGTTCAGGTAGAAGGTACAGGAGCCTGAAGACTGCAATGACCAGGTTCAGGAATAGCTACTTCACCACAGCCATCAGGCTATTAATCCTGGCTCGGACAAAACACTGAACTTTATTAGCCAATTAACTGTTATTTGCACTTTATCAGTTTATTTATTCATGTGTGTATATATTTATATAATGGTATATGGACACACTGATCTGTTTTGTAGTCAATGCCTACTATGTTCTGTTGTGCTGAAGCAAAGCAAGAATTTCATTGTCCTTTCAGGGATACATGACAATGAACTCACTTGAACTTAAACTTGAAGTTGCAGTTTGTGTCAGCTCGATCTCAGTTTTAGTTTTCTTGGCTTCAACAGAGAAAAAATATTCTGTGGGCATTCAAATCAATATTATATGTTTATACCAACGTTAAAAGTCAAAATCTCCTGCATTGCTGTTGTGGCATCTTGAAAATAATTCCCTGGTTGAAAAGTACTTTGCAAAACCCAGAGAAGGTGAAAAGAACAATGGAAGAACAATAGAACTTGGATAAGCAACATTTGCGGTCAGGTCCCTTCTATCAGTCTGGAGAAAGGTCCCGACCTGAAACGTTGCCTAACCATGTTCTCCTGAGATGCTGCCTGGCCAGCTGAGTTACTCCAGCACTCTGTGTCTTCTATTGTAAACCAGCATCTACAACTTCTATGAAGCACAATAGAAATGAGTGTGAAGGGTCCTGACCCAAAACGTCACCTATCCATGTCCACCAGAGAGAGATGCTGCCTGATCAGCTGTTACTCCAACAGTTTGTGTCATTTTTTAATGAACAGAAAATGCTTTCTGTTTCTCTTTTTTCTTCTTTCTCTTCCATTATTTTTTTTAATAGACAATAGACAATAGGTGCAGGAGTAGGCCATTCGGCCCTTCGAGCCAGCATCGCCATTCAATGTGCTCATGGCTGATCATCCACAATCAGTACCCCATTCCTGCCTTCTCCCCATATCCCCTGACTCCGCTGTCTATAAGAGCCCTATCTAGCTCTCTCTTGAAAGTATCCAGAGAACCGGCCTCCACCGCCCTTTGAGGCAGAGAATTCCACAGACTCACAAGTCTCTGTGTGAAAAAGTGTTTCCTCGTCTCCGTTCTAAATGGATTACCCTTATTCTTAAACTGTGGCCCCTGGTTCTGGACTCCCCCAACATCGGCAAGATGTTTTCTGCCTCTAGCGTGTCCAAACCTTTAATAATCTTATATGTTTCAATAAAATTCCCTCTCATCCTTCCAGAGTAGTTAAGCCCAGCTGCTCCATTCTCTCAGCATATGACAATCCCGCCATCCTGGGAATTAACCTTGTGAACCTACGCTGCACTCCCTCAATAGCAAGAATATCCTTCCTCAAATTCATTTATCATTTTCTAGTTTTCTTGGCTTTCTCTCCTCACTTTCTTTCTCTTCCTAAATCAAGCTAATCCAGTCTAATGCACAGCCCTTTGTATCCAAATAGGAGCTCTTCAACTTGGCCTGTTATCATGGCTGCCATCCAGCATACTCTCTGGTGGCTGCAGTGGTTAGCAAAACCCATACTGAATGGTTTCATGCTGTTAAACTTAAAATAACCATTCCAACACCAGCAATCACAGCAGGCAAACATGGTCTGAACAAATCCAGTTGCTACAAGGCTTTAGCAAAATCATTTAGCTCTTCCCATCACTTAGCAATTCAACATGAAAAGTAGTAATATAATCGGGACGGCAAAGTGGCACAGCGGTAGAACTACTGCTTCACGGTGCCAGAGACCCAGGTTTGATCCTGAGCACGGATGCTTATCTGTACGGAGTTTGTGCGTTCTCCCGGTGACCTGCGTGGGTTTTCTCCGAGAACTTTTGTTTCCTCCCATACTCCAAAGACGTACAGGTATGTAGGTTATGATTGTAAATTGTCCCCAGTGTGTGTAGGGTAGTGCTAGTGTGCGGGGATCGTTGGTTGGAATGGACTCGGTGGGCCGACGGGCCTGTTTCCTCGCTGAATCTCTAAACTAAACTAAACTAAATGTACACAAGAACTGCAGTTGCTGGTTAATACACAAATGGACACAGAATGCTGCAGTAAATCAGCGGGACAGGCAGCATCTCTGGAGAACATGAACTCCAAACTCCAGCGTTGAAGAAGGGTTTCAGCCAGAAACGTCATCTATCCATGTTCTCCAGAGATGCTGCCTGACCCGCTGAGTTACTCCAGTACTTTGAGTCTTGTTTCCTAAACCAGCATCTGCGGTTCATTGTTTCTATAAGAGTCAAGCATGTTTAGTTGTCATATGTACCGACAAGCGAACAATGAAATTCTTACCTTTAGTGGATTACAAGCCTCATAAACGATTTTGATCTTTTGAGTAGAGATATAAGTTACTTCCCCTCTGGAAATATTAAATTTAAAAATTTAAAAATTAAAAGTCTTGTAATCTCAGGAATAAGGATTTTTCAGTTTTAAAATAGTTCTGAGCTATAAAGGGACAGGCAAACCTTTGGGTAATTATAATTTTGTTTAATGATTATAAGAAAAACAACAGCTTGCTTTGTATGTTTCCCGGTTTTTATTTCAGAATGAGTTTGTTCAGCAAAGAATGGAATCTAAAGTGAATATTTGCTGCTGGTCAGATCTGGCTGAACATAGCAGTGAGCAAATAGCACAGGGGAACAGCAGGACGGCTCCATCTGCCAGTCCAGACAGCATGAGAAGCACATCGCTGACTTCAAGCATCGCCCCAGGCATAGCACAGACCATGACTTTGGCATAGACAATACAGGGAGAATCAGGCTCACCAGAGGCGGCTACAGAGCTTACAGCGTCAGAGACCCGGGTTCGATCCCGACTACGGGTGCTAGTCTGTACGGAGTTTGTACGCTCTCCCCCGTGACCTGCGTGGGTTTTCTCCGAGATCTTCGGTTTCCTCCTCCACACCAAGGATGTGCAAGTTTGTAGGTTACTTGGCTTGGTATAAATGTAAATTGTCCCTCATGTGTGTAGAATAGTGCTAGTGTGCGGGGATCACTGGTCGGCGCGGACTCGGTGGGCCGAACGGCCTGTTCCCAAACGGTATCTCTAAACTAAATGGGTGCTTGATTAGTATGGGTGTCAGGGGTTATGGGGAGAAAGCAGGGATTGGGGTTGAGAGGGAAAGATAGATCACCCACGATTGAATGGCGGAGTAGACTTTAGTTTAATTTAGTTTAGAGATACAGCGTGAAAACTGACCTTTGGCCCGTTGGGTCCGCGCCAACCAGCGATCCCCGCATATTAACACTATCCTACACACACTAGTGACAATTTTAACATTCACCAGGCCAATTAACCTACATGCCTGTACATCTTTGGAGTATGGGAGGAAACCGAAGATCTCAGAGAAAACCCACCCGGGTCACGGGGAGAACGTACAAACTCCGTACAGACAGCACCCGCAGTCGGGATCGCACCCGGGTCTCGCTGCTTCGCTGTAAGGCAGCAACTCTACCGCTGCGCCACTGTACCGCCATCATGATGGCCCGAATGACCTAATTCTGCTCCTATCACGTACAAGCTTATGAACTGTCTTGCACGTTCTTCCTGTGACCGCGTGGGTTTCATCCGGGTGCTTCAGTTCCATTTTTTTAAAGGATTTTCATAATGGAAATGTTAAATGGCTCATATTGAAAAATTATGGAGAGAAATGCATGAGAAGTCTATATAATTAAAAGTCTCATCTTGACCACTTCCTGTCTGCGCTGTATATTAATTTTAGAAAAAACGCTACCATATATCGCTATGAATTTTGGCCATCTTACTCACAGTCCTCCTCCGCTGAGCAGGACCTGAGGATTTTTCCCTTTTTCTCATTGAAAAATAAAAAAGTTATGAGCGTTTAAAAAACCTTGAGATTCTCTTGCCTGTCAATCACCGTGATGAAGGTAATGCCCCTTTTGTGGGGGGGGGGCAGGACTATAAAACCCCGGGAGCCTGAACATGACTCACTCACTCCACAAGATCGCGAGGGAGAGGCCACGACTCTCTTTCTAGGCTGTGAATCAACTGAACTGTGAGTCTGCAATGTATTTGCAATAAATGATTTGTTAGCCCTTAATGGAAATGCAATGAGCTGTTTGGCTTGGCCTGCCCTGTGCTTGAAACTACAATGGCAATGGAAATGAAATGAAAATGCAATGAGCTGCTGGGCTTGGCCTGTCCTGTGCTTGAAACTGCAATGGCAATGGAAGTGAAATGAAAATGCAATGAGCTGTTTGGCTTGGCCTGCCCAGTGCTTGAAACTGCAATGGCAATGGAAATGAAATGAAAATGCAATGAGCTGCTTGGCTTGGTCTGCCATGTGCTTGAAACTGCAATGTCAATGGAAATGAAATGAAAATGCAATGAGATGCTTGGCTTGGTCTGCCCTGTGCTTGAAACTGCAATGTCAATGGAAATGAAATGAAAATGCAATGAGCTGCTTGACTTGATCTGCCCTGTGCTTGAAACTGCAATGGCAATAGAAGTGAAAGGAAAATGCAATCAGCTGTTCGGCCTGCCCTGTGCTTGAAACTGCAATGGCAATGGAAGTGAGATGAAAATGCAATCAGCTGTTCGGTCTGCCCTGTCCTTGAAACTGCAATGGCAATGGCAGCAAGATGAAAATGCAATCAGCTGTTCGGCCTGCCCTGTGCTTGAAACTGCAATTGCAATGGCAGTGAAATGAAAATGCAATCAGCTGGAGGAGCATTTTGGCTCAAAAGGCCTGTGCCAGGCCAGGAAAAGTCCAGAAAAATTGCCTTTCATTGAGATATCAATCAGATTAATTTTTTTAACGAGCCCCTTCAGCCGATCAGGCCTGTACTAGGTCAGGAAGATTCCCTTCGGCCCATCAGTAGTATTCCCCCTGCAACTATTAAACCTCACCCCAGTATTTTTCTCCCTTCCTTCATTGGCTCCCTGTGAGATCCTGGCCAGGATTGACATTCCTCCTTCATTGCTGTGATCTGCAGAAAAAGATGAAAAATGTCTAAAATTGATTCGCCACCCACTCCCCCTTCTCTCTCAGAGTCTCTCACCTGTTTTGGGCAGCATTTCTGGCATGTTCTGAGTTGCCAGCCCACCAGGCCTGAGTGACTGAGCTGCCAGCCCATCAGGCCTGAGTGACTGAGCTGCCAGCCCATCAGGCCTGAGCGACTGAGCTGCCAGCCCAAGAATCCATTCAGCCCACAATGTCCATACTAGACCTCTGGAAACCAATCCCCTTCGGCACACAACACCCGACTAGCACTCCAAAACCTCCCCCCCCCCCCCCCCCACCACCACTGGCCACCAATATTGAAATTGGTGGAGAGCTGATATGCGTTGGGGGACCAGCCCTCCCATGTGAACATGGGACCCAACGGGTCCCACTGAGTCTAGTAAAATATTTATTTGGTCCCAGTTTCCTCCCACATTCCAGAGATGTGCAGGTTTGATTAATTGGCCTCTTTAAAATCATCATCGCCGATCACTCAAAAAAAGTATGACTGTTCTCTCATGGAGGACACCTGTGCGTGACTTTGTTGAACGCGGGGAGACTGGTGCACAGACAGCCACCCCACAGTCCTTGACAGATCTGGGTCAGAATCCAGTGGCATGGAATCCAAGACGACCATGGACCCTTTTCTGCTGCAGCCTTCATTCGCCTTCCCAGCCGTAGTGACGCTCCACTAAATTCAACCATCATCCTCAGCCTGTTCCACCGTTGAGGTCTTCGTTGGATTGCTCGTTGTCAGAGACCTCCCCCTCAACCTTACCGCCATGGGTGACCCTGCCAGGAGCAAAGCTCCAGACGGCATCGCTCTCAGGATCTCAGGACCACACAAGCTTCTCCACCACGACAAGGTGATAATCCACGGAGAAATATCCCTTGTGTGTAGGATAGATCTACTATACGGGTCATTGGTCCGTGCGGACCCGGTGAAATTGTACCAATCAGTCTATGTAAGCCTGTAAAAGCACCTTATCATTGATTTTACTTCGGAGTCACGTGAGTGATTCCGTGAAGAAGTCTCGGCAGAGCACATGTGCGTCATTACGTCTGACGCATTGGCGCACGGATCAGCGGGAGGACAGAGCTCCTCCTGTGGTAAGTAGTTAAAAAAATTCCAGCTAAGTGGGAAAACGTAACTGGAGTGAGAAGTTGTTTTGCTGTGGTGCCGTGCTCTGTTGGGTTTTTACAGGAAGCACCATGGACAAGACGACCAGGGGGAGGCGAGCCACAGGTAAAGCAAAGGAGAGCCGCGGGAGTGCGTTCTGTGAGCGGCTGCCTGGTATCCCCTGCACAGTCGCCGACCGGGAGCGGAGCGACTGCAGACTTGGTGCTACAAAGCACAGAGCCAACGCCAGTCGGGCGTAAGGCCACGGGGAAGTCTGCGAGGCCCTCGGACTCAACTGAGTCAGGCCGCGACGAGTCCCGTACGGGGCTGGATACCGTTTTTGAACGGTTATCCCAAATGGAGCACCTCATACAGGGGTTGCTCCAGCAACGCACACTCCGGGGGGAGGGGTCGTGTGGGCGGCGGGCTGCAGAAGAGGCCGCGCCGGCAGCACCTAGTAGAGGGCTCCTTGATAGCACCCTCAAGGATGAGGTGAGTGCAGAGGGTCAGCTAAGTTCTGACCCCGACTCTGACGGTGACTTCGAAACTAGCGAAGAACGGCCGTTGTCAGAGGTCCCATCTCTGGCAGCACAATTCGCTGTCCCGTCAGAGTCTGGAGAGCCACTGGGAGATGAGATGGCCTCCACGATATAGAGGGCTGCTTGATAGCACCCTCATTGAAAAGGCGAGTGCAGAGGGTCAGCTGAGTTCTGACCCCGACTCTGACGGTGAGTTAGAGCCTAGCGAAGACGGCCATTGTCAGAGGTCCTATCTCTGGCAGCACGATTCCCTGTCCCGTCAGAGTCTGGAACCGCCAAGAACAGGAGACCCGGGGAACTGCATGTTGCGGAAGGTACCAGCAGAGAACCGGGTGATATGGAGCCAGATGGGCGTGGGCATGCGTGCCCAGGAGATGAAGCTGCAGAGAATCCTGAAACTCCTTGGCTCAGGAATCACGGCGTTCGCTAGAACGGTGGTTGGAGGACATCTGTCGGAGACGCAGCAAGAGGTACTAGGGTTGCTTTGTAGTGTGCCCATTTGAGATAAATTGTCTTAGGGAAAGTGCCATTCGGATCACCATTAATCCCAAGTTTGCAGCAATCTGCCAGCCCAGCAACATACAGCCGGCCAACCTACTCTTCGAGAGGACCTCGCCAAGCGTGTCAAGGAGATGGATGACGAGGCAAAGACGGTGGGCTTGATCAAACCACCGGCGGTCGGCAAGTTTCCAAAAAAGAAAGCACCCCTACAAACGAGGGACAGATCGGTCTGGACCAGGAACACGTCGGACCGTGTTCCCGCTGCAGATGTGCAGGTGGCATTCTGCAGCGGGAATACGGTCAAACGTGGGGCTTCCTGCCAGGGGCCGGGGACAACGGGATCCACCAGGTACCAAGGAGCTAGGTGGGCCTGGGTCTCATGTGCACATATCAAATGTGACACAAGTAAAATCTGGGGGTACATTGAAAGCTTATGTGATCAAGTTGTAATTCGAAAGTCGGTTCACCGAAACCCATCAATTTGTGTCTAATATTTTTTCCCAGGCCAAAAAAGGATGGGGGATGCAGTATAGACTTGTTAAGATTGGAACATTTGTCACTGCCAAGTAACTGGGTTCCAGAGGATGCTATATGGCAACTATAGAGCTTAAAGATGCGTATTACTCAGTGTCTGTTCATTTGCAGGATAGAAGATATTTGAAATTCACCTGGATGGATCAACTATGGCACAAAATTGTTAAAACCAATACTAGGCATGCTGAGAGGCCAGGGTCATGTGCTCATGGCTTATCTCGATGATATCTTGATTACAGGGGTATCCAAGAGAACAGCTGAAGTAACCGGTGGTAGTTGTTAAATCCACTTTTCAAAGATCGGGCATTATTCATCCAGAGAAATCCAAATTAACACCTGACTATTTGGGTCAGTATTGATTCAATTATCATGGTAGTGACTCTGCCCAGGGAGAAAGGGTAGAGCTAATTGACAGCTGTATCAAGCTAATGGAGGCACTAAGGATACATTCGGGTCATTATAATAGGCCCATGCAGTTATCAGCAGAGGCTGTTTCTGATTTGCAATGGTGGATTCAGCATGTGTCCAGTAGTTCGAGCAAAGTAGTGCTTGAGCAGCCTTCCTTGGTTTTGCAGATGAATGTCAGTGCACTCGGGTGGGGTGCCACGGATACGAGTTTCAGCTGTGGAGGCAGATGGACTGAGCAAGAGGCATCGCTTCTGCAGACATGGGGAATTAACTATTTAGAGCATTTAGGAGCTTTTTATGGATAAGGCTTATTGCTCTAACAAAGGTAACCTGCATGTTCAGTTTCAGAATATTAATCACATGGGTGGAATCAATCGGTATCTTGTGACAGATTGGCTAATCAAATTTGGGCCTGGTGTATTGATAAAGATATTTGGTTTCAGCTTTTTATCTACCAGGTAGATTCAACATAGTAGCAGACGCCAGGTCACGAAAGTTCCATGACAACACAGATTGGATGTTGAACCAGGAGGTGTTCAATAATATAGTACTTATATATGAATGCCAGATATCGATTTGTTTTGCATCGAGATTTAACCACCAGCTGCCTAAATATGTTTCATGGGAACCAGACCAGGGGGCAGTTGCAATTGATGCTTTCTCGCTACATTGGGGTGGTATGTTTTTTATATATTTTCCCACCATTCTGCCTCATAGGACGGAGTATGCAAAAAAAATCAAGCAGGATGCCGCTTCGGGGGTGCTTGTAATACCTAATTGGCCGACTCAAGCATGGTTCCCTTTGATGTTACAGTTAGCGATCCAACCTCCTTTGGTGGTTCCCAAGCGTAGGAATTTACTGAAGCATCTGTTAACACGGGAAAGTCATCCGTTATGTGACCGTATTGACTTGTTAATTTGCAGGTTTTAAGAAGGCCATACCTGGGGCGAGGACTGTCTGGGCGAACGGTGGGCATGCTCAAGAGTACTCAAAAGCGGTATATTACTTATGTAAAAAAATGGGAGCAATATTGTGTACAAAATAATATTGACTATAGTACTGCAGGTATTGTGGAAGTTTTAGAGTTCCTGTCGACACTCTACTATGATGAGGGGCTCAGTTATAGCGCCATTAATACAGCTTTGAGTGCTTTGTCCTCGTATTTTTTGATAGGGTCATGAAAAGATCCTATTGGTTCTCATACTCTCATAGCTCGATTAATGAAAGGAATTTCAACTCCAACCCTCCTAAACCCAGGTATATGGCGATCTGGGATGTAAGTGTGGTCCTCAAGATGCTTCGACAGTGGGTTCCTGTCACGTCTCTGAATTGGCCAAACTCACCATGAAGGTGGTCATGCTCATGGCATTGGTATCAGCACAGCGAGTGCAGTATTTGCAAAAAGCTTCAGCTAGACAGGATGAAAGTGGCTGAAGAGAATGTTATGTTTATGACCTGCTCAAACAGAGCAGGCCAGGTGTCACAGGTTTTTAAAATTGTGTTTTCAGCATAACCTACTGATCCATGTTTATGTGTAAGGACACATTTATTACATTATATTGAAGCTACAAGGACCTTAAGAAATGTGGAAACAGGATTGTTTATCAGTTACAAGAAACCGCACAAGAGAGTGTCAGTGCAGACTATCTCAAGGTGGTTAAAGCAAGTGTGGATTCAGGCAGGTACTAACACTGACTTGTATACATCTCATTCCACTAGTGCAGCAGCAACGTCGGCGGCTAGGGCGATGGATGTTCCCATCGACCATATTTTTACAGGTGCCGGGTGGTCAAATGAATTGGGTTTTCAACAATTTTTACCATCGGCCGATTGCCGATCGGGGGCTGTTTGCTAATTCAGTATTAAGTTCTGTTTAGTTTCCCCTGGGATAGAGGGGTTACTGTTTGTTTTTATTATTCAAATCAATTGTTACGGCATGATATTCAATTTCATGTTTAACGCATTATTGAATTTTTCTCATCCGAAGTCAATCAATGCAGTGAGAAGCCTGGATTTGAATCTGAGGCATAAAACCACAGAGCTTTGAACTCTTCACGGAATCACTCACGTGACTCCGAAGTAAAATAGTAAGATTAAACGAGAACTTACCAGTTTGAAGTTTGATCTTTATTTTATGAGGAGTTACGTTGGTGATTACGTGCCCACCACGCCCAACCCGCTCTCTCATAAAGGTCATATGGTAGTTCTCATGTTGCTGATCTTACTATGTTACTTCAAATATTCTGTTATCTGTGATTTCATACCGCTGCTTTGAAGATTGACGCGCATGCGCTCTGGCGGGACTTCTTCACGTAATCACCAACGTAACTCCTCATAAAATAAAGATCAAACTTCAAACTGGTAAGTTCTCGTTTAATCTTACTATTTTACATCACTAGTGGCCTTAGATCTCTCCCATCTTCCTGCCCCAAGGAACCACATAGATCTCTCAGTCCCCAAAACGTTGCCTATTTTCTTCGCTATAGATGCTGCCTCACCCGCTGAGTTTCTCCATCATTTTTGTCTACCTTAGATCCTCTCTGTGGTTACTTTGTTTTTTTTTATTTAATCACAGCCTTAAAAAAAATGTAACATTGCAAAAAGCATTTCCCCCCAAAAATTATTGATTGATTGATTGATTGATTGATTGATTGATTGATTGATTGATTGATTGATTGATTGCTTGATTGATTGATTGATTGATTGATTGATTGAGAGATACAGAGCCACTCGGCCCATGCATACCATGCCAGTTATCGATCATCTATTCACACTAGATTTATATTATCCCAGTTTTACATCTACTCCCTGTATGCAAGGTGCAATTTTTCAGAGGCCAATTAACACACAAACTCGCACGTCTTTGGGATGTGGGGGAATACCGGAGCACCCGAAGGAACCCCACGTGGTCACAGGGAGAAGGTGAAAATCCAGCACAGACAGCACCCAAGGGTAGAATCAAACCCAGGTCTCAGGCGCTGTGAGGCAGTGGCTCTACCAGTTGCATGGCCGAGCCGTTCTCTGATCCAGCTCTTACAGTGCACCAGGAGTAACAGGTATGGAAAATGGATTTACATTCCAGAGGCAAAGGGCAAATCGTGCCACGACTATTAAAAAAATATATAGCGCCACCAACCAGCGTGAATCGTGAGGCAAGGAGACGCAGCCTGGTTACTGTGTCGGAAGGAACTGCAGATGCTGTTTTAAACCGATGATAGACGCAAAAAGCTTGTGTAGCTCAGCGGGCCAGGCAGCATCTCTGGAGAGAAGGAATAGGAACTCTGGAGAGAAGAACATAATGTCACCTATTCCTTTTGCAGTCTGAAGAAGGGTCACGACCCGAAACATCACTTATTCCTTTTCTCCAGAGATGCTGCCTGACCCGCTGAGTTACTGCAGCATTTTGTGTCTATCTGCGCTGACTACTTGCGAGTTGAATTTGTTTTATTTTATTTGTCACATATTTCTCTCCATTATTTTTCAATATGAGCCATCTAACATTTCAATTATGAAAATCTTAAAACATTGAATATGTGCTTTTATATTGTACTCTACATGTACAGTCATGGAGACATGCAGCATTCAGACTAAGATGCCCATCTATTCTAATCCTACTTGCCCGCATTTGGCCCACATCCCCCTAAACCTTTCCTATGCATGTACTTGTCCGAAATTTTAGTTTAGTTCAGAGATACAGCGTGGAAACAGGCCCTTCGGCCCACCATGTCCGCACTGACCAGGGATCCCCATACACTAACACTATCCTACACACAATAGGGACAATGTACATTTATACCAGGCCGATTAATCTACAAACCTGTACGTCTTTGGAGTGTGGAAGGAAACCGAAGATCTCCGAGAAAACCCACGCCGGTCACGGGGAGAACGTACAAACTCCGTACAGACAAGATAGTCGGGATTGTGTCTATCATGTTTAGCCTATCAATTCTGATAGTGAGGCATTTTGATTCAATCTTCAATCTTCCCACAGAAATATACAAATCCTACCTGATCCCCTCAACCTATCTTCCTAATTCAAAATATGCTTCCCTACCCACAGTTCCACCCTTTGACTGCTAACATATGCACTTAAAACAAAAAGGGCTGGAAAGAATTGAGGAATCACAGATAATCAATAAAAGTATTTTCCTTCATTGTAGTTTATTTGCTTAAGGTGCCTCTCAAAAGTGGTTAAAGTTAGAAATAATCTCCAAATG
Organism: Malacoraja senta; assembly: GCA_038087875.1. Lineage (NCBI taxonomy): Eukaryota > Metazoa > Chordata > Chondrichthyes > Rajiformes > Rajidae > Malacoraja > Malacoraja senta. Next base: position 93,654,310 of record CM075978.1, on the reverse strand, counting down.
GAGAATTTTTGCCCTCAATAGCTTCATTAATGGGGGCAAAATGCTAATTTAAGGTCATACGGTCAAGGTCATAAGGTCATGTGATGGGAATAGAATTAGGCCATTCGGCCCATCAACTCTACTCCGCCATTCAATCATGGCTGATCTATCTCTCCCTCCTAACCCCATTCTCCTGCCACAGCATCTGACACCCATGCTAATCAAGAATCTATCTATCTCTGCCTTAAAAATATCCATTGACTTGCACCCCACAGCCTTCTGTGGCAAAGAATTCCACAGATTCACCACCCTCTGACTAAAGAAATCACTCCTCATCCCCTTCCTACAAGAACGTCCTTTAATTCTGAGGCTATGACCTCTAGTCCTGGGGCTGCAGGTTTCAAAGTAATAAGGCAGCATTGAATCTACATGTGGTTTGTCAAAATAAATGCTTTATTTGAGTAATAAGTGACTGAGAGAAGCAATTGAGTGACGCTAGAACCTTGGGGCGGCACGGTGGCGCAGCGGTAGAGTTACTGCCTTACAGCACTTGCAGCGCCTGAGACCCGGGTTCGATCCTGACTACGGGCGCTGTCTATACGGAGTTTGTACGTTCTTCCCGTGACCTGCGTGGGTTTACTCCAAGATCCTCAGTTTTCTGCCACACTCCAAAAGACGTACAGGTTTGTAGATTAATTGGCTTGGTATAAGCGTAAATTGTCCCTAGAGTGTGTAGGTAGTGTTCATGTGCGGGGACCGCTGGTCGGCATGGACTCGGTGGGCCGAAGGGCCAGTTTCCGTGCTGTATCCCTGAACTAAACTAAACTAGAAAAGTTGAAGTAGGATTTCTAATTAGCATTGTAACCTCATGGGATGAAAGTAAATGACTCAAAGGGTTGACAAGATTAGGGGCAACTTCATGCCAGAGTGTGTTTCATTCATCAGCCACTCAAGAGATAAATCGCACTTTGCAATCTTATTAGGTGGAACATCTACAACCCATCCTGTTTTGATGACTGTGGGCGCAGAGCATTCACTGAACCATGATTCATGACAGCATTGAGCTTTGCTAATTATGTGGTTATGCATGCAATGTTTAACCTTGTCAGGCATTTCAAAGAATTAGCCAGCCTTTACCCAAATCTTTTATAGTACAGGATTGATGACATTACAGAGGAGCTGGGCTTAATGGCACTGACAAAACTACTTAGCTTTCAAAGCACAGAGGGAGAAGAATCTCATTTTATCTTCGTGTGATGTTAAAATAGAGAAACTAAACCCCTTACTGTTTTATCAATTCTGTCTGTAATTTTAAATGGAATGAACATCAAGTGAAGATAGACACAAAAAGCAGGAGTAACTCAGCGGGACAGGCAGCATCTTTGGAGAGACGGAATGGGTGACGTTTCGGATCGAGACCCTTCTTCAGATTTACCCATTCTAGCTTTTTGTGTCTATCTTCAGTTTAAACCAGCATCTGCAGATCCTCTCTGCACTGAACATCAAGTGAAATGTATAATGGGCGCAGATTCCACTTTTATTCCTTCTATATTATAATTTATTTTAATTTAGGTTAGTTTAGAGACACAGCGTGGAAACAGGCCCTTCGGCCCACCATGTCTACGCCGACCAGTGATAACACTATCCTACACACACAGGGGGGGGGGGTTTCCGGCCATGAGGGGAATGCCATGGGGGGGGGGGGAGAATAACAGGGTACCCAGCAGGCCCGCAGTGAGGGGAGGGGGAGAAGATCAAAGGAGGACCTGGCGCGGGAAACTTAGTAACTTTGTCGCTACCATTTATGTGGCAACTCTTGGCATACCTTGGGTACGCAAAACAAAGAATTTGACTATGACTTAAAGCATTCATTCATTCATTCATTCATTCATTCATTCATTATCACACAATATGGACAATTTATAATTTTATGGAAGCCAATTAACCTACAACGTCTTTGGAGTGTGGGAGGAAACCAGAGCACCCAAAGAAAACCCATGCGGTCACGGGAAGAATGTACAAACTCCATACAGACAGCACCCATAGACAGGATCAAACCCAGGTCTCTGCCGCTGTAAGGCAGCAACTATACCACTATGCCACCGTGCTGCCTGAGTTTTGCACATCAACCCATTAGGGTATGTTTCAAATGGGGCTGCAGGAATTTTGGGAAACGAGGAGGGTTGGGGGCGATATGGGGGAGGGGGTTGGGGAATTGGAAAATACCACATATTTAGAAGAAACTAGAGTAAGTGGGACCTGTTGCGTCCCATGTTCACACGGGAGGGCTGGTCCCCCAACGCAATATTCCACCTCTCCACCAATTCCAATATTGGTCGCCAGTGGGGGGCTTTCTGGAGCACTAGTATGGGTGTTGTTGGCCGAAGGGACTGGTTTACGGAGGGCTAATATGGACATTGTGGGCCAAATGGATTCTTGGGCTGGCAGCTCAGTCACTCAGACCTGGTGGGCTGTCAGCTCAGTCACTCAGGCCTGGTGGGCTGGCAGCTCAGTCACTCAGGCCTGGTGGGCTGGCAGCTCAGTCACTCAGGCCTGGTGGGCTGGCAGCTCAGTCACTCAGGCCTGGTGGGCTGGCAGCTCCGAAACTGCCAGAAATTCTGCCCAAAACAGGTGAGAGACTCTGTGAGAGAGAAGGGGGAGAGGGTGGAGAATCAATTTGAGACACTTTTCATCTTTTTCTGCAGATCACAGTAATGAAGGAGGAAAGTCTGTCCTGGCCTGGAACTCACAGGGAGCCAATGAAGGGAGGGAGAAAAATTCTGGGGTGAGGTTTAATACTTGCAGGTGGAATACTTACTGATGGGCCAAAGGGGCTCTTTAAAAAAAAATCTGAGTGAAATCTCAGTGAAAGGCACATTTTCTGGACTTTTCCTGGCCTGGCACGGAAAATGGCCTGCTCTGGCCTGGCCTCTGGGCCAAAATGCTCTTCCTGGGCTAATACGGGCATTTTGGGCAAAAGGGACTGGTTTTGGCTAATAGGGGCCTTGTGGGCCGAAATTAGTGGTTTCTGGCAGGCCAAACAACTGATTTCATTTCATTTCCATTTCAATTTCAAGCACAGGGCAGGGCAGGCCAAACAACTCATTTCATTTCCATTTCCATTTCCATTTCCATTTCAATTTCAAGCACAGGGCAGGCCAAACAACTAATTGCATTTTCATTTCATTTCCATTGCAGTTTCAAGCACAGGGCAAGCCAAACAACTCATTGCATTTTCATTTCATTTCCATTTCCATTTCAATTTCAATTACAGGGCAGGCCAAACAACTCATTTCATTTCCATTTCCATTTCCATTTCCATTTCAATTTCAAGCACGGGGCAGGCCAAACAACTCATTACATTTTCATTTGATTTCCATTTCCATTTCCATTTCCATTGCAGTTTCAAGCACAGGGCAGGCCAAACAACTCATTTCATTTTCATTTCATTTCATTTCCATTTCCATTTCCATTGCAGTTTCAAGCACAGGGCAGGCCAAACAACTCATTTCATTTTCATTTCATTTCATTTCCATTTCCATTTCCATTGCAGTTTCAAGCACAGGGCAGGCCAAACAACTCATTTCATTTTCAATCCATTTCTGCTTCCATTGCCTTTTCAAGCACAGGGCAGGCCAAACAACTCATTACATTTTCATTTGATTTCCATTTCCATTTCCATTTCCATTGCAGTTTCAAGCACAGGGCAGGCCAAACAACTCATTTCATTTTCATTTCATTTCATTTCCATTTCCATTTCCATTGCAGTTTCAAGCACAGGGCAGGCCAAACAACTCATTTCATTTTCAATCCATTTCTGCTTCCATTGCCTTTTCAAGCACAGGGCAGGCCAAACAACTCATTACATTTTCATTTGATTTCCATTTCCATTTCCATTTCCATTGCAGTTTCAAGCACAGGGCAGGCCAAACAACTCATTTCATTTTCATTTCATTTCATTTCCATTTCCATTTCCATTTCAATTTCAATTTCAAGCACAGGGCAGGCCAAACAACTAATTGCATTTTCATTTCATTTCCATTGCAGTTTCAAGCACAGGGCAAGCCAAACAACTCATTGCATTTTCATTTCATTTCCATTTCCATTTCAATTTCAAGCACAGGGCAGGCCAAACAACTCATTTCATTTCCATTTCCATTTCCATTTCCATTTCAATTTCAAGCACGGGGCAGGCCAAACAACTCATTACATTTTCATTTGATTTCCATTTCCATTTCCATTTCCATTGCAGTTTCAAGCACAGGGCAGGCCAAACAACTCATTTCATTTTCATTTCATTTCATTTCCATTTCCATTTCCATTGCAGTTTCAAGCACAGGGCAGGCCAAACAACTCATTTCATTTTCATTTCATTTCATTTCCATTTCCATTTCCATTGCAGTTTCAAGCACAGGGCAGGCCAAACAACTCATTTCATTTTCAATCCATTTCTGCTTCCATTGCCTTTTCAAGCACAGGGCAGGCCAAACAACTCATTACATTTTCATTTGATTTCCATTTCCATTTCCATTTCCATTGCAGTTTCAAGCACAGGGCAGGCCAAACAACTAATTTCATTTCATTTCATTTCATTTCCATTTCCATTTCCATTTCAATTTCAATTTCAATTTCAAGCACAGGGCAGGCCAAACAACTAATTGCATTTTCATTTCATTTCCATTGCAGTTTCAAGCACAGGGCAAGCCAAACAACTCATTGCATTTTCATTTCATTTCCATTTCCATTTCAATTTCAAGCACAGGGCAGGCCAAACAACTCATTTCATTTCCATTTCCATTTCCATTTCCATTTCAATTTCAAGCACGGGGCAGGCCAAACAACTCATTACATTTTCATTTGATTTACATTTCCATTTCCATTTCCATTGCAGTTTCAAGCACAGGGCAGGCCAAACAACTCATTTCATTTTCATTTCATTTCATTTCCATTTCCATTTCCATTGCAGTTTCAAGCACAGGCCAGGCCAAACAGCTCATTGCATTTTCATTTCATTTCCATTTCCATTGCAGTTTCAAGCACAGGGCAGGCCAAACAGCTCATTGCATTTTCATTTCATTTCCATTTCCATTGCAGTTTCAAGCACAGGGCAGGCCAAACAGCTCATTGCATTTTCATTTCATTTCCATTTCCATTGTCGTTTCAAGCATTGGGCAGGCCAAACAGCTCATTGCATTTTCATTTCATTTCCATTTCCATTGCAATTTCAAGCACAGGGCAGGCTAAACAGATCATTGCATTTTCATTTTGTTTCCATTTCCATTGCAGTTTCAAGCACAGGGCAGGCCAAACAACTCATTGCATTTTCATTTAATTTCCTTTGCAGTTTCAAGCACAGCCCAATCCAAACAACTCATTTAATTTTCATTAAGGGCTAACAAATCATTTATTGCAAGTACATTGTAGACTCACAGTTCAGTTGATTCACAGCTTAGAATCACAGTTGTGGCCTCTCCCTTGTGATCTTCCAGAGTGACCGACTCATGTCCAGGCTTCCGGGGTTTTATAGTCCTGCCCCCCCCGGAATGGGCGTTACCTTCATCATAGTGATTAACAGGCGAGAAAACCAATCAGCTGATCTCAAGATTTTTTAAACACTCATACATTTTTATTTTTTATCGATCGGAAAAATCCTCAGGATTGCCTCAGCGGAGGAGGACTGTGAGTAAGATGGCCAAAAATCATAGCGACATAGGGTAGCGTTTTGTCTAAAATCAATATACAGCACAGACAGGAAGTGATCAAGATGAAACTTTTAGTCATATAGATGCTGTGTGATGATTAATCCTAGCATCAGTAAGACAGGTACATGGGTAGGACAGGTTTGGATAGATATGGATCAAACGCAGGCAGGTGGGACTAGTGTAGATGTGACACATTGGCGGTGTGGGCAAGTTGGGCCGAATGACCTGTTTCCACGCTGTATCACTCTATGAAATGTACAATAACATCTTTGCCACAGGGATTACAAATGTAAGTACCGGTAAATACCTTTCAGCATATTGTAGAAGTTACAAATTAAAGGTATTGGGCACATATATTTGGAAAGACTGAGGCTTACGGTTTAACATTGCAGGCATGACGTATTTTTTTCCTTCTGCATACTGTTGCCCAGAGCTACCTATCTTGCTACCTGGCATCACTTAGTGCTCAGGCAGCTTCAGCTCAGATTCAATTCCAGCCTTGAACAGCAGTAGGTAAGTCTGACTGCTTTTCGTTCATTCAGTGTGTAGCACTAGGAGGAGAAGAACTCCCTGTAATGGCAACGATTCAAGAGACACTGAAGAGCACTGAGTACTCCATTAATCTCAAAGACTGTGACTAGAGTTTAACATGGAGGATAATGGTTTTCATTTAGCAAACGCAGGGTGGGAAGAACTGACTGCATTCACTCATAAACATATTTTGCAATGATCTATTTATACATTGTACAGTGCAGCACAGGAACAGACTCTTCTGCTCATAATGTCTGTGTCGAGTCAAACTAATCTCCTCTGCCTGTATGTGAATTATAGCCCTCCATTCCCTATGTGAAAATCTAAAAGCCTCTTAAATGCCACTATTGTAGCTTACTCCACCACCACTTCTGGCAGTGTGGTCCATGTGCCCACCCCTGTTCGTGCTAAAAAAACATGCCCCTCACATCGCCTTTACACTTACCTCTCCAACCTAAACGCTATGTCCTCTAGTCTTTGACATTTCCATCCGAGAAGAAAAATTCTAACTCTCCACCATATCTGTGCCTCATAATTTTATATACCTCTATCAGGTCTCCCTTCAGCCTCCGATGCTGCAGACAAGACAATACAAGTTTGACCAACCTTTCCTTCTAGCTAATGTCCTCTAATCCAGGCAGCATTCTGGTAAACTTCCTCTGCAACCTCTCCAAATCCTTCACATCCTGCCTGTAACGAGATGGCCAGAACTACAGACAATACTCCAAATGCAACCTAACCAAAGTCCTATGAAGCTGCGAACACGACTTCCTAACTTTTCTACGCAATGTCCCAACTAATGAAGGCGAACGTATCATACACCTTCTTCACCACTATCTACTTGTGTTATCACATTCAGGGAGCTATGGACTTGGATGCCAACGTCATAGTACGAGTACGGGTGTGGATGTCAGAGGTTATGGGAAGATGGCAGGAGCATGGGGTTAGGAGCGATAGATCAGCCATGATTGAATGGCGGAGTAGACGATGGGCCGAATGGCCTAATTCTGCTGCTACCGCTTATGATCTTATGATCCCTCTGTACTTCAATGCTGTTATGGTTCTTGCCATTAACTGCATACCTTCCCCTTACATTCAACCTCCCAAAGTGCAACACCTCACACTTGCTTGGATTAAACTCCATCTGCTATTTCTCTGCCATTTTCTGCAACTGATCTATATCCCGCTGGAAAGGTTGATGGCCTCCTTGCAGTCCCCAACTCCACCAATGTTGGTATTACCAGCAAACCTACTAACCAACTCATCTATACTAATGTCCAAGTTGCTTGTATACATATGTATATATTGAATTCATACATCTTGATGAAAGGGGATCTTATTGAAACATATAAGATTATTAAGGGTTTGGACATGCTAGAGGCAGGAAACATGTTCCTGATGTTGGTGGAGTCCAGAACCAGGGGCCACATTTTACGAATAAGGGGTAAGCCATTTAGAACAGAGATGAGGAAACACTTTTTCACACAGAGAGTTGTGAGTCTGTGGAATTTTCTGCCTCAGAGGCCAGTGGAGGCTGATTCTCTGGATACTTTTGAGAGCTAGATAGGGCTCTTAAAGACAGCAGTCAGGGGATAGGGGAAGAAGGCAGGATTGGGGTACTGATTGTGGATGATCAGCCATGATCACATTGAATGCTGGCTCGAAGGGCCGAATGGCCTACTCCTGCACCTATTGTCTATTCTGCCTATTGTCTATTGAGAGAGAGAGACAAAAAGCTGGAGTAACTCAATGGGCCAGGCAGCATCTCTGGAGAGAAGGATTGGGTGACGTTTCGGGTCAAGACCCTTCTTCAGAGATGTTGGAAGCAAATTTGTGGAAATCCATTGTAATTGATAAAGTAGTCAATTGGGACTATACTTGTTTTGACTTTTAAATCTATTGCGTGGACTCCAGCATCTGCAGGTCAACGTTGTTGCCCAAATGTAAGAGAGTGATTGTTACGATTGACAGGGGACAGAGACCCAGTAAACAGCCCAGGCTCAATGTGTCAAAACAAAACTAACCCAAACCATAACCCTAACGCCTCCTCCTACAGCCAAGAACATTGTATGAAATCATGTTCCACAAGTCGAAGGGAAACAATGAAATATGGCACACGACCTGGCATTTACCCATTTAGTTTAGTTTAGTGTAGCTTAGTTTACAGACACAGTGTGGAAACAGGCCCTTCGGCCCACCGAGTCCACACCAACCAGCAATCCCCGCACACTAACGCTATCCTGCACACACTAGGGTCAATTTATAAATTTACCAATTAGCCTACAAACCTGTACGTCTTTGGAGCGCGGGAGGAAACTGGAGCTCCTGGAGAAAACCCACGCAGGTCACGGGGAGAACGTACAAACTTTAAACACAGTACATATTGTAGTCAGGATCGAACCCGGGTCTCTGGCGCTGTAAGGCAGCAACTCTCCTGCTGTGCCACCTTGCCCCCCACATTTCAGAAATGTAACCATTACATTCCAAAAGGAAACTCTATAAGCCAGACAGAAAATGGTTTATAAAACCCTGTTGCTTTTAAAAAAAACTGGATGTTCTTCCAAATCTTTGAGGACAAATACTTTCCATTCTTCCACTTCAGGAAGTTGGACAAATTCCCTTCTTTTCCATCCCCCAAAAATACCTTCCCTCGCGGTGTCTGTTTTATCTGACTTCATCAACTTAATATATTTGTGTCTATCGTCAAAATTCAAGACGAGGGCTGATTGAGATTGTTATTCAAAGAATCTTAAAGTCCACTGTATAAGTCCACAACTCTTTAGGAGAACTCTGAACTTGGAGGGAATGCTGCTGGAGAACTAGTGGGCAGGTCCTTTGTGCCTGTGCTGCTCTGGTGTGCTAAAAGAGCCGGAGGAATAGTGGAGAGAGCCAAGCTCCTATAGTGAGCCTTTTGGCCATGGTCCACACAGTTGCTCTCCAGCCATTACTTGATGCAGGAACCCAGGGTAAATGGAGTGAGGATATCTTCTTCTTCTTGCGTATGGCGTGCACAGCCTAAAGTTGTATGACAACTTGTTCTGTTTGATCTTCTGTTGGTGCATGGTAGGTTGATTGCATTCGTCGAAACAGGGTGGACCACGTGAAGGTTGCAATCTCCCACACCAGTGAGGAAATCATTGGTGTAGTAAGGAACTGCAGATGCTGGTTTACACCGAAGAGAGACACATAGTGCTGGAGTAACTCAGCGGGACAGGCGGCATCTCTAGAAGGAAGGAATGGGTGATGTTTTGGATTGAGTTCTTCAGACTCATTGAGGATATCATTGGGTTCTGTTTTTGAATTATGAATTGAAAATAGGTATCCTTTGCCAACTCAACCTCAAATTTTACAGTCAGATATTGGAAGTCCCATATGTTGGTTAACGTATTAGTGGCTGATCATAAGACAAGAAATCATAGGGTCGTAGAGGGTGGAAACCAGGCACTTTGTCCCCACTTGCCCAAGCTGACCAACATGCCCATCTAAACTTGTCCCACCTGCCTGCTTTTGGCCCATACCCCTCTGAACCTATCCTGTCCATGTACCTGTCTAAATGTTTCTTAAACGTCGCAACATAGAAGCAGAATTAAGCCCATCGAGTCTGCTCCACCATCCGATTATGGCCGATCTATTTTTCTTCTCAGCCCCAGTCTCCTGCCTTCCGCCTGTAAACTTTGAAGCCCTTTCTAGTCAAGAAGTCTGTAGGAAATACTGCTTCAGGTTGCGGTGATAGAACATGGAAGACGCAAATGCACGACTGTAACTAAGCTGGAGAAATTTGGAGGACCTGCATTCACACTGCTGGGAAGATCATGAACTGCCAGCTCCCGGTCACGTTCATTTTCCATCCCATCCCACTGTCCTATCACCGTCTGTACCCTCCTGCTCTGCAACTTTGAGGAATAACACCTGCTTTTCAGTCTAGGTATGTTAACTCAGTTTATTCTCTCCCCACCAACACTGTTGAGTATTTTCAACAGTTTTGACCTGCACTTTGCAGCTTTTATATATTCCTTTAGTTAATCACTCACCAGATCCTCCCATTAATCTTTAAACAAGATGGCTTCATCAATGGCTTATCGCAATGACAACCCTGTCCTCACCCTTATAAGGGATAGGCCTTTTGTCCCACTCTCTCTTCAACTGAAAACTATAACTGTTTTCCCTCAGCACTACTAGAGCAAAGCAAAGCAAGAATGTCATTGTCCTATCTGGGACACATGACAATAAACTCTATGACTTGACTTGACTAACAAGGACTCTTTGACTGGAAATATGAAATCTGTTTTTCACTCCACAGATGCCACCTAACTTATTGAGCCTTCGCAGCAGTCCCTGTCTTTATCTCATATTTCCAGCATCTGCATCTTTTTGATTGTCACATTTGATGTTTACAGATGGGTTTTAAGCACAATGGATAAATGCATTATGATACTTCAGTTAAAAGCTGAGAGTTGCACCCTTTGTAAATGGAATATTCAAGTATGGAATTCATTGCCACAGAAGGCTGTGGAGACCAAGTCAATGGATCATTTTAAGGTCAAGATTGACACCTTGATTAGTATGGGTGTCGGGGGTTACGGGCAGAAGGCAGGAGAATGGGGTTGAGAGGGAAAGATAGATCAGCCATGATTGAATGGTGAAGTAGAGTTGATGGGCCGAATGGCTTAATTCTGCTATTTGGCCCAAAAGACAAGCGCTTATGAACTTATGTATAAAATTATTCTAATCAACATAGTACAGATTAAAAATCATAATTCCAAGTACAATTTTGATGATTTGGGCTTCTGATGTCTCACCATTCTTGATCCTAGAAAAAACCTTTCTTTACAGCGACACGCATCTTATACGTGCGGCTCGGTGGTACTGCGGTAGAGTTGCTGCATTACAGCGCCAGAGACCCGGGTTCGGTTCTGACTACAGTTGCCGTCTGTACGGAGTTTATAGGTTTTCCCCGTGACCTGCGTGGGTTTTCTCCGGCATCTCCGGTTTCCTCCCACTCTCCAAAGACGTACAGGTTTGTCAGTTAATTGGCTTGGTGTAAATGTAATTTGTCCCTAGTGTGTGTAGGATAGTGTTAGTGTGCGGGGATCGCTGGTCGGCACGGACTCGGTGGGCCGAAGGGCCTGTTTCCACGCTGCATCTCTAAACTAAAGTAAACTAATCAATTTTTCCATGGTATCGATCACGATCTTTACCAATACAAGACAATAGATAACTCGCAGTCATGGGTGCTAAGTCACTTGGAACTGATTCTTTGGGAATATACAAATCAACAGTTTCAGAGCCCTGTATCTTTTTAAAGAATTTGTTACTAATATAGATCAACTTGAATTATACGAAACTAAACTAAAATTGTACAGTATGTGTGACATCTACCTCCCACAACTTAATCATTCCCTTGCACAGGCATTATTTAAATAACTCTCTGTCGAGTCCAATTGGCACCATAAAACTGCAGGTGCTAAAACAACGGATCCAAATCAGCTGCAAGCTTGTCTTAAGCAATAAACTGTACTTTAAAAAAGACGCAACAAGATCCTTGATTTAACTTGGTACGGCAGTAATTAGAAGAAGTAATGTCACAGCGTAGAAACAAGGAACTGCAGATGCTGGTTTACAAAACAAAGGCACAAAGCGCTGGAGTAATTCACGTTATATGAGTAGAATTCGGGCATCCGGCCCATTGAGTCCACTCCGCCATTCAATCATGGCTGATCTCTGCCTCCTAATCCCATTTTCCAGCCTTCTCCCCATAAATCTTTGATCCACCCGTCCAAATCAAGAATTTGTCTATCTCTGTAATTGACCTGGGAACCTCAGCAAGTGGTAGTCAATCATGTTCCACAGCTACGGAAGGATGAGAGTCGTGCAGGTCGATTCAAGAATGACTGACCATGGCAAATTTGAAGAAGAAAAGACAAGGGAAATTTTTTTTTTTGGGGGGGGGGGAAAGAAATTAAAAGAAATGGAATCATGCTAAGAAGAAGCTGAGCAGAGCTTTGGCAAGATTAAATTGGATTTCTCTACCCCTCCCACACTCCCCCACTGTAGAAGAAAAGGGAAGAAGGGTCCCGACCCAAAACGTCACCTACCCATGTTCTCCAGGGATGATGCCTGACCCACTGAGTTACTCCAGCACTTGGTGTCAATGGAGAAGTAATGCGGCATTTGCCATCACACTTCGGTTGGGTCTCGGAAGAAGCAGCCAAACCTTTCACTTAAGATGTAAAGAGGAAGTAGAACATTTAGGCAATTTGCAACAAGCAAAATCAAGGGATACGGGGAGAAAGCAGGAACGGGGTACTGAATCTGGATGATCAGCCATGATCATATTGAATGGCAGTGCAGGCTCGAAGGGCCAAATGGCCTACTCCTGCACCTGTTTTCTATGTTTCTAAAAGGTGGAACAAATTATTGGCAGAGGTTGAGGAATACAAACAGGTCAAATCAAATGTCTATTGTCACATGTACAGGTTGTGATGATGTACAGGTGCAATGAAAATCTTGCTTGCAGCAACAACACAGGCAACGCACAGAACATATATTATATATAAATTCAGGGTGAGGTGCAAAAATGGGCTTAAGTTGGAACATCAGTTAGTGTTGCTGCCTCACAGTGTCTAGGTTCAATCCAGGTTCAATCCTGACCTCAGCTGCTGTCTACTTGCAGATTGCACATTCCCCCAGTGGCTGCGTGGGTTTACACACATAGTCTAAATGTTAATCGCATGCAGTAAATTATCCCTCGGGGGAGGTGAATGCCAAAAAGAATCAAAGAGTTGTTGATGGGGCAGGGTGAGAGAGAGAGTGCGAGGGAGAGAAAGAGAAAGGGGGGAGAGGGGGAGATGGAGAGTGACAGAGGGGGGAGAGGGGAGAGGGAGAGAGAAAGAGAGAAAGAGAGAAAGAGAGAGAGGGGATGAGAGAGAGGAGAGGGAGAGAGGGAAGGGAGGGAGAGGGACCGAGGGAGAGGGGAGAGGAGAAGGAAAGAGAGAGAGGGGCTGGAAAGAGGGAGAGAGAGGGGGAGAGAGAGAGAGAGAGAGACAGACAGACAGACAGAGAGACAGACAGACAGACAGACAGACAGACAGACAGACAGACAGACAGACAGACAGACAGACAGACAGAGAGGGGAGAGAGAGAGAAAAAGAGGGAGAGAGAGAGAGGGAGAGAGAGAAACAGAGGGAGAGAGAGAGAGAGAGAGAGAGAGAGAGAGAGAGAGAGAGAGAGAGAGAGAGAGAGAGAGAGAGAGAGAGAGAGAGAGAGAGAGAGAGAGACAGACAGACAGAGAGGGGAGAGAGAGAGAGAGGGAGAGAGAGAGGGAGAGAGAGAGAGAGAGAGAGAGAGCACCTAATTAGCCAAATGTCCTCCTTATGTATCATTACACCATAAGAATTAATTTCCTTTTATAATAAGTTTGAGGTGCTGCAGTGGTGTGAATGTGTGATGTGCTCCAATCCCAAGGGACTGCCTAAGAAAAAGTATGGCTTTTCGCACATTACATAAAAAGTATTAATATACCCTTCCAGTACTGGTGAGAACAAGATACAGTAAATACCAAGGTCATAAAACTACAGCAACTACTTAAACTTACACTGTGTTGAAGATGACTCGGAAATTGTGTCTCTGAATCAAAACCTATTCGCGAAGATGTTAATTGGTTTAGTTTAACATTATTGTCATGTGTAGTGAGGTAGAGTGAAAAGCTTTTTTGTCTTGCATCCAATCCAGTCAGCGAAAAGACTATACATGTTTACAATCAATCTGTCCACAGTGTACAGATACGGGATAAAGGGGATAACATATAGTGCAAGATAAATCCATTGAAGTCATAAGGTCATAAGGTCATAAGTGATAGGATGCGGTGGAAGATTGCAACCTTCACGTGGTCCGCCCTGTTTCAACGAATGCAATCAACCTGGCGTGCACAATCAAATAAGATCAAATAGAACAAGTTGTCCTACAACTTTAGGCTGTGCACGCCATACGCAAGAAGAAGGAAAAGTGATAGGACCAGAATTAGGCCATTCTGCCCATCAAGTCTACTCCGCCATTCAATCGTGGCTGATCTATCTCTCCCTCCTATCTCCATTTCCCTACCTTCTTCCCATAACCCCTGACACCCGTACTAATCACGAATCTATCTATCTCTGCCTTAAAAATATCCATTGACAGTCCGAATGAAGATAGTCCAAAGGTGTCCAAGGTTGTAGATGGTAGACCAGGACTGCTCTCGAGTTGGTGATAGGTTGGTTTACATGCCTGGAAACAACTGGGAAGAAATGGTCTCTCAATCTGGAGGTGTGCGTCTTCACACTTCTGTACCTCTTGCCGGGGGAGAAGAGGGAGTGACACATCGTTGACTATGTTGGTGGCCTTGCCGAGGCAGCATGATGCGTGGATGTAAATGATGGGCCGCGGCCTGCCGGGGGGGGGGGGGGGAGCTCAGAAGCCGCCGAGCTCGGCCCCGAAGATCGAAGAGTCGAGGACTGGCCACGTTGGCGCAGCGATAGAGTTGCTGCCTTACAACACTTGCAGCGCCGGAGACCTGGGTTCGATCCCGACTACGGGTGCTGTCTGTACGCCGTTTCTACGTTCTCCCCGTGACTGCGTGGGGTTTTCTACGAGATCTTCGGTTTCCTCCCACACTCCAAAGACGTACAGGTTTGTAGGTATCTCTAAACAAAACTAAATAAATTAAAGGAGGGAGTCACTGGCGTGGGCTGGTAGGAGAGGGACCAGAGTATTGTCTCCAGATCCTTCAAGGTCGACTACAGGAGGCACACCATGGACACAGAGGCGGTCGGCGAGGAGAGGGACGTCGATTCACTGGTCGAACCAGTTGAGGGCGATGGAGGAGGCCCGCAGCAAGCAACCTGCGGCTTACGTAATACTTGGGCTTACCTGGGCTTACCTGGGTTTACCTGGGCTTACCTGGGCTTACCTGGGGCTTACCTGGATCGGGGACGTACCAGAACTTCAAGCACATGGACCAGACTTTGAACTTGTGTAGGAAGGAACCGCGGGTGTTGGTTTAAACCAAAGATAGGCACAAAATGCTAGAGTAGCCCAGCGGGACAGGCAGCATCTCCAGAGAGAAGGAATGGGTGAGGTTTCGGCCGAGAGGACTTTCAACTTGTTCTCTTTTTGTAAATGGCACAAAAATATGGTGACTCCTGTGAACTATGCAAAAATAATTTCACTGGGCAATGTATATTTTGACAATAAAGAACCATTGTTCCATTGTTAATCCCAGTGCAAGAAAATGTACCCCCATACCCTCCCCTTAGATTTTCTTTCGAGAATGGAGAACTTTAATTGCATTTTGAGTTGTTGACAAATCTGAAATAGTTGGAAATAAATTACATTACAATTGAATAGACGGGCAGCACATCGAAATATATCAGGCACCATGCCACTCTAATTACTGCTTCTTTTTAATATTTATACTGATGTAATGACTGTATCTTTTTACCTAACAAGGAAGCAATGCATCACAGCGTAGCTCAGATTAATTTAGATTATCATCTCCTTTGAGAAATGCACTGATGCATTAGCGGCCATATGTCAAGGAAATTTAGTATCGGTACATAATTCCCTAATGTGGAAAATAACAATTGGGCTGTACTGAATATATTAGCACAGTTCATGGCATTTAGAAGTTTGGCAGCCTTAATAGTACAGATATGCCTCATTAGCCTGGTTCATAAAAATACTGACATTACAATGTTCTGCTCTCAATTACTTGAGATGCGTAAAAATGACGTGCTACAGAAATGCACAAAATGAATGACTCACTTCTGGCTCAAAGACCCAACTCCAGTTGAATGCAAAGGGATTTGGACCTTACTTTGGCAACTAACTTGACGCCAACTGTGCCTGACTGTCCTGACTCTCAGTCAGAAGAAGGGTCTCGACCCGAAACGTCGCCTGTTCCTATTCTCCAGAGATGCTGTCTGACCCGCTGAGTTACCCCGGCATGTTGTGTCTATCTTTGGTTTTAACCAGCATCTGCTGTTCCTTCCCACACCAACTCAGTTGTAGTTTAAATGTTTAAGAGGGACTGCAGATGCTGAAAAATTGAAGGTAGCCAAAAATGCTGGAGAAAATCAGCGGGTGAGGCAGCATCTATGAAGCGAAGGAAATAGGCAAAGTTTCGGGCCAAAACCCTTCTTCAGTTGTAGATTAGTTTAGTTTAGAGATACAGCACAGAAACAGGCCCTTCGGCCCACCGAGTCCACCTACATTAACACTACTACACACATCCTAGGGACAATCTACATTTATGCTAAGTATACAAACCCAAGGCAATTAACCTATAAACCTGAAAGGGGGGTGGGAGGAAACCGGAGATCTCGGAGAAAAGCCACGCGGTCACGGGGAGAACTCCGCACAGATCGGGATCGAACCCGGGTCTCCGGCGCTGCAAGCACTTGAGGCAGTAACTCTACCTCTGCGCCACCGTGCCGCTCCAACTGTGCAATGACAGGAAACGTGAAGCAACGGGGGCTCTGTTCTACCCCGTCTATCACTGCAGCTGATAGTATTCCACTCTACATTTTCTTAACCATTTCTGCCTGTAAAATGACAACAAACACATTGCATTCCAGCTAATTCACGACGTCAAGCTTAATCTTGAAACACTGTTCTTGTACAACATGTCTTAGTGCCTGCCTTATTAGCTTGTTGAACTATCTCCAGCACCTGCCCAATTATTTCTCAAAAATGTGCCAAATATATAATGTGGCCCCCATGCTGAAAAGTTTGGAGGCCCCTGACCTAAACTAAATTAAACTAAAATACTAAACTAAACTCCAACACCAGAGAAAAAAACTCAAAGTATTTAAAGTAAATTCTCCCAGTTGACTGTGCCTGGACCCCTCTGTCAGTGGATCACCAACTTCCTTACTTACAGGAAGCAGCATCTTCTTCTTCTTGCGTATGGCGTGCACAGCCGAAAGTTGTAGGACAACTTGTTCTATTTGATCTTATTTGATTGTGCACGCCAGGTTGATTGCATTCGTCGAAACAGGGCAGGCCACGTGAAGGTTGCAATCTCTCACCATAGGAAGCAGCAATGTGAGACTGGGAAAGCACATCTCGGACCCGCTGACCCTCGGCATAGCATCTGCAGTTCCTTCCTATAGCAGTAAAGTAAAGTCGTCCATGGCCACAATGAAGGTGTTTCCGATGATGCTCCAAGTCGTCCTGACTTCATGTTAATCCCCTCAGCTGAGATGTTAAGAAAGTAGAATCCTTTTCAGTTTGTAAAGGTGCCAGGTTGGTGAAGGGGAGCCAATTAATATGCAGCCAGAGGTACCTGGGTCCCTGTGGAAATCTATTATGCAAACAGACCGCATGTTCCTCCCCCTGCAAAGAGACTTATTGACATTTGAGCAGCTGGACGATTAATTAATTGGCAGGTAAATTAATGAGCACTCCGTGGAAAAATAATCAATTACCCAGCTCTTTTCTGGCCGTCATCTCATGCCATGTCCCTGGTCCCTGGATCCTGGAGCAGGTTGACTTGCATCCTCAAAGCATTAATTAAACAAACCCTGTTTCCCACACCATATCCACATGGTGGCACAGCTGGTAGAGCTGCTGCCTCACAGCGCCAGAGACCCGGGTTCCACCCCGACCTTGGGTGGTGTCTGTGTGGAGTTTGCCCGTTCTCCCTGTGACGGCGTGGGGTTCCCCCTGGTCCTCCCGTGTCCTCCAGCATCTCAGAGACGTGCAGCTTTGTGGGTTAATTTTAGTTTGGAGACACAGCGCGGAAACAGCCCTTCGGCCCAGTGAGTCCGCACCGACCAGCGATCCCCGCACATTCACGCTACCCTACGCGTACCGGGGACAATTTTTTAAAACATTTATACCAAGCCAATTAACCTACGTCTTTGGATTGTAGGAGGAAACTGAAGATCTCGGAGAAAACCCACGCAGGTCACGGGGAGAACGTACAAACTACTGTGCAGACAAGCACCCGTAGTCGGGATCGAACCAGAGTCTCCGGCGCTGTAATGCAGTAGCTCTACTGCTATGCCACCTTGCCGCCCGTTAATTGGCCCTATTGCATTGGCAGCAGATGAGAAAGTGGGAGCAGATGAGAAAATGGTCAGCATTGACTCGATGGGCTGAAGGGTCTGTTTCCATGTTGTATCTCTAAACTAAACAATTCCCCAGATCTCTGCATCCTAATTCTGGCTTCTAGTTTTAATTGCTACAGCATTGAACGATGAGCTTTAAGCAGTTACGAGCTCCCTCGCCAAATGATCCATC
>CM075978.1:93588495-93635619 GCA_038087875.1 Malacoraja senta | reverse complement strand
TTTCTCAATCTGCCAAGGCTTTTTTTGACTATATAAAAATAGTAATCTGAATGACCACCGACAACCCTATCTATGAACAGGTATGTCCATACTGATGTACAAACTTATTAAAAATAATAGGTGAACAATGATATCCTCGAATTCTAATGGTTTTTTCCTCAAAGACGAGGAAATGGATTAAACAGTGAACAATGGTGGTGCAGCAGTTAGCTCTCATCTCCAACAGCTCGACACTGAGGTACCTTTGCTGTCTATGTGGAGTTTGGATGGTGACAGTGTGAGTTTCCACGGAATGCTCCATTTTCCTCCCAGGTCATAAAAATGTGCTGGCAAGTTAACTGGCTGTTGCAAATAAACCAGTCTGAAGACGGGTCTCGACCCGAAACGTCACCCATTCCTTCTCTCCAGAGATGCTGCCTGAGTTACTCCAGCTTTTTGTCTCTATCTTCGTTGCAAATAAACTGTTGGTTTAGTTTTTGGTTTAGGTTTATTAGGTTTTACCAAGGTCCAGAGAAAAGCTTTGTTTTTGCATGCAACAGATCAGATGTACCATACACCATAAACACAATCAAGTCAAATAGATTACAATAGATTGAGCAATGGGGAAGGTACAGAGTGCAGAATATTTCTCAGCTTTTTGTGGCATGGAATATTTTATTGTCACATGTAACAAGTCACAGTGAAATTCTTTGCTTGCACACCCAAGGTATGCAAATAGTCAGCACCTAAAGGGCGCGGACAAAGTTACAAAGTACTCCGCGCCGGCTCCTCCTTTGTTCTCCCCCCCCCCCGGCAGTCCCCCCATGCCAGGTCCTCCATTGTTCTTCAACCCCCCCCCCCAAGATAAGTGGCAAAATGAATCAATAAGAGATGTGAGTGAGAATATGTTGCTACAATACAGTGGAACAAGGAGTGTGGGTGTAGGATAAATGGGATCGTTTTCCAGAAGCCGGCTTTAAACCCTAGGGGATGACTGCCTTAGTTCTGTGTCATAATCAGATCAGAATATTCTTCATGGTCATTGAGATGAACTGTTAACACTTGCTCCCTCCACAGAAGGCATGCCGGCTTAGTTTAGTTTAGTTTAGTTTAGAGATACAGCGCGAAAACAGGCCCTTCAGCCCACCGAGTCCGCACCAACCAGCGATCCCCGCACATTAACACTATCCTACACACACGAGGGACAATTTTACATTTATACCAAGCCGATTAACCTAAAACCTGTATGTCTTTGGAGTGTGGGAGGAAACCGGAGATCTCAGGGAAAACCCATGCGGTCACAGGGAGAGCGTACAAACTCCGTACATACAGCACCCATAGTCAGGATCGAACCCAGGTCTCTGGCGTTTTGTAAGGCAGCAACTCTACCGTTGCGCCCAAAATGGTATCTCCACATGTTAATAATAATATTAATAATAATAATAATAATAATAATAATGCATTTTATTTATGGGCGCCTTTCAGAACACTCAAGGACGCCTTACAGTTAAAACAAGCAAATTACAAATATATAAATAAAATGAAACAAAAACAACATATCCATGAATTTGATAGAAAGTGGTTACGTGGGATAGGCCATTCAGGTTTTAAAGGTGGGGACAGACTCTATGGTACGGATGGATAGTGGGAGAGAGTTCCAGAGGTGAGGGGCAGAACGGCTGAAGGCTCTGAACCCCATGGTAGACAGGCGGACAGATGGAGTGGAGAGCAGGGAGGAAGAAGAGGATTGGAGCGTTCGGGATGGAGTGTAAGGCTGGAGGAGTTCAGAGAGGTATGGAGGAGTGTGATTGTGGAGGGCTTTGAAAGTGAGGAGGAGAATCTTAAAATCAACGTGGTGTTGGACAGGGAGTCAGTGCAGTTGGTTTGAGGATGGGAGTGATGTGTTTTGGTGATGGGGTGGGTTCTGGTGATAATGCGGGCAGCTGAGTTCTGGACCGATTGGAGTTTATGGATGGACTTGTGGGGTAACCCAAAGAGGAGAGAGTTACAATAATCAATACGGGAGGTGACGAGGGCGTGGATGCGAGTAGCAGTGCTGTTAGGTGTGAGTGATGGATGAAGACGGTGGATGGTGCGTAGGTGGAAGTAAGCAGACCGAGTGAGATTATTGATGTGTTTTTCAAAAGAGAGTGTACTATCAAGGATGGCACCCAGACTCTTGACCTGATTAAAGAAGAAAGACTTTAAAATATCTCAAAAGGTTTTATAACTCATTAAATACTATCAACATAGAGTTACTATTACAGTATGGTAAACATGGTCATCATTTTGTGTACAACATCTTACATAACCATGATAGATAATGAACATATAATGAGTGCTGCTACACAAGACATAATGTGGTGCACGGCACAAACTTGTAATCACTGAATTTCTGTTTGTTTTTGGCTTTTCCTGCACCAGACTTCCTGCCTACTGTAACATTATTGCTCGCGCATTTGGTACATCCCTTTAAAGTGCAACAGCAGTGTGGTAAATGCAAAAACAGAGCAAGTGAATTACTTGACTTGTTTCCATTTCATGCTTTGTAGCAGATCCAGTAGTTATAGAGTAATAGAGTCTTACAGCGTGGAAACAAGCCCTTCGGTCCCACTTGCCCACACCGACCAACACGTCCCTCCTACACTAGTCCCACTTAGTTGCGTTTGGCCCATAACCCTCTAAACCTGTCCTATACATGTACCTGTCCAAATGTCTCTTAAACGTTGCGATAGTCCCTGCCTCAACTACCTCCTCGGGCAGCTCGTTCCATACACCTACCACCGTTTGAGTGAAAAGGTTGCCCTTCAGATTCTTATTAAATATTTCCCTCCTCACCTTAAGCCTATGTCCTCTGATTCTCGCTTCCCCCTACTCTGGGCAAGAGACTCTGTGCATCTACCCGATCTATTCCTTTAGTGTGAGATTCCTCTCTAGTGTGAAAACGCACACCTCCAGATTCAGGGACAGTTTCTTCCCAGCAGTTATCAGGCGACCAAATCATTCTAGCACAACCAGAAATCAGGGCCGAACTACTATCTACCTCTTTGGTGAGCTATCCTCGATCGGAATTTGCTGGATTTACTTTGCATTAAACGTTATTCCCTTATCATGCGTCTATACACTGTAAATGGCTCGATTGTAATCATGTATTGTCATTCTGCCGACTGGTTAGCACGCAACAAAAGATTTTCACTGTACCTCGGTACACGTGACAATAAACTAAACTGAACTGAACTGAACTAGGTAGACTAGGTAGTTGTTTGGGAAGGTGAACTGTTTCAGACAGAGTTTGCCCTGCTTCCTACGGAGCTCTGCGGTCCAGTATTCCTCCAGATGTGGAGACAGCTGTGGTAGTGTGCATGTTTGGGCAGCTGCCAAATTACTAGCGTCTGAGTAACGGCACTCTGGTGGACCTGTGTGATTTCCAATCTTCGTTTCATAGGCTGTGAGGTCAGTGTCCTCAGAGGCAGTAATTCTTCAACACCTGGCAATGATACCAAAATAACTCAAGTGACAAATCAACAGGTCATTTATCCACAGTGTGTCCTAATATGTCTGAGTGGTGAATGTCAAATATGCTTGCAGCTTGTAAGTAAGGAGTAGCTTTGTATTTTGTCTAAAGGGCTGTCAAACACATATCGTCCAAGGTTCAGATTTTAGTTTGGAGATGCAGCATGGAAACAGGCCCTTTGACCCAACGAGTCCACACCCACCATCGATCAACCACCCAGTCCCTGCACACTAGGGGCAATTTACAGAGGTCCAATTAGCCTACAAACCCGCACGTCTTTGGGATGTGGGTGGAAACTGGAGCCTCCAGAGGAAACCCACGCGAGAACGTGCAAACTCCATACAGACAGCACCCAAGGCCAGGATCAAACCCGGGTCTCTGGTGCTGCGAGGCATCAATGAGGACATTGATGGGAGATGGTGCTACTTTACCATTAGCTTGCGTGACTCAGGTGGAGCTCATCATCATCGGCGGTCACTCGAAACGAGTATGACTGTCCACTTTTGGAAGGACGCCTGTGCGTGACTTTGTTTAACCTGGGGAGACTGGTGCACAGACAGCCACCAC
Source organism: Malacoraja senta (assembly GCA_038087875.1). Lineage (NCBI taxonomy): Eukaryota > Metazoa > Chordata > Chondrichthyes > Rajiformes > Rajidae > Malacoraja > Malacoraja senta. The sequence continues at coordinate 93,631,559 of CM075978.1, read as the reverse complement.
ATGGTTCTTGACCGATCTGGGTCAGGATCCAGTGGCATGGAGTCCAAGACGACCGGAGACCCTTTTCTGCTGCAGCCTTGATCCGCCTTCCCAGCCGTTGTGACGCTCCACTAAAGTTAGCCATCATCCTCCGCCTGTTCCACCGTTGAGGTCTTGGTTCAATTGCTCTTTGTCAGGGACCTTCCCCTCGACCTTACCGCCATGGGTGGCCCTACCAGGAGCATAGCTCCAGACGGCATCGCTCTCAGGATCTCAAGACCACACAAGCTTCTCCACCACGACAAGGTGACAATCCACGGAGAAGGTGGAGCTACCCTTGACGTAATTGGTGTCTAAGCTGGGCAATGGCAATTGTGGCTGTGGTAATATGATGTCTTGATGAAAAACCTACAGCCATTTGGCACAGAAACAAGGAACTGCAAACAAAACATAATTAAACGCAACTGCAGATGCTAGTTTATACCAAAGATACATAGAAAGTGCCAGGGAAACTCAGCGGGTCAGCCAGCATCCTCAAGAACATGGATAAGTGGCGTTTTGGGCCAAGACCCTTCTTTAGTTTAGTTTATTGTCATGTGTACCAAGGTACAATGAAAAGTTTTTGCTATGTGCTAAGCAGTCAGCAGAAAAACAATACATGATTAAAATTGAGCCATACACAGTGTACAGATACATGATAAAGGGAATGATATTTAGTGCAAGGTAAAGTCGTGTCCAGTCTTCAGACATTTGATGGTGTATTGATTTTAGCACTTCTTGTTCCATTAAGTGTCTGTGGCTCCTTGTGTGTTGACATGAATAAAAAAATATATATATATCCGTCTATATCTCTCATTTCCAATGAAGTCTGAAGGGTCTCGACCCGAAACATCACCCGTTCCTTCTCTCCAGAGATGCTGCCTGTCCTGCTGAGTTCCTCCAGCTTTTTGTGTCTATCTTCGGTTTAAACCAGCATTCGCAGTTCCTTCCGACACATATCGATGTAATGGTTGCATTACAAAATCTCTCCCTATCTGCAAGAAATTGCAATCAGTTCACATAATCATGCATTGGTGAAAATCACATATCAACTGAATAAGTTTGGACAAATATCTACTAAATTCCCTTTCACTCATTCAAATAACACAGGACCGATACGCTCTTTAAAGGGATAACATGGCTTTCACAAATGATGTGGTAGATTTATCCTGTGGGAGTGTTTTACGTTGGACAAAGGTTAAAGGAAGGGTTTTTGCAACTATCCTGCAGCTGTCTATGTCGTAGGCTGCTCTATTAACTCTGAGAATGTGTAAATGTCGTATGATCGTAACTCAGGCTACGAAATACTAATTGGTTCATGAAACGCATAAGCAAATGGTTTAAAATGCAATATGTAAGCTTAGAGAAATTACAAAACTGACCATGTTCAATGATGTGTCATTAAACATGCTTCCTCTAAGCTAATTCTTACTTAAAACGTGCTTATATCCAAAAATAATCTGTCCGGTCTAATTTTTTAACTGCTCAAATTGAATAGAAATTAATAATAAAAGGAACTGCAGGTGCTAGTTTATAAGAAAGAGAGATACAAAATGGAAGATAACTCAGCAGGTCCAGCAGCATCTGTGAAGAAAATGGACAGGTGATGTTTCGGGTCGGGACCCTTCTTCAGACAGGTCACCTATCCATTTCCCCCAGAGATGCTGCCTGACCTGCTGAGTTACTCCAGCATTTTGTGTCTATCTTTGGTATAAACCAGCACCCACAGTTCCTTCTTATTAATTTCTAATTAAATGCCTAGTTACTCCAGCATTTTATGCCTTAAATGAATAGAATGCTATGCGAAGCAGATAGAAATCTGGAAATGCATTCTAGGGTACGACGTCTTAAATTGATACTCACCATTATTCCTTTGCTCCATAGATGCTGCCTCACCCACTGAGTTTCTCCAGCACTTTTGTCTACCATAGTACTATAATGTCATTTGCATAAACCATGTTTCCATCATTTAAAGTGTTTTTTTCCTAACATTTCTCTACTTATGTGCAGTTTTCTTCAGATATATATAGCTTTATGCATATATTTGTTAACCAAAAGCTGCAGTCAGGATCCATTGCAATTCTGAGCCCAAGCAAATAATTTCTGAAACAGTTAGAGATAATTTAATAAACTCAATAAAGTTTTTACAGATTAAACAGGTTGACAGCTGTTAAAAATGTTTATATAGGAATGTCTACCTAAAGATCTACTTCTGCATCTATGAATAGTCACAATAGTCATTTTAATCCCTCATCAGTCATCACTTTCTTTTCTGGAATGATATAAATGAGTCCTTTGGCAACAATCAGAGTGCAGAGAAGATTTGCGAGGATGTTACCAGGGCCTGAGGTATAGGGAGAGGTTGGAGAGGCTAGAAGTTTATTCAGGAGGCTGAGGGGGTAATATTATAGATATGTATAAAATCATGAGGGGAATAGATAGGGCCAATGCACAATCTTTTACCCAGAGAAGGGGAATCAAGAACCAGAGGATACAGCTTTAAAGTGAGAGAGAAACTATTTAATAGGAATCCGAGAGGCAATTTTTTCACACAGATGGTGGTAGGTATATGGGATGAGCTACCAGAGGGGATGACTATATACCATATAACCATATAACCATAACAGCACGGAAACAGGCCATCTCGGCCCTTCAAGTCCGTGCCGAACACTTTTTTTAAATTTTTTTTTTTATTTTTATTTTTTATTTTATTATTATTATTATTTTTTACTTCCCCCTAGTCCCATCTACCTGCACTTAGACCATAACCCTCCATTCCTTTCCCGTCCATATACCCATCCAGTCTATTTTTAAAGGATAAAATCGAACCAGCCTCCACCATTCCACACAGCTACCACTCTCTGAGTAAAGAAGTTCCCCCTAATGTTACCCCTAAACTTCTGTCCCTTAATTCTCAAGTCATGTCCCCTTGTTTGAATCTTCCCTACTCTCAATGGGAAAAGCTTATCCACGTCCACTCTGTCTAACCCGCTCTATAACAACATTTAAAACACATTTGCACAGGTACATGGAGAGGAAAGGTTTAGAGGGATATGAGCAAAACGCGGGCAGATGGCACTTATGTGGATGGAGCATCTTTGTTGGCATGGACTAGTTGGGCAGAATGGCCTGTTTCCATGCTCTTTGATACTGTGGCTCTAATTGTAGCACCAAAGGACTGTATCCGCATATTCTACAGCTGTATTTTCCCATATCACAAATGAACATTGTTGCATATGACAATTATTTTCTGAAAACGTATAAAATCGTGGAGCAACAAGACAGCTCTAAGTTGTTAATGCCTCATTGCTTAAAGTCTGGATCTGTTTTCAGTAGCATTTAATGTCATTGTTGACATTTACCTGTGGATTTAGACTGCACATATCCAGTTGGAATAGGTTCCCTCCAGCAACAAATGAAACTCAGACAAGTTTAGAAATTGGTTTTAAGATTATTTACGTTGCTAAAACTACAGAGCTCTGAGATTTTCAATCACTTCAAAGAGCCACGTCATGCACTGCAAGATCTGAAGCTTGAAAACCAACTAAATTGTTTAAAAATAAATTCATACACCATTCAAACTCCAGCTTTGCTTTACACCCAACCTTGGCAATTCTTCAATTACCATGAGAGAAAAGGTCAAGCGAAATAGAATAAAAAAATAGACATATTCATGTCACAAATCCTAGAACTGTTCATAAGGTCATAAGGCTATGTGATAGCAACAGAATAAGGCCATTCAGTCCATCAAGTCTGCTCGCCATTCAATCACAGCTGATCTATCTCCCCGGTCTAACCTCATTCTCCTGCCTTCTCCCCATAGCCCCTGACTCCCATACTAATCAAGAATCTATCTATCTCTGCCTTAAAAATATCAATTGACATGGCCTCTAGAGCATTCTGCGGCAAATAATTCCACAGATTCACCACCCTCTGAATAAAGACATTTCTCCTCATCTCCTTCCTAAAAGAACGTCCTTTAATTCTGAGGCTATGACCTCTAGTTATAGATTCTCCCACTAATGGAAACATCCTCTCCCACTCAATCCAAGCCTTTCACTGTTCTGTATGTTTCAATGAGGTCCCCTCTCATTCTTCTAAACTACAGCGAATATAGATAGGCCCAGTGCCATCAAACGCTCATCATATGTTAACCTACTCATTCCTGGTAGACAAAAATGCTCGAGAAACTCAACGGGTGAGGCAGCATCTATGGAGCGAAGGAAATAGGCGACGTTTCGGGTCAAGACCCTTCTTCAGACTTCTTCGGTCTTGTACTCATTCTTGGGATCATTCTTGTAAACCTCCTCTGGACCCTCCCCAGAGCCAGCACATTCACTCAACAGCGTGCTGTCTTGAATCTTTAGAACTAATCGCAAGGGCGGATAAATGTGCAACATGCCCCTGTCATATTGCTTTCGAAAGTTTGAATTACAGAATGCACGCTAATGTCTGCATGATAAAATCCTCCAGAAGAGTTTGCCTTGGCGCCATGTCCGGCACAAATATTGCGGGCCGAAGGGCCTGTCCCTGTGCTGTAATGTTGTACGTTCCATGATCTAGACCTGTCCTTCTCGGGGTGCCTGTCACTGCCACTTTAAAGCCCAATTTTCAACAACAGTACTCCCCCCTGTGAAAACATTGTCTTTCGACCTTCCGATCAGATGAAAGCATCTCTATTTTCTGCATTGGCAGATCCACCTGACACCCTTGCAAAATGAAAGGGGGCATATTGCATATTTTTATGCGCCGTGGGATTAGTTCAAGTTTATTAAAGATTCAGGACAGCACACTGTTGAGTGGATGACGCAGGACTATAGGTAGGTCGCCGACTGTTATTCATTCATCAGGTCTTGTATTTAAGGAGCAAGCCGAAGCGACCAACGAAAGCAACCGCACTGCATAAAAGATACACACACACACAAGGTCGTGAGTCCGAGCTGTTGCAAGCTCTTGCGGTCTGATCCCGTCTGATGGCTGGATTCTTGGTTTGAAGAAGAGGCAGGGAAGGTGACGGGAGAAGCGAAGGGGGAGATAATTTTCTTTGAAGACTTGTCAAAGGGAGGAAGGGGGGGTGGAGGAGATGAGAGGAGAGCTGCTGACCGGTGGAGGTGCTGATTGAATATGAACACGCGTAGTTTCCAGTTGCCTTCACACCGGGACACGGCAGCGGAGATGGGATCTTGGAGGAACAGCTCCGGCGAGCCGGCGGATTTTGTCACCGCTCTCCCTCTGAACTACTCGTTCGGCGGCGGCGGCGGCGGCGGCGAGGAGGAGGAGGAGGAGGAGAGGGACGCCGGCACGGTGGTGATCCAGTTCATCTCTGCCGTGGTGTGCCTGGTGGGGCTGGTGGGCAACGCCATGGTGATCTTCGTCATCCTCAGGTACGCCAAGATGAAGACGGCCACCAACATCTACATCCTCAACCTGGCCATCGCCGACGAGCTCTTCATGCTCAGCGTGCCGTTCGTGTCCGCCTCGGCCGCCCTGCAGCGCTGGCCCTTCGGCTCGCTCATGTGCCGGACAGTCCTCAGTGTGGACGGGATCAACCAGTTCACCAGCGTCTTCTGCCTGACCGTGCTGAGCGTGGACAGGTACGTGGCCGTGGTGCACCCCATCAAAGCGGCGAGGTACAGAAGACCCACCATCGCCAAGGTCATCAACCTGTGCGTCTGGGTCTTCTCCCTGATTGTCATCTCGCCCATCATTGTATTCGCCGGCACCTCTCCCACCGAGGACGGCGGCGTCCTCTGCAACTTCCTCTGGCCCCAACACTCTTGGTCCGTGGCGTTTGTCGTCTACACCTTCCTGCTCGGATTCCTCATCCCCGTCTTCGCCATCTGCCTGTGCTACGTCCTGATCGTGGTGAAGATGAGGGTGGTCGCCCTGAAGGCGGGCTGGCAGCAGCGCAGGAGGTCGGAGAAGAAGCTCACCGGCATGGTCCTGATGGTGGTCGCCGTGTTTGTCGTCTGCTGGATGCCCTTCTACGTGGTGCAGCTGGCCAACATCTTTCTCCCCCTCCACTCCACGGTCAACCAGTTGTGCCTTATCCTCAGCTACGCCAACAGTTGCGCCAACCCGTTCCTCTACGGTTTCCTCTCGGACAATTTCAGGAGGTCCTTCCAGAGGATCCTGTGTTTCCGTTGGCTGGAGAACGGGACCGAGGAGCCGGTGGACTATTACGCCACCGCCCTGAAGAGAAGGCTGTGTAATCCCTTAGAATGTCAGCCCGATCACCCTGCTTCTCACCCGGTCAGCCGGAATGGGACTTGCACCTCCAGAACCACCACGCTATGAATGTAGTGAAAAAAAGTCTTGTCTTATTACCTCTTAGTGACTTTTTTTTTTCAAAAACAAACGGGTTAAATATATTTTGCTAAAAGAATCTGTGAGTTATCTTCGTAATCTTCACATTGTTGTATGAGCGCTGGGATTGCACCGCTTAGGGTCGTGCGAGGATATATATGGTTGGAAAATAATAATTATAATAATAATAATAATAATAATAATAATAATAATAATAATAATTAATAATGATATTAATAATATGCTTGGAAATATATATATATATACCTTGTGCCTATACATTGCTTTCTCGATGGGCATTGTCAGTTTCGTCTGTCTGTCTATGTCTGTCTGTGTCTCTCCCATCATTGCACCAACTGTTGACCATCACCATGGGCTCCATCTGCGAACTGCTCTCGTGTTGTTAACGAATTAAACCGGTGTTTGTCGTCGATCAAATCTAATTCATGTTTTTCAAGGTAACTTCTGTAGTGTTTGCAACGTTCAATCATAACAGCTCAAACGGTTGACGGTTTAGTCTCAATCACTAAAGGATTATCCGTGCCATAGCAGTAACCTATCGATTGAGGTTACAGTAAACATAAGAAATGTCGAAAATAGGTGCAGGAGTAGGTCATTCGGCCCTTCGAGCCAGCACCGCCATTCATTATGATCATGGCTGATCATTCAAAATCAGTACCCCGTTCCTGCTTTCCCCCCAAATCCCTTGATTCCTTTAGCCCTAAGAGCTAAATCTAACTATGACTCGCTCTTGAAAAGCAGCTTGAAAAGGACATCTATTATCATTTTGAAACTGTCGGCGATATTACCAACGAACATGATCAAGAATTGTATTTGTCCTAACAATATCTTTCCAATGATGTACAAATGAAGATCGACAAAGGGTGGGATGTTTTCTTCATAGAAAATGCCACCTTTGCCCGACCAGAGGCCAGGGCGTGAGTGGATCTACAGTCATCCCGTGAATGTAGATTATTGCCGGATGATGTGGGAAAACAGATTAAAATGGACAGCTTTTTCTCTCACATTATGGAGTGTATCTGTCATCTGTCATTATAATTAAGTAGTTACATAGACACTATATACTTCAGCAATCTTGTGATATTCAATTTGCAGAAGTGCCTGGGTAATGTTGAAGGCTGACAGACGGAGATCATGTTAACGGATCACCTTTTTTACGGAATGACAGAAAGATAGTCAGCTGTCAGCACATTGTCAGAGTTTGGGAGAGGTCTGTGCATACAGTTTACAGAACAACTCACTATCAGGCAGTCACAGTGAGGTAATTTGAAGCTAATGAACTAAACCACCTGATTTGGCACAAAATATGCCAGGGCAGAAGAAAAAGATTAGTTGTCATTAGGTAATGATTTTGTCTTTTCACCTCGAAACATTATCTTAATCAAGAGATAAGCACGCTGACAGACTTAATTCCCTTCTGTCAAACAACTAAATCTATGCACTTAAATTATTATTAATCCTAAAGACAATCATGGCAAGCAACCTTAGAATAAAGTGTTCTCGTAAAATCCAAACGTGGACCCAGTGGTGAGTGATATATTAAAGTATAAACTGCTTCTGTACTGATGTCAGTGTTATAATAAACTCAACCAGTCAAATTCTGCACAACAGGATTGTGCAGTGATGACTAAATTAATGGCTATCTCATCAATTATGTCTTAGGCTTGATAGAATCCCAGGAGAAACCCCCTACTCTTCTTCAAACTGTGCATGTGTAGAAAAGAATCGGATAGACACAAAACGCTGGAGTAAATCAGCGGAACAGGCAGCATTTCTGGAGAGAAGGAATGGGTGACATTTTCTGGAGAGAAGGAATGGGTGACGTTCAAACTATGCATGGTATCTTCTGCATACACCTATGAGAGCTTTGTTTTAGTTTAGAGATGCATCATGGAAACAGGCCATTCAGCCCACCGAATCCATGCACACCATTGATCATGCAAGTTCTATGCTATCCCCACATTCTTATCCACTCCTTATATATTGGGGGCAATTTATACCTGCCAGTTAACCTTCAAACCTGCACATCTTTGGAACGTGGGTGGAAACCAGAGCACTCAGAGTAAACCTGCGCCGTTACAGGGAGAACATACAAACTCCACACAGACAGCTCCTGAGGTCAAAATCAAACTCGGGTCTCTGGCACAGTGAGGCAGAAGGTCTACTAGCTGCGTGCCGTGTTGCACAAAGATGTGCTGTGAAGTGACCTGTTCCTGTAAACAAGAAATAAAAGAAAGAGGAAAAGAATTTGCTATTGCTCTGGTCTAGTTGACAATAAACTGAATATTGCTCTGGTCTAGTTGACAATAAACTAATCGATAGGGTCCAACAGGGTCTCTGGCACTGTGAGCCAGTAGCCCTATCAGTTTACTGTCTCAGTTCAAAGTACAGCAGCCCCACAGCTCTGTCTGAAGTATACTTCGCCAAGAAGATTTGGTGTAAGTCCATGGTAGACACAAAATGCTGGAGAAACTCAGCGGGTGAGGCCATGTAAGTCCATGGAGTGGGGCTCCTCCCTTGACCTTGTAAGCTTTTCACTGTACCTCGGCACATGTGACAATAATCCAAACACTAAACTCGAATAGTAAGTGTGCCACCGGCAGATAGTTACTAATGAAGCAACACATTGTTTTAATGCAAAACTGATTCATACTGGGCATCAAAAGTTCCATTACAATAGACCATAGACAATAGACAATAGGTGCAGGAGTAAGGCATTTGGCCCTTTGAGCCAGCACCGCCATTCAATGTGATCATGGCTGATCATCCCAAATCAGTACCCCATTCCTGCCTTCTCCCCATATCCCCTGACTGCTATTTTTAAGAGCCCTATCTAGCTCTCTCTTGAAAGCATCCAGAGAACCTGCCTCCACCGCCCTCTGAGGCAGAGAATTCCACAGACTCAGTAATTACAGTAATGGAACAAGTGTAAACTCAGTATAAAGCTGAATATTTGCCGTCATTCATAACCAAATTAATAGAGACATGCAGGTTAACAAATTAAAGATCAAAAGAGTCTGAAGAAGGGTCTCGACCCAAATGATCACCGCTTCCTTTTCTCCAGGGATGCTGCCTGACCAGCTGAGTTGTTCCAGCACATTGTGTCTATCTTCGGTATAAACCAGCATACTATACGATATGATATGATACGATAGAACTTTATTTATCCCGGGAGGGAAATTGATCTGCCAACGGTCATAAAACACAAAATACACAAAACACAAAATACATGAAACAAGAAATTAAAGTGACGAGTGGAAAGGCTTGGGGGATGGGCAAAGATTGGGGCGGTGGGGGTGGGGGGAGGTTAGTCAGTCTCAGTCTACCCCACGGCAGAAGGGTGAGGAGTTGTAAAGTTTGCATCTGCAGTTCCTTTCATTGTTGTAGTGTGCAGAGATTTATAAATATGCACAATAATTCAACCAATGAAGCAAAGTTTTGAGTTCCAATTCTTCACACTGGAACATTGAGAAATGTAAGCAAACATTCTACCAGCATCAAATGTATTTTTCACCCTACTTTCAATAGCCCCTTATCTTCTTTGACCATCGACCAGTTTAAAATCCAAATTTGCACAGGCCAAAGTTGTCCATTTGCACATGAGCTGTTGTGTTTATTTTTCATTCAAAATGACTTTTTGTTCATCGTCCTGCTGCGTTTTGAAGGAATAGGTTCGTAATCAATTGAAAAACTTTAAAAGGTTTTGATAATTGCCTTTTTAATTTCAGTGTTTGTAAAATATTATGCATTTGTGCAGTGTGTGTTGTTCACAATATATTGGTGAAACTTTAATAATTTTGTAGAGTTAATATATAAATGCAGTCTTTCTACACGGCTCCATCTTTTGTTACATTATTTCTTGCATTTTGAGTAAGTCTTAAATATTTCTTATTTTGAACAAAGTTATTGAAGATCTTGCGAAGAAATTTGTCTGCGGGTTTAGACATTAAATTATTCTTTCTGCTTTACAATCATGATAAATAATAAAATGGCTGCAGAACCAGTGTCCATAATCTTTTCTTTACTGGTTATCAATTTTGCATGCAGTAATAATGTTTAGCAATGATACATTGAGCGGTTTTGGGCCCCATATCTGAGGAAGGATGTGCAGACGTTGGAAAGGGTCCAGAGGAGGTTTATTAGAATGATGTGGAGCGTTTGATGGATCTGAGCCTGTACTCACTGGACTTTAGAAGGATGAGATGGGATCCCATTGAAGCCTATCGAACAAGGAAAGGCCGAGATGGAGTCGACGTGGAGAGGATGTTTCCAGTAGTGGGAGAGTCTAGGACCAGAGGGCAAAGCTTCAGAATAAGTGGATATACCTTTAAAATGGAGATAAGGGGAAATTTCTTTAGCCAGGGGATGGTGAATCTGTGGAATTGCTTGCCACAGATGGCTGTGAAGACCAAGTCATTGGGTGTTTTTAAAGGGGAGTGCTTTAAAAATTTGGGTGTGAAAGGTTACGAGGAGAAGGCAGCAGAGGAAAAAATAGGTCAACCACAATAGATCCACCACAAACCACTGGAGCAGACACGATGGGCAAAATGGCCTAATTATGCTCCGATGTCTTATGGTCTCATGTTTAGCTGTACTGTGGCGCAGCTGGTAGAACCGCTGCCTCACAGTGCCAGAGGACCAAGTTCAATCCTGAACACGGGTGCTGTCTGTGCAGAGTTTGTACGTTCTCCCTGTGACCGTCTGGGCCTCTTCCGCATGCTCCGACTTCCTCCCACATTCCAAAGACATGCAGGCTTGTAGGTGAATTGGCCTCTCAAAATTTCCCTTGATGTGTAGGGAGTGGGTGAGCAGGTGAGATAACATAGAACTAGTGTCAACGGACGATCGATGGTCGGCGCAGAGTTGGTGGGCTGAACAGCCTGTTTCCATGTTGTATCTCTCTAAACCAAATGAAGAAAGGTAGACTTCCCTCAATTCAAAGAGGGGATAGAAAAAGATTTTGGCTGGGATGCAAAGTCATCGCTTTATGCAATTTTCCTGACTATGAACTGCAATAAAAAGGAACATCATGCACTTTGCTTATTAATGTAGCTGTTACACTGAAACCTGCCTAACATGCCCACTGAAGTCAAATTCCATGCCGATAGTGTTAATTTGAAGCTGTCTCACTTTGTTCTTGTACTCTATTCCATTCCATTACTTGCAAGCAGTTTGATTTCATCCACCCCCCCATCCCCCCACCCCCTTCCACCCCACTCCCCCCCCTCCCCCACCACCCACCCAAGACATCTTACTAGTTCCATTGTTCTCAAGGTCATAAGGAATAGGAGTATCATTTAAAGGTTATAAATGTCTTTTATTGTCACATGTACCAATTAAGGTACAGTGATATGCGAATTACCATGCAGCCATATGGAAAAAAAAGCAACAAGACACACAACCTTCAATTTTCCAGCATCTGCAGTTCCTTCTTTAACACAACTACATCTTCTTCTTCTTCTTGCGTATAGCGTGCACAGCCTAAAGTTGTAGGACAACTTGTTCTATTTGATCTTACTTGATTGTGCCCACCAGGTTGATTGCATTCGTCGAAACAGGACGGACCATGTGAAGGTTGCAATCTTCCACCCCCAACTACATCAAAGTTAACATAAACATCCACCACAGCGGATTCCCCACATTCCCCACTGTGATGGAAGGCAAAAAAGTCCAATCTGCTTCCTCTTTACTCTCCCGCGGTCGGGCAGTCGAACGGGGCGATGGAAGCTCCTGCAGCCGGCGGTCGAAGCCCCCGCGTCTGGGCGATCGAAACTCCCGCATCGGGGCGGTCGACACTCACGTAGCTTGGAGTTCCTGAAGTCAGTCCCTGACCAGAGACCGCGGGCTCCGTGATGTTAAAGTCCGTAAGCACCCACGGTTGTAGCACCGAGGTCCATCCCTGGCAAAGGGATCGCGGGCTCCGCGATGTTAAAGTCCCGTTGGCTCCCCGCGGTGGAGCTCTCAAAATCAATCTCCAGCAAAGGCCACCAACTCCACGATGTTAAGCCACAGTGCGGACAGAGGTACGATAAGGAAAACAACCGCATCTCCGTCGAGGTAAGAGATTAGGACAACGTTTTCCCCACCAGCCACATAAAACAAGCTAAGGAACACTAACAACATACTATTTAACACATACTATTAAAACACAAAGAAGGAAAGAACAGGCAGACTGTTGGCGAGGCAGCCATTGCTGGTGCCACCCGGTGGTCAAGGCCATTCGCCCCATCAAGTGTACTCCGCCATTCAATCATGGCTGATCTATCTCTCCCTCCTAACCCCATTCTCCTGCCTTCTGCCCATAACCTCTGGCACCTGTACTAACCAAGATTCTATCCATCTCTGCCTTAAAAATATCCACTGACTTGGCCTCCACAGCCTTCTGTGGCAATGGAGGCAATTCCTTGTACCCCTTCATTATTTCCTCTTCCCAAACTCACAATGGTACATTATGGGTTCCACCCTTCCTTGGTCATCTGTTCCCGGCCCTGCAATGTTCTAGCCTTTTCTTACCTCCATGTGTAGGAAGGAACTGCAGATGCTGGTTTACACCAAAGACAGACACAAATTGCTGGAGGATCTAAGCGGGTTAGGCAGCATCCCTGGAGAAAATAGGTGACGTTTCAGGTCTCTGAGATATTCTGGGCAAGTTTGCTGAAATGTACGGCTAATGGGTTAATCATTGGGAAATAAAACAGCTAATATATATTCTACTAGCATAATTTGAGATCACCAGATAGATTTATTGGAGATACAAGGAAATGCAGATGCTGGAGCCTTGAGCAAAACACAAAGTGCTGGAGTGACTGTAGAGGGAATGGATAGGTGATGTTATGAGTCTAAAGAAGGGTCCCAACCTGAAACATCACCGATCCAGACACTCCACAAAATGTCGCCGACCCGTTGAGTTACACCAGCACTTTGTGTTTTGAACATAGACTTACTTATACAAGTGGAAAATTGGTCCAGTTCTATGCATGGATAATCAAACGTGTTTTGAGAATATTACTGCAGTATTGGCTGTGACGGTCATCGCTTGCAGGGAATAAAAGGACTCAGAGCAAGGATGTTTGCAAGCCAGATTTATTTCATGTTGACCTTCAAAAAGCAGTGACATTTAATATTAATACAAAGACTACCCGTTCTATGGGTCTCTGTGAACATTAAAATGAATCAAAAAACGTTGAAGATATATTTTAAACATTAATTCAAATTCTAATTCTAACAACTAGGGAAGGTTTAAGGGCCAAAGAGCTAGAGTAACTAAGCGGTTAGGCAGCATCTGTGGGAAAGGTGGATAAGTGACGTTTCAATAGACAATAGACAATAGACAATAGGTGCAGGAGTAGGCCATTCGACCCTTCGAGCCAGCAATGTGATCATGGCTGATCATCCCCAATCAGTACCCCGTTCCTGCCTTCTCCCCATATCCCCTGACTCGAGCTATTTTTAAGAGCCCTATCTAGCTCTCTCTTGAAAGCATCCAGAGAACCTGCCTCCACCGCCCTCTGAGGCAGAGAATTCCACAGACGGGTCAGGATTGTGCTTCAAACTTAAACCAGCATCTGCAGTTCCTTGTTTCTGCATCTCTTAGGTTTAATGGCCTATGGACCAAATGCAGGCAAATGGGACAAGCCTATTTGGTTGGCATGGTCAAGATGGGCCGAAGGGACTCTTTATGTGCTGAATAGCACTGTGACTATAGTCATAGAGTCATTGTTTACTTACTTGCTTACTGCCTATTATGCCTCCTGGCATGTAGGGCAGCAACGAAGGTCCTCCTGTCTATTCTGGACTAGCTTCTGGACACTACCCCAGGTCAGCTCCATTGTTTTCATTTCCTCCTCTACAGTTCGACGCCAGGTGATTTTGGGTCTCCCTCTTTTCCTTTTCCCTTCCGGTGTCCAGTGCAGGGCTGCAGTCTGCGATGCTGTCTGGTTCTCTTTGACATTCATCCTAGCATCTGTCGACAGCCCTGGAAGTCCATCACGTGTTGATTCCTTCAGTTGCTGTTTCCGTAACATATTTATTTTACGAGACAGGGTTGTTAGCCCTGTGCTCGACCTCCAACCTGGAGGACCAGTGGATTGCTCTTCGTCTCGCCTCTACCCTTCGACCTGTCCAGCATGGGAGACCCTAACAGGAGACGAATCTCCCGCTGGCATAGCTCTAGGGGTCACTGAGACACACAAGCTCCCCGACCACGACAAGGTTGCAATCCAACGGGGAGTCATAGAGTCATACAGTGTGGAAACAGGCCCTTCGACCCAACTTACACACGCCGACCAACATGTCCCATCTGCACTAGTCCCACCTTCCTGCCTATATCTCATATCCCTCTAATCCTACCCTATCCATGTACATGTCTTATTGTTTCTCAAACGTTGCAATAGTCCGGCCTCAACAACCTCCACGGATCAACAAACTCATCGGGAAGGCTGGCTCCGTCCTGATGGCGGAGTTGGATTCATGGGAGGTGGTCTTGGAGGGGAAGATGCTCCTCAAACTGCAGAGCATCCTGGACAATACAGCTCACCCCCTCCATAACACACTGGTCAACCTGAGGAGTACCTTCAGCAACAGACTGGTTCCCACCAAGATGCAGCACAGAACGCCACAGGAGATCCTTCTTACCTGTGGCTATCAAACTGTACAACTCCTCCCCCTTCTGTCGTGGGGTGGACTGACTCTCCTCCCCCCACCCCTCCCTCCCCAATCTTTGCACATCCCCAATCCTTTCCAGTCATCACTTTAATTTAATGTTTCATGTATTTTGTGTTTTATGATTGTTGGCAGATCAATTTCCCTCCTGGGATAAATAAAGTTATATCGTATGGTATCGTATCGGATCATATCGTTGCCCTCTTGGAGCGGCACCGAATCCAAATTGAGCCCCAGGCTGCTGCAAGGCCTCCAGCAGCTCACTCCACCATCTCCTTGATCCGGACCCATCGATCTGCGAATGCACCAACCCTCGCTTCGTGTGGCCACCGCTCAGCCTCCCTGCCCTGGGGTGCCTCCCGTAGCTGGTCTCCAAGGGCATTGGAGTAAGTAAGCCCACAGCCCACTCACTGACACCATTTCTATCCTCCATCCGCCACTGCTACCTTCAATGTTGAATCTCCATCGTGTAGTTTCCAATTATGGCTCTATGACCATGATGTTCCATGTTCTTAGAAGCATTCACCTGACCCAAACTGTTAATAGGGTGACAGGGCAGCACAGTGGCGCAGCAGTAGGAGTTGCTGCCTCAACGCGCCAGAGAACTGGGTTCGATCCTGACCATGCGTGCTGTCTGTACGGTGTTTGCACGCTCCCCCTGCGACCACGTGAGTTTTCTCCGGGTGTTCCGGTTTTCCCCCACATCCCAAAGATGTGCAGGTTTGCAGGTTAATTGGCTTCTGTAAAATTGTCCCTAGTGTGTGGGATCGAACTAGTGTATAGGTGAACATTAGTTAGAGCGGACTTGGTGGACCGAAGGGTCTGTTTCCACGCTGTATCTCTAAAACTAAAAACTAACAAAAAATTACCAGCCATGGCCAGAAAGTTGATAATTCAAGTATGTGCATTGTTAATCAAAGTACACAGATATCTGTCTAAATGTCCACAGCTCATTACATTCCCATTGGAAATACCTGCAGCCTGTTTATTTCTGTGATTAGAGTCATACAGCATGGAAACAGGCCCTACGACCAAACTTGCCCATACCGGCCAACATGTCCCAGCTACACTAGCCCCACCTGCCCTCGTTTGGCCCATATCCCTCCAAACCTGCCCTATCCATGTACCTGTCTAACTGTTTCTTAAATGTTGGGATAGTCCCTGCCTCAACTCCCTCCTCTGGCAGCTTGTTCCCTTTGTGTGAAAAAGTTACCCCTCAGATTCCTATTAAATCTTTTCCCCTTCACTTTAAACCTATGTCATCTACTGTTCACCTAACCGAACTACTCCTCTCATTATTTTATATGCCTCTATAAGATCACCCCTTATCAATGCAAGAACAAAAAATACTCATCAGTATGTTGATACTGAAGAGTTAAAAATAAGATGTACAATAAAGCAAAAAGAATTCAATGCAACCACCTCGACACAATACTCATTTGATTGCATAACTAATATATTAATAATGTTGTTAATTAATTCATTTATATTTAGTTTCTCTGGTAATTAAATGGGCTATTTTTGAGTTCTTTTCATGAACCACACGTGTATTTTTAAGATGAAATTTTCACCCATCCCCACACAACCTTTCCCAATAATATGAAGTTGCCTAGATTACAGCTGGATCAATTCATGACTGCAATCAGATAAGCATAAACAAAACATGGTTTTGTTCACTTACATTCCTAATGTGACGATGAAGAGACAAAAGCTTTGCATTGCGAGTTAGATGGCTGATATCTGTTCTTCACGCCAAATTGAGCTGGCACTGTGTTTTACCGTAAACTATTTTATTTGTTTAGTTTAGTTCAGAGATACAGCGCGAAAACAGGTCCTTCGGCCCATCGAGTCCATGCCGACCAGCGATCCCCGCACACTAGTACTATCATACACACTGGTACTATTCTACATTTACGCCAAGCCAATCCACCTACAAACCTGTACGTTTTTGGAGTGTGGGAGGAAACCGAAGATCCTGGAGAAAACCCACGCAGGTCACGGGGAGAACGTACAAACTCCGTACAGACACCACCTGCAGTCAGGATCGAACCCGGGTCTCTGGCGCTATAAGGCAGCAATTCTACTGCTACGCCACCATGTTGAAAGATGTTTATTGTGGATCTGAGCTATTGCAGAGAAAGCTAAATGTAGACATGTTGGTTTTATTTTTTCACTCTGCAGGATGTGAATTTTCCCTTGGCCTTGGTACAGTTGAGAAAAATCCGTCAAATTGTTTCATTATGCTATCTAGTGAATTCTATTAGAAATGTAAGGACTTGGGTTCAATATTGTAAATAGACACAAAAAGCTGCAGTAACTCAGCGGGGGGTCAGGCAGCATCTCTGGAGAAAAGAAATAATTGACGTTTCGGGTTGAGACTCTTCTTCAGACTTCAATATTATGCCATTCATTTATTTTTTGATTTTGCTGGAAAGTGACTGGGCTACTTTTGTGCTATTTTCATGAAGAACCTCACATTATTTTTCCAGATGAAATCTTCACTCATCCCCACACAACCTCACCTGATTAGTTTAGTTTAGTTTAGTTTATTGCCATGTGCACCGAGGTACATTGAACAGGTTTTTTTTTTGCGTGCTATCAGTTAGTGGAAAGACCCGAGACACCACCCATTCCTTCTCTCCAGAGATGCTGCCTGACCCGCTGATTTACTCCAGCATTTTCTGACTATCTTCGACGGAAAGACTCTACAGGATTACCATACATGATTAGATGAAGTTGCCTAGATTATAGCCAGAACAATTCATTACTGCAATTAGAAGAAACTTGGCTTCAAGTACATGACTTGGCCAGATGCATGTATAATTAGCAAGAAGACTTTGGTATTGTCCTGCACTTGTTTATTGTCCTCCTAGGATAAAACAACTGAGATCAATAGTTCAAGAAGGAGCTGCAGATGCTGGACAATTGAAGATAGACAAAAATGCTGGAGAAACTCAACGGGTGAGGCAGCATCCATGGAGCGAAGAAAATAGGCGATGTTTCGGGTCAAGACCCTTCTTCAGAAGAAGGATCTCGACCCAAAACGTTGCCTATTTCCTTCGCTCCAAGATGCTGCCTCACCCGCTGAGTTTCTCCAGCATTTTTGTTCACCTGAGATCAATAGTTCACTGTGACATAGGTTTAAGGTGAAGGGAAAAAGATTTAATAGGAATCTGAGGGGTAACTTTTTCACACAAAGGGCGGTGGGCCTCCAACCGGAACGACCTGGGGCTCCAGTCGCGGAGCCTGCGGACTACTCACCATCGTGGAGCTGGCCGAGTTCGGAGCGTGGAGAGCTGTGGTGGCGCGCGGCTGCTACCCGACCCCGGAGATTTGGAGGCTCCAGCCGCAGGTCTGGTGGACGGTGACATCGGGAGCTCACGGGTCCCTGGTGGGAGACCGCTTTTCGGGGCTCCCGCAACGGCAGCTACTCCCGCCCGAGTTGCGGGGTTGAAGATGACCTGGAGCGGGGCCTTACATCACCCGGCGCGGCTTTAAATGGCCGCGGGACTTGCTAGCGCCCGCCGGGGGCTCCAACATCAAGACCCGGAGCGCGGCCTTGCATTGCCCGGCGCGGCCTAAATGGCCGCGGGACTTACTTACCATCGCCCGCCGGGGGCTTTGACTTTGACATCGGGAGGAGAATGGGGAGTGCAGGGGAGAGACAAGACTTTGCCTTCCATCACAGTGAGGAGGAGA
Source organism: Malacoraja senta (assembly GCA_038087875.1). Taxonomy (NCBI): domain Eukaryota; kingdom Metazoa; phylum Chordata; class Chondrichthyes; order Rajiformes; family Rajidae; genus Malacoraja; species Malacoraja senta. Next base: position 93,612,854 of record CM075978.1, on the reverse strand, counting down.
TTCACTGTGATGGATGTTTGTGTAAATTGTGTTGTGTCTTGGTTCTTTTCTTGTTGTATGACTGCAGAAACAGAATTTCGTTTGAACTTCATTTGAGGTCCAAATGATAATAAACGGTATTGTATTGTATTGTATAATAAGTTCATAAATTTGTAAGTTCTCAGTGCAAAATTAGGCCATTCGGCCCCTCAAGTCTATTCCACCATTCAGAGGGAAAGATAGACCATGGCTGATCTATCTTTCCCTCTCAACCCCATTCTCCTGCCTTCTCCCCATAAACCCTGACACCTGTACTAATCAATAATCTGTCAATCCACACCTTAAAAATATCAATTGGCTTGGCCTGCACAGCCATCTTAGTTTAGTTTAGTTTAGTTTAGTTTAGAGATACAGTGCGGAAACAGGCCCTTCGGCCCACCGAGTCCATACCGACCAGCAATCCCTGCAAAATAACACTACCCTACACACACTATGGATATTTTTACATTGATACCATGGGAGGAAACCAAAGTTCTTGGAGAAAACCCACGCAGATCAGGGGGAGAAAATACAAATTCCATACAGACATTTGGTAGAGCGATTGAACCCGGGTTTCTGGCGCTGTAAGGCAGAAACTCTACCGCTACGCCACTGTGCAGCCCTGAATGAATTGCACAGATACACCACCTACTGACTAAAGAAATTCCTCCTCATCTCCCTTCTAAAGATACATCCTTTTATTCTGAGGCCACGGCCTCTGGTCCCAGACTTTCAAAAATGAAAGACATCTTGGCTCTGTTTCTGTCATTGCACATTCCTTTACTTTTACATCTCTTGATTAGAATTTGGAAATATCCATGGGAACTGATTTATTCAAATGTCAATAATTCTTTATCTTGCAAAAAAAAGCATAGTTTGTTGTTGGCATTGAACCAACTCTATCCCAATGTTTAGTTTGCAGAATGATATTGTTCTCAGCAAGCCGCCAAGAAAACTGTTAGCCATAGCTGAAGAGAGTCATAGAGTGATACAGTGTGGGAACAGGCCCTTCGGTCCAATTTGCCCACACCGGCCAACATGTCACAGCTGCACTAGTCCCACCTGCCCACGTTTGGTCCATATCCCTCCAAACCTGTCCTATCCTTGTAATAACATTATATTCCAACCCAGTAGCAATTACAATGTAGTTTGCCACATTTATAATGCTTGTAATTCTTTCCAAAATTGCTAAGGTCCTCTGAAGTGCTCTTCCCAGTAATGCCACTTATATTTGAGAGTTACTGTAGTGTTATAATGTAATACACAGTTATTCTGAATGAAAGTGTCATAAAGTAATGCTTTGTCTATTGATTATTTATTCTATTTTCAACCACCCTGACGTAATTCTAAATTTATAGGTCTTATAAAATCATCAACAATACATGAAACATATTGTAATAAAAATGAACTGCAAATGCCGGGTTATACCAAAGATAGACACAAAATGCTGGAGTTACTCAATGGGTCAGGCAGCATCTCTGGAACAAAAAAAATAAATAGGAGATGTTTCGGGTCATGACACTTTTATGTAATAAAAATGAACTGCAGAAATATTGTTTATCAATAATAGTTAGCAATATCAGGAGTAATTAATGTAATTCTCTATGAAATTACCAAAGTTATTAATGCTGAGGAATGTAATTCACAGTCTCTTTTCATTATAATGAGGAACAGATGTTGAACGTATTTAAAGTAAACACTGCCATATTACTGATTTTGGTTAGAGTTGTGTAGGAAGGTTGTCTGATAAGATAGACAGGGAAGATGGAATTTCAGTCTAGACCAGAGATCGGTGTTCTCTCACAGGCTCATAGATTCATAAAGTCAGACAGCTTGGAAACAGGCCATTTGGCCCAATTTGCCCACACCGACTCATGTCTCATCTACATTAGTCCCACTTGCCTGTGTTTGCCCCATATCCCTCTAAACCTGTCCTATCCATGTACCTGTGTAATTGCTTCTTAAATGCTGCAATAGACCCTGCCTCAACTACCTCCTCTGGCAGCTCGTTTTATACACCCTACCACCCTTTGTGCGAAAACGTTACCCTTCAGATTCCTAGAAAATCTTTCCCCCTTCACCTTAAACCTGAGCCCTCTGGTTCTCGATTCCCCTACTCTGCACAAGAAACTCTGTGTGTCTACCTGTTCTATTCCTCTCATAATTTTATACACCTCTATAAGATCACCCCTCATCCACCTGCACTCCAGCGAATAGAGTCTCAGCCTGCACAACCTCTCCCTATAGCTCAGACCCTCGAGTCTTGGCAACATCCTTGTAAATCGTCTCTGTGGTGTTTCCAACTTGACAACATCTTTCAAATAACATGGTGCCCCGAACTGAACACAATAGGTATCTGTAGATTGTTTAGTCAGAGGGTAGTGAATTATTTGCCACAGAAGTCAATGGATATTTTTAAGGCAGAGATAGATAGATTCTTACTTAGTACGGGTGTCAGGGGTTATGGGGAGAAGGCAGGAGAATGGGGTTAGGAGGGAAAGATAGATCAGCCATGATTGAATGGTGGAGATGAGTTGATGGGCCGAATGGCTTAATTCTTCTCCTATCACAAATGCACTTATAAGGTCAATAATTTACAGATGTGATTCACAGTTTATATCTTATCTTTTCCAGGTGATATCAAGTCAATTTCTATCAGATAAGAAAATTGGCACGAATATAGAGGTAGATATGTATGGTCTACCCACTGATGCAATACGAAAATAATCACACGACTTTATGACATAATTGCTAGTAGTAAATGCTGTAGTTTTGTGTGTATTTGGCCCTGTAGTTTCCTTGTACACTATGGAGCAGGGTACAAGACCAGGATGGTTCAATACAGAACAACAGTGAAGGTATGGGATGCACAAGGTGTGAGGAGAAAGAGATAGATAGATAGATAGATAGATAGATAGATAGATAGATAGATAGATAGATAGATAGATAGATAGATAGATAGATAGATAGATAGATAGATAGATAGATAGATAGATAGATAGATAGATAGATAGATAGATAGATAGATAGATAGATAGATAGATAGATAGATAGATAGATAGATAGATAGATAGATAGAAATAGAGTCCGCTCCCACGATTAACGGATTTTGCTCATTGACTAGATGGATGGGTTGGGGTGGGGACAGAGATGGGAAGGGGTGCAGACCCCCTACCACAGATGGGTTATCTTTTATTTGGATTACGAAAATCTTCAGAGCCTCTTACCCAAATCTTGATGCCAGCTTAAGTTTGAATTATGTCTGATCAGGTAGATGACATGCATTGGATCCTGCGGGCAAAACTGAATGACTGTTGAAATCACTCAATAGTTAGTTCCTATTTTTAGTATTGTTGCAGATTTGTGCTTGTTGGAGGTCTTCCAAGCACATGAGTATGGGGAGGCATGGTGGCACAGCGATAGAGTTGCTGCATTGCAGCGCCAGAGGCCCGGGTTCGATCCTGACTACCGATGTTGTGTGTACGGAGTTTGCACATTCTCCCCGTGATGGCAAGGTGCTTTTCCACAGGTTCTCCAGTTTCCTCCCACATTCCAAAGCAGTAGAGGTTAGTAGGTTGATTGGCTTCAGTAAAAATTGTAAGTTATACCTATTCTGTAAGGTTGTGCTAGTATACGGGGATCGCTGGTCAGTGTGGACTCGATGGGCCAAAGGGCATGTTTCTGTATTTGAAGGAGCTGCATATGCTGGTTTACAACGAAGATAGTCACAAAATGCTGGAGTAACTCAGCGGGTCAGGCAGCTTCTCAGGATAGAAGGACTGGATGACGTTTCGGGTCGAGATCCTTCTTCAGACTGAGAGTCAGGGGAGAGGGAAACTAGAGGTATGAAGTTCAGAACAAATCAGATCCAGCACTGACGACCAAGGAAAGATGGAGCCCACATTGTTGGCTGTGGAAGAGGTGATAATGAAGGGATATATGGAAGCAAACAGTGGGGTGACTGGATGACTAGCATGTGGGAAGAACAGAGAGAGGGAGGTAATGCAAGGGTTACTTGAAATTAGAGAAATCAATATTCATACAAAAACAATTTTACAAAAAAGCAATGATATTGTTTGTGACATCCAGTAGCTGTTTCTGCGCTGTATCACTAAACTAAACTACACTAAACTATGTGTGGACACCACCCATGCACGAGCACTGATTTATTTAAAGCATTTAACTTTGTAAAAATATTTAGTTACGATTATGCCATGACATGCTTATTGTTGAGGGGGAGGATGAGCATTTTATTTGCAAGCAAAATGGACTTAGAAGACAGGTATCAGAAAAAAAAAGGCTCTTTTCAAAAGCTCACAACTAAAAACATTGTATGATCAAGCTGCCCTCTTTATAGGCTCCATATTTTTCAAGTTTAGGAAGGGACTGCAGATGCTGGTTTACACTGAAGATAGACACAAAATGCTGGAGTAACTCAGCGGTCAAGCAGCATCTTTGGAAAACAGGAATAGGTGATGTTTCAGATCTGAAGAAGAATCTCGACCCGAAACGGCACCGATTCCTTTTCTACAGAGATGCTGCCAGACCCACTGAGTTACTCAAGCATTTTATGTCTGTCTTCTATATTTCTCATGGTTTTCTTTTGAATTTTAAAATTGTGCCCTGGGATATTGTTCATTCATCTGCAGGAGCAGACAGGGTTTAAAATATCCTGCCTAAAGCTAGGCACCACCAAGAATAAGTTCATAGGTTCCAGGAGGAGAATAGGACCATTCGACCCATCAGGTCTACTCCACCATTCCACCATGGCTGTTCTATCTTTCCCTCTTAACCCCATTCTCCTGCCTTTGCCCCATAACTCCTGACACCCGTACTAATCAAGAATGTGTTCATCTCCACCGTACAAATATCCATTGACTTGGCCTCCACAGCCGTCTGTGACAATGTGGACACTTCCTCCAAACTGTGTGGGATGGCCTAGAATATGCTGGGGGCACTGCTGTAAGGTGAGAGGAGCAGATGAAATGAGATGTGCAGAGCAGTTTTTTTACAACAAGTGTGTTGGGTGCCGGGAACGCGCTTCCAGGGAGGGTGGTGGAGGCAGATATGATAGCGATCCTATGATCATCCTCACCCTCAATAGGCTTTTAGATCGTCGCGTGGATATTCAGGCAGTGGAGAGGAATGGATCACATGCAGGCAGAGAAGATTAGTTTATCATGCCATCAGCCGTTGTAGGACAAAGGGCCTATTCCTATGTCATGCTAGAGCAGCAGCTGCAGTTCCTTGTGGCTACCTTCGTTTCACTGCTGACAACTGGTCATTGTTTATATCAGAGTTAAATAAAGTGAGGTTGAACTTGCAAATCTCAATCTTGGCAGTGGTGTGTTTTTAGCTGCATAAGAATAAGAACACAAACCTCCTGGGTAGCTCTTGGCCCAAGTATCTTCAGGCTCAAACGCACGTGTGTCCCACATTGAACTGCAGCTAAAAACACACCACTGCCAAGATTGAGATTCGCTAGTTCAACCTCACTTTATTTAACTCTGATATAAACAATGACCAGTTGTCAGCAGTGAAATGAAGGTAGCCACAAGGAACTGCAGCTGCTGGTTTACAAATGAGATCCAGAGCATTGGAGTAACTGAACGGATCAGGTGACATATCTGGAGAACTCTAGATGTCAGCTGATCTACATCGGTGAGACCAAGCGGAGGCTTGGCGATCGTTTCGCCGAACACCTCCGGTCGGTCCGCAATAACCAACCCAACCTCCCGGTGGCTCAGCACTTCAACTCCCCCTCCCATTCCATATCTGACCTCTCTGTCCTGTGTCTCCTCCATGGCCACAACGAGCAACACCGGAAATTGGAGGAAATGCAGCTCATCTACAGTCTACATCCTGGGGGCATGAACATTGAATTCTCCCAATTCTGCTAGCCCTTGCTGTCTCCTCCCCTTCATCAGCCCTCTGCTTGTCTCCTCCCATCCCCCAGCCCTCGGGCTCCTCCTCCGCCTTTTTTCCTTTCTTCTCCCCACCCCCTATCAGTCTGAAGAAGGGTTTCGGCCCGAAACGTTGCCTATTTCCTTCGCTCCATAGATGCTGCTGCACCCGCTGAGTTTCTCCAGCATTTTTGTGTACCTTCTGGAGTACATGGATAGGCGGCGTTTCGGATTGGGACCTTGCTCAGACTGATTGTAGTAGCTGGAAGAGAAATGGAGGTGGGGCAAAGCCTGGCAAGCGATAAGTGGACACAGGTGAGGGGAGTTTGAGTGGTAGATGGTTGGACAAAGGCCACCCAGATGAAATGACAAAAAGCTTTGTCCAATCTTCACTTCCAATATCTCCCCCTACTCCAATTAGTCGGAGGGACCCGACCCAAAAAGCCACCTCTCCATGTACTCCAGAGGTGCTGCTTGACCCATTAAGAAACTCCAGCACTTCTTTAGTCAGAGGATAGTGAATCTGTGGAATTGTTCGCCACAGAAAGTTGTGGAGGCCAAGTCAGTGGATATTTCTAAGGCAGAGATAGATAGATTCTTGATTAGTACAGGTGTCAGAGGTTATGGGGAGAAGGCAGGAGAATGGGGTTTGGAGGGAGAGATAGATCAGCCATGATTGAATGGCGGAGTAGTCTTGATGGGCTGAATGGCCTAATTCTACTCATATTCCTTATGTCCTTGTGAGACATGACAGTATTATTTATACCAGGCCAGCGATTGCATTTCAAATGTGTTTCATCAGCTCAAAAGCACTTGATGTCAGGCCAGGAGCTAAGCAAAGGCCAATGCTTATTTTAGCCTTCAACAGGACACATAAAGTGCTGGACTAACTGAGCAGGTCAGGCAGCATCTCTGGAGAACATGGATAAGTGATGTTTCAGGTGAAGACCCTTCTTCAATCTGATTGTAGTAGTCTGAAGAAGGGTCCCGACCCAACACATCACCCACCCACGTTCCCCCGAGATGCTGCCTGACCGGCTGATGAATCCAGCACTTTGTGTCGTTTTGTGTAATAAATAGCATCTGCAGTTCTTTGTTTCTTATTTTAACCTTACTTGCAGCAATTGTTCAATATCTTCATTCAATAGACAATAGGTGCAGGAGTAGGCCATTCGGCCCTTCGAGCCAGCACCGCCATTCAATGTGATCATGGCTGATCATTCCCTATCAGTACCCCGTTCCTGCCTTTTTCCCCATATCCCCTGACTCCGCTATTTTTAAGAGCCCTATCTAGCTCTCTCTTGAAAGTATCCAGAGAACCTGCATCCACCGCCCTCTGAGGCAGAGAATTCCACAGACTCACTACTCTCTGTGAGAAAAAGTGTTTCCTTGTCTCCGTTCTAAATGGCTTACCCTTTATTCTTAAACTGTGGCCCCTGGTTCTGGACTCCCCAACATCGGGAACATGTTTAGTGCCTCTATCATTGCATGATCCATGGGTTTTACTTAAAATTCCAGTTTAACATCACTTTTTCAAAAAATCTTTTGTTTTTATGTTTTGGCTTCATGTTATTTTAATTCCTCCAGTTTTCCATCGGCTACTTTTGTGTGACCCCAGGCACTTCACGTGGTTACTGAAGCTGAGCTACTCCAACATTTCGTGCCTATCCCAAACGTTAACTATTCCCTTTCTCCAGAGATGCTACCTAACTCACTGAGTTACTCCAGCATTTTGTGTCTATCTGTCCTGCTCCATTGTCAGAGTGAGGACGCACACAGATTGGAGGCACAGCACCTCACTTTTCAGTTGAAGACAGACACAAAATGCGGAAGTACTGTAACAGCGGACAAGCAGCATCTCTGGATAGAAGGAATGGGTAAAGGAAGGCGAAGTCTGAAGAAGGGTCTCGACCCGCAACGTCACCCATTCCCTCTATCCAGAGATGCTGCCTGTCCCGCTGCGTTACTCCAGCATTTTGCCTCTATATTCGGTGTAAACCAGCATCTGCAGATCCTTCCTTCACTGTTTGTTCAGGCATTTTACAACCCAGTGGTATGAAGTGTTTCAGATGGAACTGCAGATGCTGGAAAATCGAAGGTAGACAAAAATGCTGGAGAAACTCAGCGGGTGAGGGGGTGAGGCAGCATATATGGATTGAAGGAAATAGGCAAAGTTTCGGGTCGAAACCCTTGGGTTTCGACCCGAAACGTTGACTATTTCCTTTTCTCCATAGATGCTGCCTCACCTGTTGAGTTTCTCCAGCATTTTTGTCTACCCAGTGGTATGAACGTTGGTTTCTCTAACTTCAAGTAACCCTTGCACTCCCTCCTTCCCCTCTATCCCTCCCTAGTCATCCTGCTAGTCCCACTGTTCGCATCCTTATATCCCAGTCGTTAGCATATCTTCCCCAGCCAACAATGGCCCATTATGGACTCCACTCTAGCTGAGGTCATCTGTTGCCGGCCCTGGTTTATTCTGGTCTTCTCTATCTTTCGGTCTGAAGAAGGTTTCCGATCCGAAACGTCGCCTATTCTTTTACTCCAGCAGTTTGTGCCTACCTTCGATATAAACCAGCATCTGCAGTGCCTTCCTTAACTGGTATGGCCTAATAAACAAACACCAATTCATTCCAGACACAATGTGGCTGACAAGTGACTTTCAACCTTCTTATTTCTGCTGATCAGCAATAATATTTGGCCAAATCACAATATTCTGCCTTTGCAACAAAAAATAACGAAAAGGTTTTTTTAAAGAAATAATTCCAAATGTTTATTTAAAAAATGTATGCAATAATGAACGCCATGATAGTCCGTTTTTTTTTACAGTTCATGTAAATATGTAAAACTGGTTTAAAAAGTGATTATACAGATATTTCAAAATATATATATAATAAATATTAATGAATAAGTTCCCCATCTCGATTCCCCCAGCCCCAAATAATTGTGCATCCTCTGGGTCAACATTTAGATGTACAAATTAATGATGTGTTGCTAATTCATATTGGAGTGATCGGGCGTGATTTCCTTTGAACATTAAATAGACACAAAATGCTGGAGTAACACAGCGGGACAGGCAGCATCTCTGGAGAGAAGAAATGGTTGATGTTTCGGGTCGAGACCCTTCTTCAGACTGAATCAGGGGAGAGGGAGATACAGAGATCAGGAAATGTAAGGCATGAAAACGGGACAAAGGGGATGGAGTTCAAAGGAAAATGTTGAATGGATCATGTTTTAGCTGGGAGAAGGTAACAGCAAAGCAAACAGAGATAAAATGTAAACGAGGATAGTCAGACTAGTCGGAGAACTGGGAAGGGGGGAGGTTTGAGAGAGAGAGAGGGGGGAGCCAAAGGTTACTTGAAGTTAGAGAAATCAATATTCTTATTGCTGGGGTGTAAGTTACCCAAACGAAATATGAGGTGCTGTTCCTCCAATTTGCTCTGGACCTCACTCTGACAATGGAGGAGGCCCAGGACAGAAAGGTCAGTGTGGAATGGGAGGGGGAGTTAAAGTGTTTAGCAACCTTTAAAAAAAATGACAGTTTTCAAAGTCTCGGCGTCAGGTCCACAAATAACATTGTTATCACGGAAAAACACTGATCAGTTTATCCCAGATTCCCCCATCAGCCCCCCCCCCCCCCCCCCGCCCAACACAATTTACATAGATCTCAAAACAAAACGCGGGTCCTTCACAATTGTGGCGCAGCGGTTGAGTTGCCGCCTTGAACAACGCCAGAGACCCGGGTTGGGTTATTGGTAGGGGACGATCAGCCATGATCACAATGAATGGCGGTGCTGGCTCGAAGGGCCGAATGGCCTCCTCCTCCGCCTATTTTCTATGATCCTGACCACGGATGCTGTCTGTACGGAGTTTGTCCGTTCTCCCCGTGAACCGTGTGGGTTTTCCCCGTGTGCCCCGGCTTCCTCCCAAACTCCCAAGTTGAACGTGCGGGTTTGTAGTGGCTTCAGTAAAGATTGCAAATTATTCTTAGTGGGATAGTACTAGTCGGCGCGGTGGGCTAAAGGGCCTGTTTCCGCGCTGTGTCTCCAAACTAAAAAACTAAAACGAAACAATTGCTTAAATAAACATCACCTAATCGATAGATGTAGTCATCGCGAACTTTGGAATTTGGCTTTCACACTTTATGCTGAAAAATATATATATATATATTTATCCTCGGAGCAACCTATCGTTTACTAAAAAAATATTGGTTTCTACCTGGGTGAACGGATCATGGCTAAGGAATATCCAAGACGAATGTATCGTATGCGGGAGCGCAATCAATTCTCGCAGGTTGCACCCTCTTCTAATGGAAATCATGTCCATTAACAGTCAACTTTGTGGGGATGTCTGCCATCAATTGATCCAACTGCATCGCCGGACCATCAGCAAGGCTCGAATACGACCTTTAAGTTTGGCATCAGGGCTAAAAAAAAATAGCGCCCTGTGGGTTGGGAACCTGTGGATTGGCCCGGGATGCAATGGGAACCGAGTGGAGTTGAGAGATGGGATTGGCGCTCACACCATTACTGCTCCCAGCCGCGGGGTCGCAACGCCAATTGATGGATTTACCCCCCCTCAATCCCACCCGCCTGACACCCCCCTCCCTCCCCTACTGCCGAGTTGGTCTGAACAGTCTCGTCTCCACCCACACCTGCCTCAAGTCCCCGCGTTGCAATTGTCGTTGGTGTACCGCAGTTTCTGATCGTCGCCAGTGGTGACCTGGCTGAGATTCACGTCTTGCTCCAGGCTGGTCGCCTTGTACTTGGTGGACGTCTGCCATTTGCCCCTTTTCTTGAGCAGGTGGTGTCCCACCCCGGCGAAGACCAAAGTCAGCACGGCGATGGCGAACAGGCTGCCGAGGACGACCGCCAAGGACAAGCCGGCCCTGGCCGGGAGCTCTGGCTCGCCGGCGCCAGTGGTCGGGACGTCAGGCTGGGGGGAGCCGGAGCCTTCTTCCACCTCGCATGTGGTCCCGTCTTCAGACGGTTGGTAGCCGTCCCCGCATTGGCACTTGGAGCCACTGGAGGTGGCGATGCAGGGGCGGGAGTGAGCGCCGTTGTCCCCGTGGCTGTGGCAGATCCGCGTGTCGCCGTTGATAATGTAATCGGTAGGGCAGAAGCAGCCTAAGACACCGATGCAACGGGCCGGGCACTGCTTGGATTCGCAAAAGAAGACGCACTTGGTGTGGTCCTCGGGATCCGGCTCGAAGCCGCTCTGGCAGGAGCAAGTGAAACTTCCATGTGTGTTGCCGCAAATGTCATGATCGCACCGCTTGCCTTCCGCGCACTCGTTGATGTCCTCGCATTTGCGGTCCCCGCCCAGCCGGTAGCCGCTGGGGCAGCTGCATGTGTAGCTCCCCATGGCGTTATTGCAGACCTGGTGGCAGGGAGACTGCAGGCACTCGTCCACGTCCAAACAGCCCTTGTGGTCGGAGTCCAGCCGGTAGCCGTCCTCGCAGACGCAGAGCGGCGAGCCGGCCCGCACCTCGCAGCGGTGCCCGCACCTCAGCCCCTCGCACGGGTCTATCTCCCCGCAGCTCCGCTTGTCCCCCTCGTCCAGCCGGTAGCCCGGGCGGCAGCTGCAAGCCGGCGGCGGCCCGTCTCGGCAAACGTGTTGGCAACCCCCGTTCCCCGCCCGGCAGGGCCAAGGAGCCGTGCCCGCGGGCAGCCAGCCCCGGCTGTCGTTGCATCTCAGCGGCTCCTCGCCCGGGCTGACCAGGGCCACGGTGCCAGGCGGCAGTGCGGAAAAGTCGGAGCCCTGGGGGCCGAAGGGCAGGTGGTAGACGGCGGCCGTGCCGTTCGCCAGTGGGGAGCAGCTGCCGTTGTAGCGGTACTCGCACAGGACCCCGTCCGCCTTCACGTTGCACGGCTGCTCCAGCCACAGCCCGTCGCCGGAGACCACCACGCAGCGGGGTCCGCAGGAGGAGTTGGACGCCGGAGACCAATTGGTGTAGTGGGTAGTGTCGCTGTCCCCGTCCACCCAGCGGTAGCCCCGCAAGAGGCTGCTGTTGTCGGGGCACGCCTTGTGGTGGAGTTGCAGCCCCAGCCAGTAGCGGGATCGGGGCTGAGCGCCGGCCGCCTGCAGCAGCGCCGACACGGCCTCGGCCGCCACCGTGGTCCGCACGGTCACCGCGTCTCCCCCGTCCTTCTTGCAGGCGCTCCGGGCCATGTTAAACTTCCTGCCCTCAGCCCGCAAAGTGTAGCAGAAACCGTCCACGCAGACGGCCGGCGTCGGCACTTCCTCGTCCTGCGATTCCGAAAGCGCCGTGGACGCCAAAGCGCAAAGGGCGACCCAAGCCACAATCATCTTCTCTCTCTCTCTGTGTCTGTCCCTTCAGTCTGAACGGCCACTGCTTGGTCCGCTCCGAAGCCCCCCCTTTCCTCTCTGGTCCCGATTTCTCCCCGAAGCTCAGATTTAAATACACTTGGCCTCTCGGCTGCACAAGGAAGGAAGTTCGTTAATAGGTTGGGTCTGTGATGCAAGGGATTTGAGTGGTTTGCCGTTTCCCTGCCAAATACCCCCACGCCCTTTGGAGCGGGTTCCCGCAACTGTGCAAGGAGACACCACTAGTTGCTGCCTCTAACTTTTTAATCTCCCTTTCGCGAAGGCGGACGCGCATCGCCGGAAGGTTGTAGAGGTGTTTCCTAACTTGGTAACGCCACTCACTCTCGGTCACGTACTAATGTCACGATTCAAGTTGGAACATCGTAGCTCGGGGAGGAGGGAGGGGGAACGCTGTAATCTCGAACAAGAGCTCTTAGCTCTGATGATAGACACAAAATGCTGGGGTAACTCAGCAGGACAGGCAGCATCTCTGGAGAGAAGGAATGGGTGACGTTTCAGGTCGAGACCCTTCTTCAGACTGAGAGTCAGGGCGGGAGGGTGGGGATGGGAGTCTAGAGAGAGGGAAGTGTAAGGTGTGAAAACGAGAAATCAACGCAGATGTGAATAAGGAAATGTGGAAGGTGGTTAAATGAGTCCTCGCATGAGTGCAGGAAGTAGCACCGAAGCAGATGTCAATGTAACGGAGATAGAGTTCGGGGATAGGGCCAGTGTACGCCTGGAACAGGGATTGTTAGATACATTGCTACATAGAAAATAGGTGCAGGAGTAGGCCATTCGGCCCTTCGAGCCTGCACCGCCATTCAATATGATCATGGCTGACCATCCAACTCAGTATCCCGTACCTGCCTTCTCTCCATACCCCCTGATCCCTTTAGCCACAAGGGCCACATCTAACTCCCTCTTAAATATAGCCAATGAACTGGCCTCAACTACCCTCTGTGGCAGAGAGTTCCAGAGATTCACCACTCTCTGTGTGAAAAAGTTTTTTCTCATCTCGGTCTTAAAGGATTTCCCCCTTATCCTTAAGCTGTGACCCCTTGTCCTGGACTTCTACAACATCGGGAACAATCTTCCTGCATCTAGCCTGTCCAACCCCATAAGAATTTTGTACGTTTCTATAAGATCCCCTCTCAATCTCCTAAATTCTAGCGAGTATAAGCCGTCTATCCAGTCTTTCTTCATATGAAAGTCCTGACATCCCAGGAATCAGTCTGGTGAACCTTCTCTGCACTCCCTCTATGGCTATAATGTCCTTCCTCATATTTGGTATGTTCAACGTATCCTACCAAGGGGCAGGCATAGCTGGGAACCCATGAGAGTGCCCATAGTTAAAAAGTAGCTTGAAATGTAGAATAGTTAATTGTTAGCTGTGGGGAAGGTGACAACGAGGCATACAGTCAGTAAAATTTAATCGGGAGGACTTGAACTAGTCGGAGAACGAGGATGGGGATAAGGGGGTGGGGATGAGAGAGAGGGAAAGCAAGAGTTACTTGAAGTTAGAGAAACCAAAACTCATACCGCTGGGGTGTAAGTTGCCCAAGCGAAATATGAGGTTCTGTTCCTCCAATTTATGCTGGGCCTCACTCTGACAGTGGAGGAGGCCCAGGAGAGAAAGGTCAGTGAGATGGGTTGACAGAATGTCACACGCACTGTGATTTCTGGCCCTTTTGTTTCCTACTTGAGGTTTACTAGGTCTGAGACTTCAGTGAGATGTTCAAGATGTGGACTCTTATACATCGGCGAGACCAAACTTAGTCTGGTCGAACGTTTCACTGAACACCTTCGCTCAGTCCGTCTGAACCCTACCTGATCTCCCCGTTGCTAAACACTTTAATTCTCCTTCCCATTCCCACACAGACCTTTCTGACCTAGGTCTCCTCAGTTGTCAGAGTGAGGCTAAATGCAAATTGGAGGAACAGCATCTCATATTTAGCTCGGGCAGCTTACAGCCCAGTGGTATGAATATTGCAGGCCCGTATGAAGCTTTTCAAAAAGGGGGGTGGCATGACAGGATTACAAAAACCTATGTGCGCGCAGCCAGTCGCGGCTGGGGTCCAGGACCCGCTTAAGGGCCCTGGAAGCTCTGGGGTTTTAGATGCTCTCTGGTGCATTCTGAGCCTTATTTTGGAGGATTTTTGCACCAAATTTATGACCAATATTTCAGAAATAATTTTGGTTGAGTCAAGAGTGTGTGTGTGTGTGTGTTTATTTGTTTGTGTGTGATCGCATCTATTCGAAAAAAATGGCACACGAACGGGAAATTCTTTACATATTCCTGTAGAGTTTTATCCCGTGGAGTCCAAAATTGTCCTATCTGAAAAATTCATGCTTTATTTCTCGAGTTATTTATGAAAATGTTCCCAAATCTGAAATGTCTTCGAAAATAGAAGCCGAGTGGCTTTGGCTGATGACGTCACAATGGCTCTGCGTGCTGCGTCTGCGCTGTGAGTGACGTCCCTCCCGCGAGCTGCCCCCCCCCCCGCCACTCCCCCGGGAGATGCCGATCCCCCGCTAGCTGCCCCCCTGGGTCACGGGCTGCCCGACCCCGCAAGTTGCCGACCCCTTCCCCCTTCCTGTGTGTATGTATTTATTTGTTCGTAGCTGAAGATTGCGGCGGCCTTTGGTCAACACTCGCCCGCTCGTGCCTCGGCTCGGGCCCTGTACCCGAGAGCTCCCGCGAACTCCCGAGAGCTTTGGTCGACGCACGCTCGCGGGAACAGAAGACGCAGAAAGAACGAGCATGTCAGGCCTTGTACCACCGAGAGATCCCTCTCTCCCCTCTATCTCTCTCTCCCTCCCCCTCTCTCTCACCCTATCTCCCCCCCTTTCCCGCCCCCTCTCCCTCCTCTCTCTCCCTCCCCTCTCTCCCTCCCCACTCTCCCCCCCTCACTCCCTCCCCTCTCTCCCCCCTCTCTCTCCCTCCCCTCTCTCTCCATCCCTCTCTCCCCCTCCTCTCCCCCCCTCCTCTCACCCCCCCTCTCTCCCCACCATTCTCTACCCCCTTCCCCCCTCTCTCTCCCTCCCACGCAGCATTGGAGAGCCCGTGGCAGGTGGGGGGGTGGCGGAAGGCGGGGGCGAGCGGGAGGGGTGGGGGAGATGAGGCGAGGGGCCCGGCCAGAGCGGCGTTTGGTGTCGGGGTGACAGTAGCTGCCAGGACTGGGTTCAGATTCAGTGGTTCCCGCTCCTGCCCGGCGACGGGAGAACGGTCTCCCCGGACCCTCTCCCTGGATGCCAGGCGAGGCTCCGACGCTGTGGATGGAGGCGATGGACCGGGCGGGATGACACCGCAGCCCCGGGCCCGGAGAAGCGGGCACCTCTTTTTTTTCCAAATCATCCCACGGGCCAGAACCAGAATTTCCTTCAAAGTGGAAACACTGATTGCGCTCCAATTTCTTGGGATATTTTTTATCTCTGGGAAAAATAGGGGCGACCGCACCCATCGCACCCCCCCCCCCCCTTCGGACGGCCATGTATTATGGTCACTGTTGCCCAAGGGGCTTTGCACAACAAGATCGTTAACTAATCCTTCCTCATGACATAATACCCAGTCTAGGATGGCCTGTCCTCTAGTCGGTTCTTCTGTATACATTCCAGGAATTCCTCCTCCTCAGCACTGCTACCAATTTGGTTGGCCCAATCTATATGTAAAGCCACCCATGATAACTGATGTGCCTTTGCTACACGCATTGCGACACTAATTTCCTACTTGATGCTATCCCCATCCTCCCTATTGCTGTTTGGTGGTCTGTATACAACTCCAACAAGCGTTTTCTGCCCTTGGCTATTTCGCAGTTCTACCCACACCGATCCTACAGCATCCAAGCTAACGTCTCTCCTTGCTATTGCATTAATCTCCTCTTTAACAAGCAATGCTACCCCACCTCCTCTTCCTTTCTGTCTATCCTTCCTGAATATCGAATATCCCTGCATGTTTAGCTCGCAGCCCTGGTCACCCTGGAGCCATGTCTCCGTAATTCCAACTATATCACATTCCTTAACTACTAACTGCACATTCATTTGATCCACCTGCTGGATCCAGAGCTACCAGCCTTGGAGGGCATCTACCACACACGGTGCCTCAGGAAGGCCGTCAGCATCCATAAGGACTCATCACACCCTTGTAACGGACTGCTTGTACTACTTCCCTCCGGCAGACGTTACAAGGCCTTCTACGCCCAAACCTCCAGACTCAGAAACAGCTTTATTCCAAGAGCTCCGAACCGGCCCTGCTGAGTGCCCCCCCACCCAACCCCCCTGGACAGTCTCCCTCGGATGGTCACGTCACTCAACTTGCTTGCTTATTTATTTATTTTACTTTTCCTGTACATCGGTGGAGCTGCATACTAAATCTCGTTGCACTGACGTGCAATGACAATAAAAGATATTATTATTATTATTATTATTATTATTATTATTATTATTATTATTATGAATGCTCCTTGCATTAAGGCACAAAGCTTTCAGGTTTGTTTTTCTTATCTCCCTTTTATCTTTTCCTTCTGTCCTCCCTTTATGTCCCTCTGTCTCCGTGCATTGGGTCCCATCCCCCTGCCCTGTTAGTTTAAACGTGTCCTTTCCTACACTCTCTTTCCCGTTAACTTACATACGCTTCTACGTGGTTGACTCCACCCACCCTCCACTGTTTAGTTTAAACCCACCTGTGTCGCACTAGCAAACCTGCCTGCCAGAATGTCAGTCCCCCTCCAATTAAGGTGCACCCGTCCCTTTTGTACAGGTCACCTCTGCCGCAGAAGAGATTCCAGTGATCTAGAAACTAAATCCGTGCACCAGCTCCTCAGCCACACATTAAGATCCCCAATCTCCCAGTTCCCACCCTCACTAGCACAAGGTACTGGAAGTAACCCAGTAATAAAAGCCTAGAAGTCCTGCTTTTCAGCCTCCTACCTAGTTCTCTGTACTCACGTTGCAGAACCTCCTTCCTCTTCTTACCCACATCATTTGTGTCTACATGCACAACTACATCCGGCTGTTCACCTTCCCTCACGAGGATGTTCTTAAGTCGGTCTGTCGCGCCAGCGAAGGGCTTGGACTCTGGCGCAGTGAATATTAAAACTTCATTGCTGAGGATCCGGGCGTCACAGGAAGGGTTCCTCACTGTTTGTGTGGCCCCATTCAACAAGTACCGTCTTCTAAATATATCCACATTTTAATGTAAACAAAAAAGACACAAAGTACTGGAGTGACTCGTCAATGAAATGACTTTGGATAATTGCCCTGTCTTTGGGAACCAGGCTACTTCTCCTTCCGGGGCTGTCGACAGCACAGTTTAGTTAATTGTCACGTGTACTGAGGTACAGTGAAAAGCTTTTAGTTTTTTAATTTTAGAGATACAGCGCGGACACAGCCCTTCGGCTTTACCTGCACGTTGACACTACTCGACACACACCAGGAACAATTCTACCAAGACAATTAACCTACAAGCCTATACATCTTCGGAATGTGGGAGGAAACCGAAGATCTCGGAGAAAACCCAGGTCATGGGGAGAACGTGCAAACTCCATATAGACAGTACCCGTAATTGGGATCAAACTCGGGTCTCAGACTGAAAAAGAAGGGTCTCGACCCGAAACGTCACCCATTCCTTCCCTCCAGAGATGCGGCTTGTCCCGCTGAGTTTCTCCAGCATTTTGTGTCTACCTTCTGTGTAATCCAGCATCTGCAGTTCCTTCCTTCCTACACAAGGAACTGCAGATGCTGGTTGACTAAAAATGTCACAAGCGCTGGAGAAACTCAGCAGGTCAGGCAGCAGCCCAGGAGAATATGAATAGGTGACGTTTTGGGTCGGGACACTTTTTCAGACTGATTGTGCAGGAGAGGTGGGGGGAGGGAAAGTTAGAAGAGAGGAGGAGTAGGACAAAGCGTGGCATGTAATTGGTGAACGCAGGTGAGAGGGTGGACTTGATGGGCAGATATTGGACAAAGGCCAGCAATGTAAAATAAGTACGAGACAAATGGTGAAAGAGTTGCGAATTGTGAAGCCAGAGGATGGAATGTAGGTGGTGGGGGGGAGGGGGGAAATTGGTGTGAGTCTCGGTGGGGCACAGGGGAGGGAAGAAAGAGGGGTGTGGGGGAGATAGAGGACAGGGGGTTGTTAGAGGTTACCTAATAATGGATAAGTCCTTGTTCACATGGGTTTGTAAGATCGTGATATTTTCTGATGAGTAGATATGAATAGCAGACCCGCTGAAATTAATCTAGTCTCATCCTTAAGTTGGAATGATTAAATTTTCTTTTCATCAGACGATACTCAATAGTGATCCAAGAGTCAAGAGTGTTTTATTGTCATATGTCCCAGATGGGACAATGAAATTCTTAGCAAACAGTGTGGGCGCATGCTCCACCTTCCTCTTCCATTTTTCACTGTTGATGAGAACTATTGTAACAGCTACACCAGTCGAAATCATTTATCTCAACACAAACCAGGAATCAAACCTGCAGGTGTGGTCTATAACTTCACATTAAACTGTTTCACAAACAACCTGCTGCAGGTTGCCAGGCAAATCCTTGATATCTACACTCTGTGGGAATACAGTGTTTGTAATGTCAGCCTTTTAGCATTTATTCATTCTATATCTTGTCTGAAATCAAAGTAGAATATGAGGTGAAGGCAGATTAAGTAAACTTTTATTAAAAAATATAATTACAGCAACGTACCGAGATTACCTACACATTTTTATTATTTTCTCTATCGTTGAGAACATTTACATTTTCCATGTTAAAAGTTTTCACAAGTATGCCCACAAGCTGCACTCATAATAAACAACACATTCTTCCTGCATTTTTTAAAAATCCAATCCATCAGCTTTATAATAGAGAAACAGAGAACTGCAGATGCTGGTTTACAAAAGAGGCACAAAGTGCTGGAGTAACTCAGCAGGTCAGGCAGCATCACTGGAGAACATGGACAGGTATTTCAAATAACCCTTGCACTCCCTCTCTCTCCATCACTCCCCCGCCCTAGTCGTCCTCTTCCATCACCAACAATGGACCATTGTGGGCTCCACCTTCCCCTAGTCATCAGTGCTGGCTCTGATTTGTTCTGTATCTTTTCATACCTCTAGTTCCCCTCTCCCCTGACTGTCACTCTGAAGAAGGGTCACGACCCAAAACGTCACCTATTCCTTTTCTCCAGAGATGTTGCCTGCCCTGCTGAGTTACTCCAGCATTTTGTGTCCATGGACAGGTAATGTTTCAGGCTGGGACCCTTCTTCAGATTGATTGCAGGAGTGGGGAGGGGCAGGATGAAAGCTGGAAGAGAGGAGGGGCAGGACAAAGCCTAGCAGGTAATCGGTTGATACAAGTGAAGGTTAATGTATAGGCAGATGATTGCACAGTTGAAGTGCAGGAGAGCGGCGGAGGGGAACAGTGAATGAGGGTTTCAAAGAACTCGCCTCTCATTGCAGAGAGCAGGAGCCTGAAGAAAGGTCCGGACCCAAAATGTCACCTGTCCATGTTCTCCAGAGATGCTGCCTGACCCGCTGAGATTCTTCAGCATTTGTATCTATTTATTTAAAGAATATTATAATAGACTTGGGCTCCTTTCCTGAGTTATGCCAGCAGTCTGCCCAAGCAAACCTCATGGTAAAGTACAAAGCAGACAGCTGTAATTATCATTGTATAACTTAATTGTTATCATTGCACTTTCAAGGATAGTTGATTTCTCATCAAGCAGGGATCCACGTTTTGGAGCAATGTGTACAGTTTATCTATCTGCTCTTGGTGAAAATATTTACAAGAAGCCAGGACTTAATTTTTGCTGCCTCGTTTTGGTGGTTATCGAGGGAAATACGAGGCCCAATTTTCCTCTCCGAAAAATAACTATATTGAATTTGAAAGCTATTAAAGGAATATGGCCGGGCAGAAACATGGCATTAGTATGGGATTAGTATGGACTTGAAGGGCTGAAGGGCCTGCTTCTGCAATCTATGGCTCTATGACTCTTTAGATCTTAGCCGCTCTGCTCAACATTACAAGGAAGCTATAAGGAACAATAAAAAGAAGGTCATTTTTCATTTAGCCTGCAGGTATTAATGTGCATGAATATAAATTGTTGGAGTAACTCAGCGGGTCAGGCAGCATCTCTGGAGAAAAAGGATGGATGATGTTTCAGGTTGATCCCTTCTTCAAACCATCAGTTCCTTTCTACATGGTATTAAGGTGCAGACCGATAGTGATTTACTTGAGTTGATGGTGATATCTTTGCTCACCATCGAACGATTGATTAAACCAATAACGTTGCCTATTTCCATCGCTCCATAGATGCTGCTGCATCCGCTGAGTTTCTCCAGCACTTTTGTCTACCACACTGTTCATTGATGATGACCGTATTTTAATACTCCTATCATGGCCTTTTATTTTTTTACCTAAAACAACAATTCTGATTTATAACATGTCCAGATTTTGTTTGGTTTCTCAAGAACATCAGAATTCCACACAAGGGTTCGAGCCAGTGTCATTTGCCCCACAAAAGAATATTTCACAAAACCAATGTTGCTCTTTGCAGTGCAGATAGAGACAAAAAAGCTGGAACAACTCAGCGGGTCAGGCAGCATCCCAAGAGAAAACTAATAGGCAATGTTTGGGGTCAAGCCCCTTCTTCAGACACTTCTTAGGACAAATAAATGAAAGATGTGCAGAAAGCATTGATAATCAAAGAAAAGTGGAGCCCACAATGGTCCATTGTTGGCTGTGGGATAGGTGATAATGAGTTGAGGCCTACCAGAACCCCTGCAGTGATTTGCTACTGAGTTAAAATAGATTATTGCTGGTCCAAAATATACAGAATAAGCAGAAGTACTCTCTTCCCATAGTTGGCACAATTAAAATGATTTGGGTCTGAAGAAGGGTTTCGGCCCGAAACGTTGCCTATTTCCTTCGCTCCATAGATGCTGCTGCACCCGCTGAGTTTCTCCAGCATTTTTGTGTACCTTCAATTTTCCAGCATCTGCAGTTCCTTCTTAAACACATACATAAAATGATTTGGGGTTCATTTGCAATTGCAAGTTGCGTGTTTCTAGAAATGTGCTGTCTCTGTGGAGTTTGCACGTTCTCCCTGTGACCGAGGGGGAACGTCCCTCACACCCCAAAACACATACGTGTAGTTAGTCATCTACTGCCTTGAAAATGGCGTCACAAGTAGATAGGGTGATCAAGAAGGCTTTTGGCACATTGATTTTCATCAGTCAGTGTATTGAGTGTAGAATGTGTAGAAAGGAACTGCAGATGCTGGTATATATCAAAGATATACACAAAGTGATGGAGCAACTCAGTGGATCGAGTAGCATCTCTGGAGAAAAAGGATGGGTGATGTTTCGGGTCGGGACCTTCGGATATAAGGAAAGGAACTGGAGGTAAGAAAATTGTATTTTCACACAAAGGGTGTTGGGTGTATGGAACAGGCTATCAGAGGAGGTAGTTGAGGCAGGGGCCAGCCCAACATTTAAGAAGCAGTTAGATAGGTACATGAATAGGACAGGTTTGGAGGGATATGGACCAAATGCTGGCAGATGGGACTAGTGTAGCTGGGACATGTTGGCCAGTGTGAGCAAGTTGGGCTGAAGGGCCTGTTTCCGCACTGTATCACTCTGACTAAGAAAAAGCAATTTGTTGCCAGCCTTGCTTTGGTCTGACCTTTTCCTTCCTCCAGTC
Source organism: Malacoraja senta (assembly GCA_038087875.1). NCBI lineage: Eukaryota > Metazoa > Chordata > Chondrichthyes > Rajiformes > Rajidae > Malacoraja > Malacoraja senta. The sequence goes on along the minus strand of CM075978.1, from coordinate 93,590,919 downwards.
CCCCCCACCACCCCCCCCCACTTTCAGTCTGATGAAGTGTTACATAGATACATAGAAAATAGGTGCAGGAGTAGGCCATTCGGCCCTTCGAGCCTGCACCGCCATTCAATATGATCATGGCTGATCATCCAACTCAGTATCCCGTACCTGCCTTCTCTCCATACCCCCTGATCCCTTTAGCCACAAGGGCCACATCTAACCCCCTCTTAAATATAGCCAATGAACTGGCCTCAACTACCCTCTGTGGCAGAGAGTTCCAGAGATTCACCACTCTCTGTGTGAAAAAGTTCTGACCCAAAACATCACCCATCCCTTTTCTCCAGAGATGCTGCCTGACCCACTGAGTTATTCCAGCACTTTGGGTCTATTGAGTATTGAAGTTGGGAGGTCATGTTACAGTTGCACAAGACAATGTTAAGGCGACATTTTGAGTAGTTTAGAGTTAAGGCCACATTAAGCTGGAAAGGGTGCAGAAAAGATTTATGAGGATGTTGCCTGGACTCGAGGGCCTGAGCTATAGGGAGAAGTTGAGCAGGCTAGGACTTTATTCCTTGGAACATAGAAGGATGAGAGGTGATCTTATAGAGGTGTACAAAATAATAAGAGGAATAGATCGGGAAAATGCACTCTCACACAGAGTAGGAGAACCGAGAACCAGAGGATATAAGCTGAGGGGCGGGGGGTGATTTAATAGGAACCTTTATGGCAACTCCTTTACATAAAGAGTATGGTATGGTCATGGTACTTTATTTCTCACATGTACCTGCAATGAGATTCATTTATGTATACAGTTCAGTACGTATCACTATACATTAGCACTTAGAGGGTGGTAGGTATATGGAACGGACAGCCAGAGGAGGTAGTTGAGGCAGGCATTGTAATACGTTTAAGAAACATTTAGACAGCTACATGGCAGGTGGGACTAGTGTAGATGGGGCATGTTGGTCGGCGTGGGCAAGTTGGGCCGAAGGGCCTGTTTCCACTTTGTATGACTCGTTACTGCAAATTGCCCTGTTGTGGTGAGTGATTGGTGAATGGGAAGTCGATAAGCATGCGAGATACAGTAGGGTATAGGGAGATGGTGCGTTGTGAGAGCCACTGTATTATCGATGGGCCAAATGGCCTGTACCTGTGTGGTGGCATCGTATCGTATCGTGGCATGGAAGTGTGATAGATATTCAGCAGGTCAGGCAGCATCTGTGGAGAGAGAGACAGTTAATTCGTCAGGTCTGGGATAGACCTGCCTATCTTTCTTTCTGAAGGCGCAGGCGGGTGTGAAAGATACGAGCTCTGGAGGTGAACAAATACGCGCGGCCTCTGGTTTATTGAATAGGTCTCTGGTCTACACTTCGGTTTGGCTGGCTTCAATCTCGATGTAGTTGTCTCTTGTGCGGCTGCACTTGACATACGGAGCCCTGAATTTGGATTGTCCCGCCGCCTGCACCCAGCTGTAGTAGTCCCCGGCGTTGCTCACCTCCTTCTTGCGCAGCCGGTAGCGAAGGCACAGGGTGAGGCCCCACCACGCACAGGAGGAGTAGGAGGACGGCGACCGAGACCAGCGCGCCCCTCAGGTACCACGACAGGCCGGGGAGCGGTCCTGGATCTGGTCCCGGTCCCAGCTGGGAGGAGTAACGGGGGACAAGGGCCGGGGCACGGGTCTCCGCCGCCAAACTGCTGAGCCTGCGACGACCTCTGGTTTCTTCTGGCTGAGCGGAGGAGGTCCCAATGCGAGGGGTGGCCGAGTCGACAGCGTGGAGCACCAGAGGAGCGAGTGTTGTGGGACTCCGGTCTCCCACCGTGGTGTCCGGGGTGTGGGGGGTGGTGTCCCGGTCCGTCGGGAGGCAGCTCACTCCGTCTTGCCCCAGCTTGCTCCCTCGGCTGCAGGAACACTCGAAGCTGCCCTCGTTGTTGGAGCAAGTCCCCACGAGGGGCTGGACTCGCACTCGTCGAGATCGGCGCAGGAGTGAGCGCCTCCTGGTTGTAGCGGTAGCCGGCTCTGCACTGGCACCGGTAGGAACCGACGGTGTTGCGGCAGGTGTGGTGGCAGGGGCGGCCGGCGCACTCGTCCAGGTCCACGCAGCGGCCGCCGATCATCGCGTAGCCCCGGGCGCAGTCGCAGCGAAAGCCCCCCGGGGTGTTGAGGCAGAGCTGGGGCAAGGTCGGCTCAGGCACTCGTCCGTGTCCTCGCAATTGCGCCCGTCCCCCGCCAGCATGTAGCCCGACGGGCAAACGCACTGGTACTCCAACAGGTGGCTCATGCACTTGAACTGGCACGGGTGGCCCTTGCACGGGTCCCGCGGCTCGCAGGAGCGTTGGTCGGCTTCCAGCTGGTACCCAGCCTTGCACTGGCACCGGTGGCTTCCTCCTGCCCCACCACCACCACCACCACCACCACCACCGTCTCCCCCTTCTCCTCTGACCCCG
>CM075978.1:93550995-93583495 GCA_038087875.1 Malacoraja senta | reverse complement strand
ACCGCGCATCACTGCCTACGTCACCACACACCATGCGCGCGTAATGCACACCATGCGCACGTATTGTGCACCATGCGCACGTATTGAGCACCAAGCACGCTTCACATGCGCGGCACGACGCGCGCGTCTTGCGTCATGACGCGTAAATGATGTCGCGTAAATTACGCGCAAATGACGCCCAAGTGAGTCAGGCCCTTAACCCTATCCCACACACTTGGGACAATTTATATATTTTTTACCAAAGCCAATTACCTACAAACCTGTACGTATTTGGAGTGTGAGAGGAAACAGGAGCACCTGCAGAAAACCCACGCGGTCACAGGGAGAACGTACAAAGTCTGTACTGACAGCACCCGTAGAGTCATAAATCCTTTGGCCCAACTTGCCCACACTGGCCAACATGTCCCAGCTACACTAGTCCCATCTGCCTATGTTTGGTCCATATCCCTCCAAACCTGTCCTATCCATGTTCCTATCTAACTGTTTCTTAAACATTGGGATAGTCCCATCCTCGACTACCTCCTCTGGCAGCTTGTTCCATACACCCACCACCCTTTGTGTGAAAAGGTTACCCCTCAGATTCCTCTTAAATCTTTTCCCCTTCACCTTAAACCTATGTTCTCTGGTCCTCAATTCATCTACTCTGGCAGGATCAAACCTGGGTCTCTGGCGATGTAAAGGGCCTGTCCCACTGCGGGGACCTAATTTGCGAGTTTAGAAGAGTTTGTGCTCGACTCAAACTCACAGCATGGTCGACACGTGGTCCTAGGAGGTCTATGTAACTTTCCTTCATGCTCGAGAGAAGTTCCCGCATACTCGAGGCCTCAGTTTGGAGTATTTTTTAGCATGCTGAAAATTCTCCGCAAGTAAAAATTGGTCGGCATGGAAAAAAATCGATATTTTTTTTACTCGTAGGTTTAGTTGAAGTAGGTCGTAGTAGGTCGGCATGTTATTCATAGATAATCGAAAGCAATCGAAGGTAATCAAAGGTAGTCGAAGGTAGTCGTCGATAGTGTTAAGTGGCTGTCCCACTTGGGCGACCTAATTGGCGAGTTTAGAAGGGTTTAGGAGAGTTTGAAAAATGACATGTTGAAGACGTCCTTCGACTATGTAGAAGACCTCCTTCGACCTCCTTCGACTATGTTGAAGACTAGCTTCGACTAGCTACGATTACCTACGACTAACTTCGGGAAAGTTCGTCGCCGAACAGTGGAGAGTGAAGACGACCTCCTTCGATCTCCTTCGACCTCCCTTCGACCTCCCTTCGACCTCCCTTCGACTATGATGAATACTATCTACGACTACCTTCGATTACCTTCGAGTACCCTCGATTACCCACGAATAACATGCCGACCTACTACGACCTACTACAACCTACTTCAACTAAACCTACGAGGAAAAAAAGTATCGATTTTTTTCCATGGTGACCTTTTTTTACTTGCGGGCATTTTTCAACATGTTGAAAAATACGCCGCGACCTAGCTGAGGCCTCGAGTATGCGGGGACTAATCTCGAGCATGAAGGAGAGTTAAGGGGCTGTCCCACTTGGGCGACGTAATCCACGAGTCCAGAAGAGTGTCTTCGCCCTTCAAGCTCGAGGGCACTCGCCTGGAAATCCTTGAGCTGGATCGACCGTCCGTATTGAAACCGCGAGCTGAATCGACCGACTGCACACACACACACACACACAAACACATCGCAAAGGTGGGGGCCAGGGAAAGCAGGGGAGTGCTGTCTGAAATTCACACCCGCGATGAAGAAGAAGGTTAAACGGCTGCACAGTGTACGGTAAGTCCTTTAGAGAGCGCAGAGGGGGTGGGGAGGTGGGGAGAAGTGGAGAGAAGGGGAGAGAGGGGGAGAGAAGGGGAGAGAAGGGGAGAGAAGGGGAGAGAAGCGGGGAGAACAGGTGAGAAGGGGAGAGAAGGGGGGGAGAAGGAGTGGAGACACTTTTAATAAGTATAATAAAGTTAGTGGGCATTTTACCTACCGGTAGGTCTTCCTTGGTCCTGAAAACTCCAATAAGCCAATTAAAATGCCCTATGCAAAGGAGATTGCCTACGGCTGCCCTCGACTGCCTGTAAGTAAATAGCGACCCCACTCTACTGCACTTCGAGTTAAAAATACCCATGCCGACCAAAGTTTACTCGCGGAAAAATTTTCAACATGCTGAAAAATTTTCCGCGATCTAGTTGGGGACACAAGTATTCGGGAACTTCCCTCCAGCATGAAGGAGAGTTCCAGCGACCTCGTAGGACCTCCTAGGACCACGTGTCGACCATGCTGCGAGATTGAAGGTCAAAGGTACTCTTCTAAACTCGCAGATTAGGTCGCCCAAGTGGGACAGCCCCTTTAGTATAATCGAAGGTAGTCGAAGGTGGTCGTCTCCACTCTCCACTATTCTATGTCCAATTTTCCCGAAGCTAGTCGAAGCTAGTCTTCAACATAGTCGAAGGAGGTCGAAGGAGATCGAAGGACGTCTTCTACATAGTCGAAGGAGATCTTCTACATATTCGTAGCAGGGCCGGATTTAGATGAAGAGAGGCCCTAAGCTATTTCATTTGTGAGGCCCCTCCCTCCCAATCCCCCACCCCCATGACTAGAGGACCATGACTACCCGACAGTGACAGTGTGACACTTTTAGATCCTACTGTATCCTACTGAGGTTACCAGAGTTGGGGGGACTAGCATTAGGACCCAGCGCAGTCAAACTCAGGGGAGTTGGAGTCTGCAGCGTGGAAACCTCAGGCCCGGTGCTGAGTCCAGGCTGCAGGTAAGGCGACGGCTGCGGGCTGCTGGAGAGCGGTGGAGTGGCCAGGGCCAGCGGGAAATCCCGGTGGGTGGGAAACCAGCCCCATCAGAGACTGTGAGCAGGGGTAACTATAGAAAGGACCATTCCACCAATCGTAGCGGGTGTCTGCTCGTTCCCACCCACCCTTTACCCCGCCCAGAGCCTTATCTCTTCTCCCCTGAAGCAGGCAGGTCGGGCACAGTCGGAGCTGGTTCTGACATTGTTGAACTTGCAGCCGCGCACCGACTCCAACACTCCTGACAGTTGAAAGGACAAGGCTCAGAAAATACGGATATGTCAAATGTTTTATGCACCTTGGTGGAGTGGGCCGAGGCCCCCCTAGATCTCGAGGCCCTAAGCTTAAGCTTGTCTAGCTTATACGTAAATCTGGCCCTGGTTGGAGGTTCTCTACATAGTCGAAGGAGGTCATAGGAGGTGTTCTACTTCCTGCCGCCCACAATGTGAACAAGGAATTTTATTGCTGCATATGCTGCATATGACAATAAACTACCATGAATCTGAGTCTCAAAGCCAACACCATTTGCAATATTTAATACAAAGCAGACAGCACGTATCAGCATGTGTGCACATGCACATTAAATAAAAACAGAACATCTCAGCTGAAGAGTAACATCATCTGTGGGAAGAAAAACAAAGTTCATGTTTTAGGATCAAGACCCTTTGTCAGATCTGGAAAGAGTGTAAAGAAGTCTACTGAGTTGCAGGCAAGGAAGAGGGGGGATGGGGAGGGGGGAGGTGGGGGAGAGGGAGGGGGGAGGAGGGAGTGGGGGTGGGGGGAGGGAGGGGGGGAGGGAGGGGGGAGGAGGGAGTGGGGGTGGGGGAGACATTTAGGAACATCAATGTTAGAGTTGAACTGATGTGACCATGACGATAAGATGGAAATAAGGTCATCTGATCAGTGAGTGGATGGGAATAAATAAAGTGAAAACATAGACAAAGGAACATAGTACCCCTGACTCAGTCTGAAGAAGGGTCTCGACCCGAAACGTCACCTACTCCTTTTCCCAGAGATTGCTGGCTGTCCTGCTGAGTTACTCCAGCTTTTTGTGTCTATCTTCTGTTTAAACCAGCATCTGCAGTTCCTTCCTACCCATAGACAAATGGATGTCAGAGTTGTCAAATCCAGAGCAGGAAGACACGCCTGGCATGTCCTCCATACCCGGAGAAAAATAAATAAACAAAAACACACATAGGCTGACCCAATGTCATGGAAAGACAACTGATACAGACAGAAATCATGTTACCTGAAGATATTGAATTCAATATCACACCCAGAAAGGGCACCGCACGATTGGCAGCCCCGCCAATAGTCTGTCTGTTCTTTCGTCTTTAAATTTTTTTTTTAGTGTCTGTTAAAAGTTTGTGTAAATGTTCTCCAGTTTGTTTTATGTGGGGGGGCAGGGGGTGGCGGTCGGGGGGAACTTTTTTTTTCAGTTTCTTACCTTGCCGGAGATGCGATTACTTTCCGGATCGCATTCTCCAGTCACTCTGCAGCCTACCATCGATGGAGCTGGAGGCCTCCTCGGACTGACCTTGGGCCCCACGGCGGGGCGTGGACTTAACATCGGAGTCGATCACTTGCCTGGGATCGCTCCAACTGCGGCCCGCGGACTTTATATCGGGAGCTTGCAGTCTCGGGAGAGCTCCAACGAACGCAGAGGCTCGACCAGCCCCGACGCGGGGTTCGATCGTCCGGCGCGGGGGATCTGACTTCGCCCCGATGCAGGAGCTGGTCTCCCTGACATGGAGGGCCAAAACGCGCCGGTTAAGGGAGTCAAGATCGTCCCATCAACGGAGGGTTCAAGGCCCCCGACCGTGGGAGAGCAAAGAGAAGAGATTGAACTTTTTTTCGCCTTCCATCACAGTGAGCAATGTGGAGGAGTCACTGTGATGGATGTTTATGTTAAAATGTGTTTAGTGTGTTCTACAGTCAACCTCCTGACCGACAGAGCTACATCCAAGCCTGGCAAATGCCCAGTCACCGTCAACGCAATCCCATCTCAACTAGTCAAGAATGGTCGATTAACAAACTCTGACCATGATTTCTCCCGCGAAGTGAGCAAAGAGGTGGCCGAGTCATGGAAAACTGACAGTGGACACGGACCTAACAATGGCTTTCACCTCAGAGGAAATGGCCACAGCATTCAAGATGTTGAAAGCAGGAAAGGCCCCCGGATCTGACAGCATACACCCGGAGTTTCTACTACATTCTGGAGATGCTGCTACCAACTGGATCCGACAATACCTGTCGACCTCCATGGAGAAGTGCAAAATCCAAAGACCTGGCGTCATGCAGCAGTCATCGCTCTCCCAAAGCCGAACAAGCCAAAGGATGATCCTAAAAGCTACTGGCCCATCTCGCTAATCTGCATCCCATACAAACTCCTTGAGAGGCTGATCCACAGGCATATCAACTCCATCATAAACCCCCAACTACCCCACGAGCAGGCTGGTTTCTGCCAAGGTCGAACTACTGCAGACCAGGTAACCCTCCTCACCCAAGACATCGAGGACTGCCTTGAGACAAATGAGACGGCAGGAGCTGTTGTTATAGATCTGACAGCTGCCTATGACACCGTGTGGCACCGGGGATTAACTGCAAAGCTATTTCGGGTGCTGCCAGACAGGCGCATGGTATGCTACATCATGGTATCAAACCGCAGCTTTGTGCTTAAGACCAGTGATGTACAGCAGAGTTGGCTACATAGCCTGAAGAATCGCGTCCCACAGGGATCCGTCTTGGCTCCGCTGCTTTTCACATGTACATCCATGACCTCCCAGACACCATCGCTGGAAAATATGGGTATTCTGAAGATCTAGCCATCCTGATGAGACACAAAGAGTGGAAGACAATTGAAAGCTCCTTGAGTCAAGACATGGGGACTTGGCAGTATACCTACAGTGGCGTCTAAAGCTGAGCGAAGACAAAACAACTTCAACAGCCTGGGGCTTCAACATCGGGAGAAAATTGGTGCAGGGGAGAGAAAAGACTTTGCCTTCCATCACAGTGAGGAGGAGATTCACTGTGATGGATGTTTTTCTGTAAATTGAATTGTTTGTGTGTCGTGTAGGAATTGTTTTGTTTGTATGGCTGTGGAAACGGAGTTTCGTTTGAGCCTGTTTGAGGCTCAAATGACAATAATAAAATCTAATCTAATCTAATCTAATCTAATCTAATCAACAAGGAAGCTAAGCAAGAGCTAACTGTCTTCGTTAACAACAGGTGCTTGGACTTCCAACAAACACCCACTTACCTCGACGCAAAGCTGGACAGGTCGCTTACATTTCATCAACACCAAGGTCATGGCACGTAGCGACCTCATCCGACGCCTGGCAGCAACAAGTTGGGGAGCCAGTCTATCAACTCTTCGCACCTTTGCCTTAGCTCTTGTGTATGCCCCAGCTGAATACTGCGCACCCATATGGAGTAGAAGTAGACATACTAGCCTGGTAGACATGAGCCTGAACAGCACCTTGCTAACCATCACTGGGTGCCTTCAACATTCTCCAGTCCAGCAGCTCCCTATACCTGCAGGCATTCCGCCTGCAGGGATCCGAAGGCAAGCAGCAACTCTGGCACTATCATTGTGCCATGGACCCAGATCACCTCCTCCATCAGGCTATCAGCAGAGAGCAGAGGCCACCCCGACTGAAGTCCCGTCACCCCTTTGCTCCACATGGAAAACAACTCCTAGCATCCATCCAGCCAACTGACACAAAAGCACTGGATAGCCACCAAGTGGTCACAGGAGTGGAAGGCAGCCTCATCTCCATTACACAGCTACATCTCTTCACCAGATAAAAGCTGTCCAGGGTCTGACCTCCCCAGAGGAGCATGGGTGAAGCTCAACAGACTTCGTACTGGAGTTGGCCGTTTTCAATGCCAGCATGTGGAGATGGGGACTCTGCCAGAGCCCAGCCTGTGAATGCGGAGCAGAACAATAGACAGCCAACCATGTCATCTCTGGGTGCCCGCTCTACCACCCACCAAATGGAGCTCAGGGCCTGGCAGACATTGACGCAGAGACAACAACCTGGCTGCTCAACACCCAGCTTGAGATCTAACTACTCCTTTGGTTTATGTTTCATTCGCAAGAAGAAGAGAAGTGTACACAAAAATGCTGGAGAAACTCAGCGGGTGCAGCAGCATCTATGGAGCGAAGGAAACAGGTAACGTTTCGGGCCGAAACCCTTCTTCAGTCTGAAGAAGGGTTTCGGCCCGAAACGTTACCTGTTTCCTTCGCTCCATAGATGCTGCTGCACCCGCTGAGTTTCTCCAGCATTTTTGTGTACCTTCGATTTTCCAGCATCTGCAGTTCCTTCTTTAACAAGAAGAGAAGTGTGTTCTGTTGCTTTTTATTTGTATGATTGACTTGGCAAATGAAATCCTCGTATGTTGCAAAACATACTTGGCTAATAAAGTATTATTGTGATTGTGATTGTGATTGTCTCTGGATGGTGGGAAGGGAAGAGGTGAAAGGACAAGTGCTGCATCATCTATACTCACAAACAGCCGTACGGAGGGGGCGGGCATTGTTGGTGGGGATGGAAAAATGGACCAGGGTGTCAGGAAAAGAACAATCCCTGAGAAATTCTGAAATGGGAGAAGGTTCCTTCCTGGTGGTGGAATCTCCTTGAAGGTGGTGCAAATTGCAGAGAATGATCTATTGAATGCAGAGCAGGTGCATTTTCATTTCCTTGCACATTTACGCTGCATGGAAAGTCTTCTCCTGTTATTTCCTCAGAGAAGCCAAGCAAAAGTGCATTTCAATCTCTGACCAAAATTCCAAATGTATTGAGAAATGTAAAGACACTTCCCTATGGATCGTAACTAATCTTCATTAGGAAGACACATGTCTATTTCAGTTTGTCTACTCTTTATAATAAGTCTTAATTACAGCTAAGCATCATAAGTTAACTCGAGGGCTTGAGCTATAGGGAGAAGTTGAGCAGGCTAGGGCTTTATTCCTTGGAGCGCAGGAGGATTAGGGGTGCTCTCATAGATGTGTATAAGATCACGAGAGGAATAGATAGGGTGAATGCACAGTCTTTTACCCAACGTAGGGGAATCTAGAACCAGAGGACATATGTTTAAGGTGAGGGGGGAAAGATTTAATATAAACCAGAGCGGCAATTGTTTTCCATAAAAGGTGGTAGGTACAGATAGATGGAACTAGCTGCCAGAGGAGGTAGTTAAGGCAGGTATCATCACAATGTTTTTTAATAAAAGCGAGAAGACAAAACATGATTACAATCAAGCCATTTACAGTGTATGGATACATGATAAGGGAATAACATTTAGTGCAAGGTAAAGGCAGTAAAGTCTGATCAAAGATAGTTAAAGGATCACCAATGAGGTAGAAAGTTGTTCAGGACTGCTCCCTAATTGTGGTAGGTTGATTCAGTTGCATCATAACAGCTGGGAAGAAACTGTCCCTGAATCTGGAGGTGTGCGTTTTCACACTTCTATACCTTTTGCCTGATCGGAGAGGGGAGAGGAGGGAGTGACCAGTGTTTGGCTCATCCTTGATTATGCTGCTGGCCTTGCCGAGGCAACGGGAGGTATAAATGGAGTCAATGGAAAGGAGGTTTATTCGTGTGATGGTCTGTGCTGCGTCCTCAATTCTCTGTAATTTCTTGTAGTCTTGGATGGAGCTGTTCCCAAACCAAGCTGTGGTGCATTCGGATAAAATGCTTTCTACAGAGCATCTGTACTTTGGCTTTGCAAGTAAGAGTTTGAATAAAGCCAAGTATATCTTTCGCCAGTTGTCAGTGCTGTGTCTACTTGTGTCCAAGGCACATCAAGTTGCAGGGTGAATCACTCAGTCAAACAGAGAGGAACAAATGCAGGCGCAGTGCTATGTAGCCGAATCTTGGTTCCTTAAGAATCTTAATGACAGATCTTAAAACAGGAGATAAGATCTACCTCTAAATCCTTCTTGTTTCCTCGCAATGTAAATTTGCAACATAAATTGAGCAAAAAACAAAGTGTTGGATCAAATCAGCATGTCAGGCAGCATCTGTGGAGGAAAATGTACTGACAGATGTATTGGATTGGGACCCTTGTTCAACTGATCTATATTAGTCTGAACAAGGGTCCCGATCCAAACCATTTGTCTATACATTTCAGATAAACACAAAATGCTGGCAGCATCTCTGGATAGAAGGAATGCGTAAAGTTTCGGGTCCCTAAATTCTTAAGGAATTGGCCAGGTTACATGCAGGGAAAATATTCCCGGTTGGGGGAGTCCAGAACCAGGGGTTACAGTTTAAGAATAAGAGGTCGGCCATTTAGGACTGAGATGAGGAACAACTTTTTCACCCAGAGAGTTGTGAATCTGTGGAATTCTCTGCCACTGAAGGCAGTGGAGGCCAGTTCACTGGATGTTTTCAAGAGAGAGTTAGATAAAGCTCTTAGGGCTAACGGAATCAAGGGATATGGGGAGAACGCAGGAACGGGGTACTGATTCTGGATGATCAGCCATGATCATATTGAATGGCGGTGCTGGCTCGGAGGGCTGAATAGCCTACTCCTGCACCTATTTTCTATGTTTCTATGACCCTTATTCATTTCCCTCCACAGATGCTGCCTGACCCATCAGCTTGTTTTCGGCTCAATTTATATTCCCATTTGCAAATGCAGCACGTAGCTTTCACAGTATGCTGCTGGAGGCAAAATCAGTCCCTTGCATTATACCCTACTGCACATGCAGCTGGCTGTGCCCAGGAGTGAACGTTGAGGCAACATCTCGTTGTTTTCATATTCCAACTCATCCGGATTAAGTCCAACGTTCCAAACCGTGCTGCAAACCATGACCTCCAGGTTCAGGAACAGCTGCTTCCCAAACAACCATCAGGCTGTTTGAACACTGTGTGTAAGAAACAACTGCAGATGCTGGTTTAAATGGAAGGTAGACACAAATTGCTGGAGTAACTCAGCGGGTGAGGCAGCATCTCTGGAGAGAAGGAATGGGCGACATTTCGGGTCGAGACTGAAGAAGGGTCTCAACCCGAAACGTCGCCCATTCCTTCTCTCCAGAAATGCTGCCTCACCCACAGAGTTACTCCAGCATTTTGTGTCTACCTAGGCTGTTAAACACTACAGACACCAAGGAAACTTCGAACTACAAACTGTCTTGGTTGCACTAGGGATTTCAGGCTTTCATTTTGCACTAATATTTAAACTTTGTTTTTTATCTGTTTATTATGTTATCTATTGAGTACTGTGTTTTCAGACCTATTGTGCCGCTGCAAGTAAGAATTTCATCGTTTAGTTTCAGTGCAATTAAACACTTGACTTTTGAATCATGCGTTGACATTTACAATTAAGTCCTTCCTCTTCCGCGGTTTCTGATTTCTAGCAGCTCTAGAGTTGCTGTCATACAGCGCTTACAGCGCCAGAGACCCGGGTTCGATCCCGACTACAGTTACTTGTCTGTATGGAGTTTGCATGTTCTCCTCGCGACCTGCGTGGATTTTCTCTGAGATCTTCAGTTTCCTCCCACACTCCAAAGACGTGCAGTTCAGTTTAGTTTATTGTCATGTACTGAGGTACAGTGAAAAGCTTTTGTCGCGTGCTATTCAGTCAACAGAAAGACAAGGCAAGGCCATCTTGATTATGCTGGTGGCCTTGCCGAGGCAGCATAAATTGAGTCAATGGAAGGGAGGTTGGTTTGTGTGATGGTCTGGGCTGCATCCACAATTTGATGCAATTTCTAGCGGTCTTGGATGAAGCTGTTCCCAAACCAAACAGTGATGCATCCTGATAAAATGCTTTCTAGGGCGCTTCTGTTAAGTCCTACCTCTTCCACAGTTTCTAATTTCTAATCATTATCAGAATGCTCCAGATTCCCTTTGTTAGATGTAAGAATTGAAACATATAAGATTGTTAAGGGTTTGGACACGCTAGAGGCAGGAAACATGTTCCCGATGTTGGGGGAGTCCAGAACCAGGGACCACAGTTTAAGAATAAGGAGGAAGCCATTTAGAACGGAGACGAGGAAACACTTTTTCTCACAGAGAGTGGTGAGTCTGTTGAATTATCTGCTCAGAGGGCGGTGGAGGCAGGTTCTCTGGATGCTTTCAAGAGAGAGCTAGATAGGGCTCTTTAAAATAGCGGAGTCAGGAGATATGGGGAGAAGGCAGGAACGGGGTACTGATTGGGGATGATCAGTCATGATCACATTGAATGGCGGTGCTGGCTCGAAGGGCCGAATGGCCTACTCCTGCACCTATTGTCTATTGTCTATTGCCTAAAAATGTTGAACTCAACCTGCCATTGTTTTTCTCTAAACAGCCTGTCTATTTGCCTTTGCACCTTCCAGCTCCCACCTGCACTGACTGTGTCTCCAAAGTTAAGGTAATCTTGGTCCGATTAACCGTGGATCAAGACTGTAAAAGTGATCAGGCGTTTTATGCTGAAAACCTGCGGCTTGGAGCGTTAGAATATTTTGACACCAGCTTGGTGTTATTTTTGCTCTGCGACGTGCTGGATGTGCGAGCTGCTGAAATCAAGTGAATGAGGAGTCCTTGGTGATCAGTGAGACTAACAGAGTATCTTCCTTTGACAATTGAGCTTCAAGCACTGAGACCAAAAAAAAAGTCCTGGTATGCAACAACAGATAAACATATCCACAAGAAGCCGGAATTAGTTAATATAGAAACATAGAAACATAGAAAATAGGTGCAGGAGGCCATTCGGCCCTTCGAGCCAGCACCGCCATTCATTGTGATCATGGCTGATCGTCCCCAATCAATAACCCGTGCCTGCCTTCTCCCCATATCCCTTGACTCCACTAGCCCCTAGAGCTCTATCTAATTCTCTCTTAAATCCATCCAGTGACTTGGCCTCCACTGCCCTCTGTGGCAGGGAATTCCATAAATTCACAACTCTCTGGGTGAAAAAGTTTTTTCTCACCTCAGTCTTAAATGACCTCCCCTTTATTCTAAGACTGTGGCCCCTGGTTCTGGACTCGCCCAACATTGGGAACATGTTTCCTGCATCTAGCTTGTCCAGTCCTTTTATAATTTTATATGTTTCTATAAGATCCCCCTCATCCTTCTAAACTCCAGTGAATACAAGCCTAGTCTTTTCAATATTTTCTCATATGACAGTCCCGCCATCCCAGGGATCAATCTCGTGAACCTACGCTGCACTGCCTCAATCACAAGGATGTCCTTCCTCAAATTAGGAGACCAAAACTGTACACAATACTCCAGATGTGGTCTCACCAGAGCCCTATACAACTGCAGATACTCTTTACTCCTATATGGAAATCCTCTTGTTATGAAGGCCAACATTCCATTAGTTAAATCAGTGCATCACAATTTAATAATAACCCATACTTCATAAGTTCATAAGTGATAGCAGCAGAAATTAGGCCATTTGGCCCATCATGTCTATTCCACCATTCCATCATGGCTGATCTGTCTCTCCCTCTTAACCCCTTGTTCCTGCCTTCTCCCCATAACCCCTGACATCTGTACCAATCAAGAGTCTATCTATCTCTGCATTACAAATGTCCATTAACTTGGCCTCCACAGCCTTGTGTGACAATGAATTCCATTTCCCACTGATGAAATGGCCAAGGAATAACTACCTTGCTCCGATCAGGCTTAATTTACACCCTTTGTCACTTTAATTTCATGTTTCATGTATCTTCTGGGATAAATAAAGTTCTATCACATCGTATCGTATCGCATCGTATATCGTATTGTATCATTGAACAGCACCAATCAATGCAAGTCGGATCAATGATGGAGGATTTGTCTATGATTTTTTAAGCCATTTCTTTTCTCCACCGATATTGACTGACATTTGTATGGATCCTGTCATGTTAATTATTATTGTGGGAGAATTTGATGGAGTTGAGTGGGTTGTGGAGAGAATAAAATTGGATTAGTGTAGGAGTGGTGTTAATAGGTGCTTGATAATCACTTACAAAATCTGTGGGCTGTTTTCATTTCAGATTAATAGCAAGTGCTGTTTTAAATTTTTTTAATTTACACCTAAAATATGGATCTTAATTGTGACAGGACAATGTCGCACAGATCGGTGTAGGACTTTTTCCTCTTCCATAGGTATGAGACAGATCTTCTCAGTGAAGACGTAAGCAATGGCTTGGAACTCTGCCTCCAAAAGTGAATCCACTCAGAGCTCAGGTGGAGCATTGCTGTGAGGATGGGTGAGCAGGGGATTATTTCATTGACACACCTTTGCTTGACCCTAGGTCTGTGGTGGATCTGTGGCATAAGATCATAGATTTAGACACTATTGTGTGTTAGAGAGAAGCGGCTGTTGTCAGAGAGCACGAAGTGTAAGGCCCAGTATCTGAGGAAGGATGTGCTGGAGTTGGAGAGGATCCAGAGGAGGTTTACGAGAATTATCCCAGGTATGAGTGGGTTAACGTATGTTGAGCATTGGGCGGCACTGGGCCTGCACTCGTTGGAGTTTAGAAGGATGAGGGGGGGGACCTCATTGAAACTTACCAAAGAGTGAAAGACATAGATAGAGTGGATGTGGAGAGGATGTTTCCACTAGTAGGTTAATCTAGGACCAGAGGGCACAGCCACAGAATAAAAGGACGTGCCTTTCGGAAGGAGAAGAGGAGGAATTTCTTTAGAGGTGGTGAATCTGTGGAATTCATTGCTGCAGACGGTTGTGGAGACCAAGACAATGGAGATTGACAGATTCTTGATTAGTACAATTGTCAGGGGTTATGGGGAGAAGGCAGGAGAATGGGGTTGAGAGGGAAAGATTGATATATCAGCCATAAATGAATGGCGGAGTAGACTTGATGGGCTGAATGGACGGATCCTGCGCCTTTAACTTATATAGCAGCCAATAATGCAAGCTAGAGCCAGTTTCCAAACTATTCGAATGTAACAAGCAGTAATCTGTTTTGAAATGTTTTGATATAGAGGATAGTAGTAATCAAACAGCACATCTGTGCAGGAAGCGAGCTACCTGTTCATGGTGGGAGATACCACACAATGGGAATAGTGCTTGGAAACTGACTTGAACATGAGGTAGACACGAAATGCTGGAGTAACCCGACGGGACAGGCAGCATCTCTGGAGAAAAGAAATGGGTGCCATTTTAGGTCGAGACCCTTCTTCTGACTGGAGTCTGAAGTCAGTCTTCTCCAGTCTGAAGAAGAGTCTCGACCCGAAACGTCACCCATTCCTTCTCTCCAGAGATGCTGCATGTCCCATTGAGTTACTTAAGCATTTTGTGTCTATCTTTGATTTAAACCAGCATTTGCAGTTCCTTCATACACATATTGACCACGAGGTAGTCTTGTTTGCCTAGGCCAATCATATGACCATCGAGCTATGTTTAATCGGCATATAAGACATCTTGACTAAGAGGGGCAGCACGGTGGCGCAGCGGTAGAGTTGCTGCCTTACAGGGCCAGAGATCCGGGTTCGATCCTGACCACGGGAGCTGTCTGTACGGAGTTTGCATATTCTCCATGTGACCACGTGGGTTTTCTCCGGGTGCTCCGGTTTCCCCCCACATTCCAAAGGCGTGTGGGTGTGAAGGTTATTTGGCTTCTGTAATTTGCCCCGAGTTTGTAAGGTGGAAAAGTAGGATATCGTAGAACTAGTGTACGGGTGATCGATGGTCAGCGTGGACTCGTTGGGCTAAAGGGCCCGTTTCCATGCTGTACACTAAACTAAAGCTAACTTAAAAAAATCAGAGAATGCATTCTTCTCTTTTCTATATATTTGCCCTTTTATTACTCTCCTCTCGTATTTTGTCAGGTTTTATAATTAATATAGTACTTGATATAGAGGTTATACACAGCATAGCCTATTGGGTAGATAGTATGGAAGTCATAGAACACTTAATTAAAACATTTATCATAGCCAGCAGATGTTGTCAGCTATTTTATGTAATCAGACATCCTTAGACTCACGTGCTTGTTAGTAATCAGACATCCTTAGACTCACGTGCTTGTTAGTTAGTTAGCAGCACTTAATTAAATTATTTATCTAGTAATAAAGGCACTAAACAAGTTACTTCTTATTTTTACTTTTGCACCCTTGTATTCTTAATAAATACATTTTGTATCTTTGTGTGTAAACATATAAACCAAAATGTAACAGTGTAATATGGTATGTGTAACCTTGGCTTTAAATTGGCTTTAGCTGAAACATAATGGTGGCAGGACAGGACGTTAGAAGTTAATTTTAAGGGTGGCGAGTGAAGGGAGAGATATAAGAGGAAATGTAAAGTTTAATAAGATTGAACCAAGGTCGGAAACATAATGGTGGCAAGACAGAGAATATTAGAATTGAAGATAGATTGATGCGAAAGGAGTGCAGCATGCAAGATAATTAAGCAGAGATAGGGCTGAAAAACTGTAATAAAAGCCTCTTATTTCTGTGGATCGGAGAGCAATTAGAGAGCGGACAGTTAGTGTCAACTCTGAATGTTCCAGCCGAATATTTGCAAATAAAGGCTTTTCGTCTTCTTGAAGAATTCTCCGTGTCTGTGTCATCTTATCCAAACTTTGAGTCTTAAAACCACGACAAAATTGGCGCAGCGAGCAGGGTCGGTAAGAAACCGATAATTAAAAGACAAACAGCCCAGGGCACTTCCCAGCACCTCTTGGCTCCTAGGGACAACAGGAAAAGGGTGGCCACCTATAAAATTATGCAGTTTTCCGCTTCATTTGGACTAATAACCTGTTGAACATGGGAAGCCATTGGGGCACAGAAGTGCCTAGGTAGTTAGAAGGTCTCTCCGACCCAAGAATCTGGCACTAAATTGTTCTAAAAAGGAGGCCCGGAGGATTATCCGAGAAGGCTGAGCTGTGTGGTGAGTAAATAATATTTGTGATAAGAAAGTACAGCATTGCATTGTTTGGTATTATTAAGAGTTTATTGAGACCTCATGGATACCACCCTGAGAGGCCGGGGTTGCACGGACGAGGCAGGTAAGAGTTTATTAGACCTCGTGGATACCACCCTGAGACGTCAGGGGTTGCACGGACGAGGCAGGCATTCTGTGGATACCACCCTGAGAGGTCAGGGGTTTGTACGGGTAGAATAGAGTATTCTGTGGATACCACCCTAAGAGGGCAGGGGTTTGTACGGGAAGAATAAGGCATTCTGTGGATACTACCCTGAGAGGGCAGGGGTTTGTACGGGCAGAATAAAGTATTTTGTGGATTCCACCTTAGGTGACTAAAGGTTTGTACGGGCAAAATACGAATTTAAGGTTAAGTGAGTAACAGAAAGTGTACACAGCGATAAAATATAGTAGAATAGCAATAAGAATAGTGTAAGGTTATATAGCAATAAGAATATATTAAGGTAATATAGTGACTACAAGGATGGAGGAGGTGGAAGGACTGAGTTTCTTAATTGTTTGTGGAGATAAATTTGCTGCATTCTTTCTGCTGCTTGGTCTCTCAGCATTCTCTAGACCAAATGTGTTGCCTTTGTCTGGAGATTAATGGGAGTGGGGTGTGGTCAGATGTTGAGTGACTAGGATTTTGATTGGTTGTGATCTTAGTGGGGTGTGGTTAGACTTTGAGTGACGGTGAGTCTGACTAACCTCGATCTGAATCAATGTCCAATCACAGCACTCAGGTACCTGACTGATAGGGGATTAGACCATCCTACTTTAACTTAAAAGCGAGATAAGAATTATATAAATGTTAATGTGTTTATATAAACTTTAATCTTAGAAAATTGCATAATTTCTTTGAAGTAAGAATGGAACGAATGTGATTTGTGTGTAAAATACGGTTTTGAATGAATGAGGAAGTTCATATATGTGATAAGTCCTTTAAGAGATTGTAAGCAATGGGGAAGGTTACGAACTGCTGTAAGGTAACGTTTAACACTTTGTATCCTCGTAACTTAAAAGGGGAAAGTTGGAAAATGTAGGTTGCTTGGTTTTTCTGATGTTTCTTTTATATTTCTTTTCAGTAAAGTTAATTTGGAAAATTGTTACTAGTAATAGTGGTGAGAATGGATTGAAATAATTGGAAATAAGTTAATTGCTGAAACATGACCAGCTTTTATGGTTTGTTGTTTTATGGTAAACATTATGGTTGGAGAAGGGTAATGATTGTTTGCTGAAATTTTAAGAAAAAGTTGTGAGGAAGTGGCCCAAGGAAGGCACTTTCAAGATAAATGTGTGACAAGATGGAAGTGTTAATTATGAATTATATGCCCACAGATAAGTTGGAAAGGTGGGAAAAGCGGAAAGGAAAGGAAGTAGATGAACTTAGGCAGTTCAGAAAGAAAGGAGAGAGAGGCAGTGAGGAGGCAACAGAAGTAGGAAACGATAGGTGTAAAAGTAAAAATCAGGAGGAGTCAGTGGAAGATTTTAAAATAAATTTGCAAAGGAGGCTAGACTATCTGAGAAGTAAGAAATTGAG
The DNA here is from genome assembly GCA_038087875.1 of Malacoraja senta. Taxonomy (NCBI): domain Eukaryota; kingdom Metazoa; phylum Chordata; class Chondrichthyes; order Rajiformes; family Rajidae; genus Malacoraja; species Malacoraja senta. The sequence goes on along the minus strand of CM075978.1, from coordinate 93,566,287 downwards.
TTTAAAATAAGAAAGAAGGCATACCAGAAAGGATTAAAGTGGAAAGCAGAGGGATAAATTGATGAGACCGCTTTAAAAAAGAAAAGAGCAGGACAGACACAGATTATCCTTTGGGGCACCCATAAACTGAGGGGGCTAAAAAATACCTTACCCAATATTCCTGATAGGGCAGGAAATGGATTAGGGCTTTGGAGGAGGAGAATGCAGGATGATTATTGGCTATGGAGATTTGAAGGCACTGTTGGTGAAAGTGATAGGAGCCACTAAACTGACAGAACTACTGAAGATGGCTGGTATAAAAATGCTGTGAACAATGTAATAAACAATGGCATGCTGTTTGACACAGTCAGGCAGAGGGTATGGCAGGCCCTCAGACAATGTTACCCACTTAAGGTGGACCCCAAGGAATAAAGGGGAGATCCACTGGGAGAGGCAAATAATCCAGCAGCCTATCTGGATAACCAGCTGAAAAGGTGGAGACTTGAAAATGAACAAGAAATAGAAGGCAACCAGTTAATGAACACTATATTCTGAACCACTGTGGTGGACGTCATTCCTCCTAAGGTCAAATCTAGATTGGAGTAGGTGGTGGGATTGTCATCTATTTCCCACCCCCGATTCAGTGATCATTTGGTTAATGAGGTCGAGAAATATCGCAAAGATAGGAAAAAGACTTGCAGACCAGCAGGAAGAGGTGCAGAGAAAACTGATGCAAATGTAACTTGAAGATCTCAAAAAGAAAGAGCGTGAAAAAAGGAAAGACAATGTTGTCAATAACAACAGACCTGGTTGAAAAGACTGAAATAAGTGATGCACCGACACACAGTGAGTCCTATGACAGAGCCAAACAGGGGCCAGATAATTCCATGCCAATAATAAATGTCTTTGGGGGAGTGTTTCCTTAAATGCCCTATCAGGAGTGAAATAAATCTGGATATAAGCCCAGACAGGACTGGGGTCCCCAAGGGAGCGAGGGATCTCAAGGAGGAGGTCAAGAAAGGCTAGTAAGAAGACAGGTAATGGATAAGGTGTGTTGGGGATGTGAACAGGTATGGTAATCAGGAAATAATAATATTTATATTAAGATAGTGGTGAACATAGCTATGGTAAGAACATTAAGAAGAAGTATTAAATACACCTAGGCTAGGATGTGGCAGGGTTTTAAATACTAGTCCCATGTTTTAAATCAGATGTTAAAGGCAGATTTGGAAGGTGTACCCTTAGAAAGTATTTGATACAGTATGTGGATGATTTGTTGGTTTGTTCCACAAGTGAGAAGCAATGTGAGAGAGACATTTTAATTCTCTTGGAAAATATGACATAAGAGGTCATAAAGTATCCAGGAAGAAGTTGCTGTTTTGCCAGCAGCAGGTAGAATATTCAGGACGAGTAATATCTAAAGAAGTTAAAGCTATAGCGCAGGATCAAATTGAAGAGATAATTGAAGTTTATTGAAGGATATAGTTCAGACTAGATTTCATTGGATGTTGAAATTGTGATGTCATTAAGGAAAATAATGAAGGAAGAAGGACACACAAGTTGGAGAAGTGTTTTACAGTCAGAGCCTTTGAATGAAGGGGACAATAAGGTTTTGCTTGTGGATGTTTCTTGTTAAAGGGATCATAATAGCAAGTATGCAGGGTTTGAAGTGGTGCATCAGGATGAATTAGACTTTAAGATAATTAAATTGGAAGCCTGCAATCTTGCTTAGCTCAGTTGGCAGAAATTAAGGCTTTAAGAGCAGCATGTGACATGAGGGAAGGTGAGAAAGCTGAAGTTTATACCGACTAAGCATATGTCCATGGGGTCTGTCACATGTTTGGAGCAGTAGGGAAACAGAAAGGCTTTGAGAAAAGCAACGGAGACCCCATGAAAAGTTAGCAGTAAAGTACAGACCTGATAAGGGCAATAATGAAGCCAGGGGCACTAGCTGTCATTAAATGCCAAGCACATAAGAAGGGAAATCAAAGTGCAGACGAAGCAGCCAGAACAGCATCTGGAGGATGATCAGCTGTTATTACGTATAGGGTAAGCTTGGATTGATTTAGGTGCAAGGACTGTAGTAAAGTTTCTGATGAATGAGATAATCGACAGGTTTGGTAGACCTACAGAAATCAGCTTTGACAACGGATTGTTTTCATTCAGAGAGTAGTCAAGCTGGTGCTACAGGCCCTTAGAGTAAAACACAGATTTGGGTGTGTAACACCTGCAGTCACAGGGCATGGTGGAAAGAACAAATGGAACATTGAAGACTAATATAAATAAGATTTGTGTAACTACAAAGTTGAATTGGATCAATGCCCTGCCATCGGCACTGAAGAGATGTTGCATGTAAACTAACCGAATAACCCACATAACACCACATGAGATGCTTACTGGCCGACCTATGCAGGTGGCACAATGGAGAAGTCCCTACAAGGGACCGAGTTTGGAACAGTTAGAGGTAGAAGTTAAGAAGTATATGCAACAGTTAATTATGATATACAAGTTTATTTATGCACAGGTAAAGCAAAAGCAGTTGGAGGTGGACCAGGAGGAAGGACCCTTTAAACCTGGAGACAAGGTGTATGTATGAGCTTTCCGAACCACCCACCGCAGTTCAGGTAGAAGGTTGATCTACCTGGTACCATTTCAATCCTTACATGAGGGCTGTCCTGCAGGTACGACCAGATAATAGCCCTGAGGTAAGTGAACAGGAGGATAAAGAAGTGAGGGAAGAGCAGAGTTCTAACAAGAATGTTGTTTGATGTCAGTGGTGAGCAAATTAATGGAAAGGATACTTAAGCATTTGGATAAACAGGGTCTGATTAGGAACAGTCAACATGGATTTGTGCCTGGAAGGTCATGTTTGACTAATCTTTTTGAATTTTTGAAGAGGTTACTAGGGAAATTGATGAGGGTAAAGCGGTGGATGTTGTCTATATGGAATTCAGTAAGGCCTTTGACAAGGTTCCACATGGAAGGTTGATTAAGAAGGTTCAATTGTTGGGTATTAATGGTGGAGTAGCAAGATGGATTCAACAGTGGCTGAATGGGAGATGCCAGAGAGTAATGGTGGATGTCTGTTTGTCAGGTTGGAGGCCGGTGACTAGTGGGGTGATTCAGGGATCTGTGTTGGGTCCACTATTGTTTGTCATATACATCAATGATCTGGATGATGGTGTGGTAAATTGGATTAGTAAGCATGCAGATGATACTAAGATAGGTGGTGTTGTGGATAATGAAATAGATTTTCAAAGTCTACAGAGAGATTTAAGCCATTTGGAAGAGTGGGCTGAAAGATGGCAGATGGGTTTAATGCTGATAAGTGTGAGGTGCTACATCTTGGCAGGACAAATCAAAATAGGACGTACATGGTAAATGGTAGGGAATTGAGGAATGCAGTTGAACAGAGGGATCTAGGAATAACTGTGCATAGTTCCCTGAAGGTGGAATCTCATGTAGATAGGGTGGTAAAGAAAGCTTTTGGTGTGCTGGCCTTTATAAATCAGAGCATTGAGTATAGAAGTTGGGATGTAATGTTAAAATTGTACAAGGCATTGGTGGGCCCAATTATGGAGTATGGTGTACAATTTTGGTCTTCAAATTATAGGAAAGATGTCAACAAAATAGAGAGTGTACAGAGATTTACTAGAATGTTGCCTGGGTTTCAGCAACTAAGTTACAGAGAAAGGTTGAACAAGTTAGGTCTTTATTTTTTGGAGCGCAGAAGGTTATGATGAGAGGGATAGACAGAGTTGATGTGGATAAGTTTTTCAATTGAGAGTAGGGAAGATTCAAACAAGAGGACATGATTTGAAAATTAAGGGACAGAAGTTTAGGGGTAACATGAGGGGGAACTTCTTTACTCAGAGAGTGGTAGCTGTGTGGAATGAGCTTCCAGTGGAAGTGGTGGAGGCAGGTTCGATTTTATCATTTAAAAATAATTGGATAGGTATATGGACGGGAAAGGAATGGAGGGTTATGGTCTGAGTGCAGGTAGATGGAATTAGGTGAGAGTAAGTGTTAGGCACGGACTAGAAGGGCCGAGATGGCCTGTTTCACTGCTGTCATTGTTATATGGTTAAGATAATGTGAGTTTTTTGGAGACATTAGTGACTATGAGACTGGTGTAAATAAGGTCAGAATAAGGAGGGTATGTGTCTTGTTTGGGGAACAATGCTTCACCTTCATACGTAATAATACTAGCCCGGAGGGGTCTTTCACTAAAGCCATGGATAAGGAGTGAGGTTAAAAGAAACGTAGGATTAAGACATCAATTGTTTGGGTGGCTAAAGAGCATGTTGGGGGGTTTGGGGAGCACGGCTGATTAAAATTGGTTTAACCATTGGGGTCGCACTACTCGCAGTGGCAATCATGTTGTGTTGTGTTTTCCCCTGTATTAAGTCTCTACTGGTGAAAGCTACTGTGAAGCAACTGCCAATGATAATGGGGGAAGACGAATCAGGCCCTCAAGGAAAGTGGACCTCCGTGATAGAATACTACTACAATGGAGTAGAAGTGTTGGGGAAATGCTAAACGAAGTCTGTAAGGGAAGCTGGATCTTTTTTCCCTCCTCACGTAATGGGGGTGGATTTTTGGCCCAGTTTCTCAGGGAGCCAGAGAAAGAACACTGCACAGCATTACACTAACTTAATTGAAAGAGCCTACATTTTAGGGCTCTATGGGTGATTAGACCTGGGGGATGTGTGTGTGTGGTTTTCTTTGTCTGTTGAGACTTGGAAAAAGTCTCAAAGGAGGGAATTATATGGAAGTCATAGAACACTTAATTAAAACATTTATCATAGCCAGCAGATGTAATCAGACATCCTTAGACTCACGTGCTTGTTAGTAATCAGACATCCTTAGACTCACGTGCTTGTTAGTTAGTTAGCAGCACTTAATTAAATCATTTATCTAGTAATAAAGGCACTAAACAAGTTACTTCTTATTTTTACTTTTGCACCCTTGTATTCTTAATAAATACATTTTGTATCTTTGTGGGTAAACATATAAACCAATATGTAACAGTGTAATATGGTATGTGTAACCTTGGCTTTAAATTGGCTTTAGCTGAAACATAATGGTGGCAGGACAGGACGTTAGAAGTTAATTTTAAGGGTGGCGAGTGAAGGGCGAGATATAAGAGGAAATGTAAAGTTTAATAAGATTGAACCAAGGTCGGAAACATAATGGTGGCAAGACAGAGAATATTAGAATTGAAGATAGATTGATGCGAAAGGAGTACAGCATGCAAGATAATGAAGCAGAGATAGGGCTGAAAAACTGTAATAAAAGCTGCTTGTTTCTGTGGATCGGAGAGCAATTAGAGAGCGGACAGGTGGTGTCAACTCCGACAATAGCAACTGCAGATGCTGGTTTACATAGAAGGTAGATACAAAATGCTGGAGTAACTCAGCGGGACAGGCAGCATCTCTGGAGAGAATGAATGGGTGACATTTTGGCTCGAGACCCTTCTTCAGACTGAGAGTCAGGAGCGAGGGAGACACAAAGATAAGGAAGGGTAAGGTGTGAAAACAAGACATCAAAGGCGGAGATCAAGGAAGATGTAGAATAAATCATTGTTAGCTAGGAGAAGGTGACAACGAAGCATACAGATAAAATATAATTAGGGGACAGTAAGACTGGTAAGAGAACTAATAAGGGATTGGGGGGGGGGGTGGAGAGAGAGGGATAGCAAGGGTTACTTGAAGTTAGAGGTCAATATTCATACCGCTGGGGTGTAAGCTTCCCAGGCAAAATATGAGGTGCTGTTCCTCAAATTTGCACTGGGCCTCGCTCTGACAGTGGAGGAGGCCCAGGACAGAAAGGTCAGTGTGGGAATGGGAGGGAGAGTTAAAGTGTTGATCAACCGGAAGATCAGGTATGTTTCGGCGGACTGAGCGGAAATGTCTCCCATTGACACTGGTGGACCAAGTTCACAGAGCGTTCTTGACATAGCATGATATAGAAACAAAGAACTGCAGATACTGGTTTATACCAAAGATAGACACAAACTGCTGGAGTAACTCAGCGGGTCAGGCAGCATCTCTGGAGAAAAAGGATGGGAGATTTTTCGGGCGTGAAACGTCAACCATCCTTTTTCTCCAGAGATGCTGCCTGTCCCGTTGAGTTACCAGTCATTTGTGTGTATCATTTCATGATATTGGTTGTCCTTGTGCCTGCATTCAAACTTGAGAGCATCCTAGTTGTTGGCTTTCATTACAAGAGTTGGTATTATCCAGCGACATTTAGCATTTGCATTGATGGATAGCATAAGGCAGAGGCAGCTTTAGTCTGTTAAATAATGTACACTTACACAATAAAATATAATGAACAGAATGGTTCCCCCTCCCATTTCCACACTGATCTTTCTGTCCTGAGCCTCCTCCATTGTCAGAGTGAGGCCCAGTGCAAATTGGAGGAACAGCATCTCATATTTCGCTTGGGCAGCTTACACCCCAGGGGTATGTACATTGACTTCTCTAACTTCAAGCAACCCTTAATTTCCCTCTATCACTATCCCTCCCCTTCCCAGTTTTCCGACCAGTCGTACTGTCTCCGATTACATTTTATCTCTGTTTGCTTTGTTGTTGCCTTCTCCCACCTAACAATGATCTATTCTACATTTTCCTTGATCTCCATCCCCTTTGTCCTGTTTTCACACCTTACACCTTATGTGTCTCCCTCTCCCCTGACATCGGTCTGAAGAAGGTTTTCGACCCGAAACGTCCCCCTTTCCTATTCTCCATAGATGCTGCCTGAGCCGCTGAATTACTCCAGCATTTTATGTCTATCCTCAGTTTAGAGATTAGAGATTCCCTTATTTGTCATTCAGACCTTTCGGTCTGAACGAAATTTCGTTGCCTGCAGTCACACCAGCATCTGCAGCTCCTTCATACACATGAACAGAATGGTGTTACTTGTCAGGCTAGACTCGTTCTATGAAGTGGGAAGCAATGACTGACTGGTTGCTGAGATCAAGAAGCTTAAGAAAATAATTTATATCCACTTGTGGCAAAGATCATAATACTGTTGGTGCTCGACACTTGCACCGTGCAGTCATAATCTGACCAGGTCCTTCTGTCAAGCATATCTCAATATCATTCTGCACTGCCGATACCATCTTATCATCCACAATCCATTAAATTCAAACACTACTCCAAAATCAATTTGGCAGTGCTCCAATTAAACTAATAGCTTAGTTCGTATTATTGAACCATGGACGGGTCTGTGTATGATATCCTGTTTGATATAACGTGATGAGACACTTCTGCTCGTTAAGTGAAAAACAAGAGACAAGCCCCAGGACGTACTTCACTTTCATTCCTCCTGTAACTCGAACGACGTCACTTCCAACTACCCGTTGCCTTCTGCAAAATTTATGTGGTTCAGACAAATGAAAGAAGCTGCCCTTGGCAATGCAGTACCCTTGACTGAACCGGTGAATTTTAACCAGCGTAAGGGTGCACATACAAATCAGACTCACACCTCACTCCTGATGTGGGATCCCGACCCAAAATGTTGACTATCCCTTTCCCTCCACAGATGCACTTGACCCGTTGAGTTCCTCCAGCAGATTGATTTCTCACCAATGTCGCTGGTTTAATCGATCTGCTGTGCCTCGGCAAGGCCAGCAGCACAATCAAGGACGAGTCGCACCCTGGCCACTCCCACCTCTCCCCTCTCCCATCGGGCAAAAAGGTACAGAAGTGTGAAAGCGCACACCTCCAGATTCAGGGACAGTTTCTTCCCAGCTGTTATCAGGCAACTGAACCATCCTACCACAACTAGAGAGCAGTCTTGAACTACTATCTACCTCATTGGTGACCCTTGGACTATCCTTGATCAGACTTTACTGGCTTTACCTTGCACTAAATGTTATTCCCTTATCATGTATCTGTACATTCTAATGGCTCAATTGTAATCATGTATTGTCTTTCCGCTGTCTTTCTGCTGACTGGTTAACATGCAACAAAAGCTTTTTACTGTACCTCGATACACGTGACCATAAACTAAACTAAACTGAAGGGAAGGAGGGGGATCTATACTTAGACTGATCACTTTCAGAGACGTATAAATCATCTTCCCCCATCCCCCGCCCCCTTTTTGTTTTTGACACTAACATTCTCCCCTCTCCGATCAGGCTGAAGATATAAAAAACTTGAAAGCACATACCACCAGATTCCAGAACATCTTCTTCTCTGCAGTTATCTGACTTGAACGCACCTCTCATATGCTGGGGTCAAAATCCCGATCTTCCAATCTACCTTGTCTTGTCGGCTGCACTTTTTCCTTTCAACTGCACTTTGTCTGTATCACCATATTCTGCACTCTGCTTCAAGAGTCAAGAGTGTTTTATTGTCATATGTCCCAGATAGGACAATGAAATTCTTACTTGCTGCAGCACAACAGAATATGTAAACATAGTACATAACGGGAGAGAAAAAAAAAGTTCAGTGTGTATATATACAGATTCACACATACTCAATAAATAAACAAATATAGTGCAATAATAATAATAGACTGTTATAGTTCAGAGCTTATTTGCTGTCATGTTTAATAGCCTGATGGCTGTAGCTGTTCCTGAACCTGGACATTACAGTTTTCAGGCTCCTGTACCTTCTTCCCGATGGCAACGGTGAGATGAGTGTGTGGCCAGGATGGTGTGGGTCTTTGATGATGTTGGCCACCTTTTTGAGGCAGCGACTTCGATAGATCCCTTCGATGGTGGGGAGGTCAGAGCCGGTGATGGACTGGGCAGTGGTCACAACTTTTTGCGGTCTTTTCCGCTCCTGGACATTCAAGATGCCGAACCAAGCCATGATGCAGCCAGTCAGTATGCTCTCTACTGTGCACCCGTAGAAGTTCAAGAGAAGCCTCCTTGACGTACCGACTCTCCATAATCTTCTCATGAAGTAGAGACACTGTTGTGACTTCTTTATGATTGCATCAGTGTGCTGGGTCCAGGAAAATTTTGGGAAATATGCACGCCCAGGAATTTAAAGTTTTTGACCCTCTCCACCATCGATATAAACAGGGTTATGGGTCCTCATCCTTCCCATTCCAAAGTCCACAATCAGTTCCTTGGTTTTACTTTTTTATGTGAGGGTTGGGGGAGGGGGGGAAGAGGGAGACCGTTTTTCTCAGTCACTACCTGCTCGAGGATGCATCTTTCCTCCTAGCCGCATCTTCGCCCCCTCCTCGCGGCCTATCATCTGGATTGGCGTGGCCTTTCCTGCCGGAGACCGGCCAGAGCTTCAGTTTCAGCAGCGGCGCAGCACTGGATTCCATAGCGGAGCAGGCGATGCCTTACCTGTGGTCTGCGGCGCTTCCAGCCGCGGGCGGCGCTGACTTTGACTTTAACATTGCGGAGTCTGGGATCCTTGCCGGGGTCGCCAGCGCTGAATCTCCGCCCAGCTTGGCCTGTGGACTTCGGGAGCCGCGGTCTCCGGTAGGAAGCAGCCGATTCGGAAACTCCAACCTGCTGAGAGTGTTCTTCCGTACGAGGGCCTGAAACATCGGGCCGCCGTTGCGGCGACTGCAGAGGCCTCAATAGGCCCCGACCACAGGTGAACATGAAGAAGAGGACTGAACTTTGGTGCCTTCCCTCACAGTGGGAAACGTTGTTCCCGCTGTGGCGGCTGTTTTATGTTTTATGTTAAATTCTATAGTGTTGTGTTTATCGTATTTGTGTGCTGCATGGCAACTCAAATTTCACTGCACCAATTGGTGTGTGTGACAATAAATGTCCTTTGTCCTTTATCCTTTGTCCTTTGTATCATATGTGGTATGATTTGCCTGGATAACAAACTGAACAAGGTTTTTAATCTGTGTCTTGGTACGTGGGAGAATAATAAGCCAATAATACCAATAATATTTTCTTGTGTTCATTCATGCTCCTGAATTTAGACCTCATATGCCAAGAAATTCATCCCCACAGGACGCACTGCATACAAACGTGAGCGAGTTGCACTCTGCCTTGAAAGTTCACTTTGTTTACTTCAATGCACATCGAAGAGATCGAACCCGGGTCTCCAGCCCTGTTAGACAGCAGCTCTACCGGTGCATCACTGTGCCGCCCTCAAATTATGCATCCTAATGCCCCTGTCCCACTTAAGTGATTATTTTAGGAGACTACAAGCGACTAGGCTTATGCCACATGGTCGCCAGGGTGTCGCCTGTATGGTCTCCTCAGTCACCCAAAGAATCGTAGCGTTTTTCTCGTCACCCCTGGATTTTGAAATGTTCAAAACATTTTGGCGATAGTCGGCGACAGTTGGCTTGATGCCAATGAGCGTAGCTTGACTCTCCTGATGTAGGTGCTCTCGTACGTTGTCGCCAGGATGACGTGGGTTGTCGCCAGGTGACGTAGGTTGTTGCCGGTGCTGACTTCGGTGAATTCCGTTGGCGACCACCTACGTCAACCGGCGACAGGTCCCGGCAACTGAATTGTCTTAAGTTGTCTTCAGTTGTCGCCGACAGGGTCGTACCTTGTCGTAGCTTGTCGCGGGTGGACGTAGGTTGTCGTAGGTGTGGTCGTAGGTGGACATCCTAATGGGTCACCGGTTGTCGGTAGCTTGCTGTACCTTGACGTCGACCAGGTGGTAGCTTGTCATAGACATTGTCGTAGGGGGGTCCAGTCGCCGGTTTTTCGGTGACCTGCTACAACTATGACATTCGCCGACAGTCGCTGAAAAAATCGCCTGTGGGCCAGGCCCATAAGACTGTACATTCTCTATACTCAATAAGTGCTGCTGTGCTAATTCCTCACTTGGTAAGAGATCATCATGATCTCCATGTAGTTGCAGTAATTCTCAGTCTGAAGAAGGGTCTCGACCCGAAACGTCACCCGTTCCTTTTCTCCAGAGATGCTGCCTGATTCGTTGAGTTACTCCAGCATTTTGTGCCTGTCTGCAGTAATTCCACATGTGGCTTCTGGTACGGAGGGGTTTTCAGGAGTATTCTCTGTTGGATAAGGAAAATTGTATTTGCAGGTTGACTTTCAGAATATCCCCTGAGCCCTTCACACAGCTAATTAAGTGTTTGTGAAGTGTAGCCAGAGTTGCTGCAAGGAATGTTTCTAAGCCAGCTATGAATTTCCATTAGTTTAACTTGATTAGAGAGAGACTCTGAAGGTGATTGAGAGAATAATTGCTTGCCCACTGAAGTGCGGAATTGCCATAATCAGGGCTCAGCAAACTAACACGTCAGCACCAGAGGACCAATAAGGGAAACTTTTGCATGGTGAACATGCTAGCTGCTTGACTTTGGGCAACAATGCCTCCTGCAGAATTAAGACTTGCAAAAGTCTGTGAATGTTAAAAACATTTAAAATTTGGGAGTTTGCAGGTAATTTGGCCAATGTCAATTGCCCCTAGTGTGTAGGGAGTGAAAGAGAACGTGACATAACATAGAACTAGTTATCTTAACATGAGCGGGTGATTGATGGTCAGCATGGACTTGATGGGCAGAAGGGCCTGTTTCCATGCTGTATCAATCAATCGATCAATCGATCAATCGATCAATCGATCAATCGATCAATCGATCAATCGATCAATCGATCAATCAATCAATCAATCAATCAATCAATCAATCAATCAATCAGTCAATCAATCCGTCAATCAATCTGTCAATCAATCTGTCAATCTGTCAGTCTGTCGATCGGTCGATCAATCAAATATAATACATCTCATTTTTGTGGCAAGCTTTCTTAGTAAAATCTTGATATGGAATGTGTTGATTTTGTAGCTTACTTCGTATATCCGCGCCGACCTGTGATCAACCCGTACGTTAGTCCAATCTTACGCACTACAGACAATTTAAGACCATTAAATCTCGTAGAAACATCGAAATTAGGTGCTGGAGTAGGCCAATCGGCCCTTCGAGCCAGCACCGCCATTCAATATGATTATGGCTGATCATCCAAAATTAGCACCCCGTTCCAGCTTTTTCCCCATATCCCTTTATTCCCTTAACCCTAAGAGCTAAATATAACTCTCTCTTGAAAACATCCAGTGAAGTGGCCTCCATTGCCTTCTGTGGCAGAGAATTCCACAGATTTACAACTCTCTGAGTGAAAAAGTATTTCCTCATCTTAGTCCCAAATGGCCGACCCTTATTCTTAAACTGTGACCCCTGGTTTTGGACACCCCCAACATCGGGAACATTTTTCCTGCATCTAGCCTGTCCAATCCCTTAAGAATTTTATATGTTTCTGTAAGATCCCCTCTCATCCTAAATTCCAGCAAATACAAGCCCAGCCGACCCATTCTGTCACAATGTTAGTCCTGCCATCCCGGGAATTAACCTGGTGAACCTACGCTGCACTCCCTCAATAGCAATAATGTCCTTCCTCAAATTAGGAGACCAAAATTTCACACAATACTCCAGGTGCAGTCTCACCAGGGTCCTGTACAACTGCAGTAGACCCCCTTGCTCCTAAACTCAAACCCTCTCGCAATCAAGGCCCACATGCCATTGGCTTCCTTCACTGCCTACTGTACCTGCATGCTTACTTTCAGAGCCAGGCTTTCTTGGCAAAGCCTGTGAAGAAAGGACATAAACGACACGCTTGGATGATCTAAGTTATTATCTGTTTTGGGAGTGACCCCCATGTTAGTTTAACAGCGAAACCATTTCTATTTTTCCCAGTATCTAACCATAATAAAAATTTAGAATTGACAAATTAGTTCAGTTTAGTCTAGTTTATTGTCACGTGTACCGAGGTACAGTGAAAAGCTGTTATTGCATGCTAACCAGTCAGCATAATGCAAATACATGATTACAATCTAGCCATCCATAGTCAGATGAATGATAGAGGGAATAATGTTTATTGCATTGTTATACATATATTGTTTAGTGCAAACTAGTGCAAGTTTTAATGCAGGTACTAAACTTGCTTGTTTAGCAAGCAAGTTTACTTTGACTTTTTAGTAAAGTCTAGTAATGTCTGATTAAAGATAGTCTGAGGGTCTCCAATGAGGTAGATAGTAGCTCAGGGCCGCTCTCTAGTTGTTTTTATAGAATGGTTGAGTTTCCTGAAACAGCTGGATATGACCCTGATTCTGGAGGTGTGCATTTTCACACTTCTATACCTTTTGCCTGATGGGAGAGGGGAGAAGAGGGAATGGCCAGGATGAGACATCCTTGATTATGCTGCTAGCCTTGCCGAGGCAGAGTGAAGTCTAAATGGAGTCAATGGGAGGGAGGTTGGGTTTTGTGTGATGGTCTGGGCTGCGTCCACAATTCTCTGCAATTTCTTGTGGTCTTGGATGGAGCTGTTCCCAAACCAAGTTAAAATGCTTTCTACGGCGCTCCTGTAGAAATTGGTGAGAGTTGTTGGGGACATGCCAAACTTCCTAATCCTTCTCAGGAAGTAGTGTTCCAGATTATGCCAATAGTGGCAGCAACTAGTTCCATAGTCAGCTGCTTTTAATCACCGTTGTGTGCAAAACAAAATTCACTACAGTTGTCTACGATGACAGACAACCATACACATGACTTTTTCCCAAACCAAAGTCATTTCCGCATCATTATTGACTGGGTTAACTTACTATCTTAGAAAGCACAGTCTGCGGAAAGGAAATGTGCTGACAGTGCAATTTACAATTGACTTTAACATCTCTGCCTCGTCAGCTTTTAGACATGACCTCTGATGGCCCTGATAACGTGAGACTTTTGTTAAACTGCAAGCTTTGGCTTGGCATGAAGTGTTTACGTGCCTGAGTCTTTCGTTGCCACCGTTTTTGAGAAAGAGAATTTTAAAAATTCAGCTTTTTTTTTTGGGGCGTCACATTGGCGTCAATAACATTTAGCAGTTGAAGAGAATAGTTTTATCCATTCGGAGAATTGTTAATTACGAAATAAATATTGCAGTGGTGCACCTGGTAGGGTTGCCACCTCAAGGCGCCAGAGGCCCAGCTTTGACCATGATGGGTGCTCTCTGTGTGGAGTTTGTACCGCGTGGGATTCCTCCGGGTGCTCCGGTTTCCTCCCACCTCCCACAGATGTGCGGGTTTGTAGGTTAATTAGCCTCTGTAAAATGACCCCTCAGTAAAATTGTCCCTACTGTGCCATTCCATTTCAAGAGAGTCAAGTGTCATGAGTGCTTTGTTGTAGAAATGGAACAATGTAATTCTCACTTGCAACACAACGAAACACAGTCATTCGATCCTGCCTAAGGGTGCTGTCTGTATAGAGTTTGTACGTTCTCCCCGTGACTGCCTGGGTTTTCTCCAGGTGTCCCGGTTTCCTCCCACACTCCAAAGCCACACAGGTTTGTAGGTTAATTTGGCTTCGGTAAAAATTGTAAATCATCCCTAGTGTGTAGGATAGTGGTGATCACTGGTCAGCGCGGACTCGGTGGGCCGTAGGGTCTGTTTCCGCGCTGTATATCTAAACTGAACTAAACAAAACTGATGCCTTTGTTTTGAGATTGAATTTGTTTAAAGCGCTTTAAGTAAGCATCAAAATGATCTTTAGTTTAGTTTAGTTTAGTTTGGTTTAGTTTAGTTTAGTTTGGAGATACAGCACAGAAACAGGCTCTTCGGTCCATCGAGTCAGAGGCGACCAGCGATCCCCGCAGACTAACACTATCCTACACATGCTAGGGAACAATTTACATTTATACCAAACCAATCAGCCTATCAACCTGTACGTCTTTGGAGTGTGGGAGGAAACCGGAGCTTCCCGCAGGAAACCCACGCAGGTCAGGGGAGAACGCACAAAACTCCGTGGTGACAGCACCCACAGTCCAGATCAAACACAGGTCCCTGCGCTGTAAGGCGGGAACTCCATCGCTGCGCCATAGTGCCGCCCCTTGATTAGAAGAATTCTTCATTTGAAAGGCACACACAAGGATATAAATTATTAAAGTTGCTTGTCAGAAATCCTCTCGCTAATTGTTAAATACTTTGAATAATAGAATATATTTTGCTCCCAGCTAAATAGAAAGGAGCATTTCCCGTGCTGTCCTCATTTTCACAGGTCGTGAGTTCCTCCTAAGAGTAAATTCCTGGGGAAACAGTTAACAATAAATCTGACGAATAAAATGCACTGCAGTCAATATGAGCCAAATGGGAGCCAGGTGAATATGCTATAAAAGCAAACTTCATGACAAAATCCTTTAAAAGCAATAAGTCCATGAAATAGGCTGTGACACATGTTTCTCTCTTCCCCTCACTGACAGAGCTATAGGAAAATGTCATCAGTTTAATTACCAATGTGATCCGTCTTTAACAGTAATCATATCAAAGAAATGAAAGTGAGAACGAATTACCTTCATTTATGGGTTAGGTACGAGTTGTAAATC
>CM075978.1:93496003-93550795 GCA_038087875.1 Malacoraja senta | reverse complement strand
CCGTTAGCGTTACGAGCCGCTAAGAGACGTCCCGAGCTCCGACGTACCCGCTACGTACATTCTACGTACTTACCACGAGTTTGATTTTGTTTTAAACTCGGGAGAGCTCTTGGGTAAACTCGTATAGTGGGACAGGGGCTTTACGAAGGCGGCGGCGGCGGCAAACTTCTCCCTGGCCAGGTTCTCGATCACCTCGGGCTCGGGTCCGCAGTGCTCGAAGAAACCTTTCAAGCCTGAGCAGGCTCGGGAGAAGCGGCAGCTGAGGTCGGAGTGCGAGCGCCACAACCCGCCTTCACCAACCCGCCGCTTGAGCGGCTCCTTGGGGCGACCTGCTGCTGCTTCTTGGGGCGCTGCTGGCGTAGTTACTTGTGCAACCTGGGATAGAAACATAGAAATTAGGTGCAGGAGTAGGCCATTCGGCCCTTCGAGCCTGCACCGCCATTCAATATGATCATGGCTGATCATCCAACTCAGTATCCCGTACCTGCCTTCTCTCCATACGCTCTGATCCTTTTAGCCACAAGGACCACATCTAACTCCCTCTTAAATATAGCCAATGAACTGGCCTCGACTACCCTCTGTGGCAGAGAGTTCCAGAGATTCACCACTCTCTGTGTGAAAAAAGTTCTTCTCATCTCGGTTTTAAAGGATTTCCCCCTTATCCTTAAGCTGTGACCCCTTGTCCTGGACTTCCCCAACATCGGGAGCAATCTTCCTGCATCTAGCCTGTCCAACCCCTTAAGAATTTTGTAAGTTTCTATAAGATCCCCTCTCAATCTCCTAAATTCTAGAGAGTATAAACCAAGTCTATCCAGTCTTTCTTCATAAGACAGTCCTGACATCCCAGGAATCAGTCTTCTCTGCACTCCCTCTATGGCAATAATGTCCTTCCTCAGATTTGGAGACCAAAACTGTACGCAATACTCCAGGTGTGGTCTCACCAAGACCCTGTACAACTGCAGTAGAACCTCCCTGCTCCTATACTCAAATCCTTTTGCTATGAAAGCTAACATACCATTCGCTTTCTTCACTGCCTGCTGCACCTGCATGCCTACTTTCAATGACTGCTGCTGGTGTGGCGACTGGGAGGGGGGCAGGGGGGGGGAGAGGAGAGGTGGGGGAGAGGAGTGAGGTCGGGGGGAGGGGAGAGGAGGGGAGGGGAGAGTAGTGGGGGGAGAGGAGGGGAGGGGAGAGGAAGGTGGGGGAGAGGAGAGAGGCCGGGGGAGGGGAGAGGAGGGGAGGGGAGAGGAGGGCGGGGGGAGATGAGGGGGGCAAGAGGAGGGGAGGGGAGAGTAGTGGGGGGAGAGGAGGGGAGGGGAGAGGAAGGGGGGGAGAGGAGGGGGGGAGAGGCAGGGGGGGAGAGGAAGGGGGAGAGGAGGGGGGAGAGGAGAGGAGGGGAGAGGAGAGGAGGGGAGAGGAGGGGGTGAGAGGAGGGGGGAGAGGAGCAGCAGGCATTTAGGCAGCGGGTAGCGGGCACCAACCAAATGAGGAGGGAGGGGTGGGGGGGTGACAACACTCGCAGCACGAGCAAGACGGCGCAGATTTCACAGTTTGTCAGAATTTTTGAAGATTTTCATTAATAACTCGAGAAATAAAGCATGACACTTTCAGATAAGGCGATTTTGGACACCAGGAAAAAAAACTCTACCGGAATATGTAGAAAATTTTACCGTTTTTTAGCGCGTCGTTTTTTTCGAGATGATATGATTATACACAAACAAACACATACCCGAACAAAGACACACACATCCAAGATCAGACTTTTAATAGCTACTAGACCAAGTGGGTCCCGTCCCCTCTATGTGCGTTTGCGGGGGGAGGGGGCGGCCTGCGGTGTCACACACACACTAACCACCCCCCCCACACACACACATTAACCACCCCCTTAATATTATTCATTTGCTCCTTTTAACCCATCCCACCCTTCCACTCACGCATAGCTCCCCAACTTGCAGGTGCATCTAGAGAGGGAGGGGGGTAGAGAGAGGGTAGAGAGAGGGCAGAGAGGGGGCAGAGACAGAGAGAGAGGGGCAGAAACAGAGAGAGAGAGGGGCAGAGGCAGAGAGAGCGGGGGGAGAGAGAGGGGGGAAGAAGTGAGGGGGGGGAGAGAGAGGGGGGAGAGAGAGAGGGGGGAGAGAGAGAGGGGGAGGGAGAGAGGGGGAGGGAGAGAGGGGGAAAGGGGGGAGAGAAGAGGAGAGAGGGGGAGAGATGGGGGGGAGAGCGACAGGGGGGAAGAGAGAGGGGGAAAGAGAGAGGGGGGAGGCCCGGGCTGAGACGAGGGGGGGGGGAGAGAGGGGAGGAGAGGGGGGGGAGAGAGAGATGGGGGGGAGAGAGAGATGGGGGAGAGAGAGATGGGGGAGAGAGGGGGGGAGAGTGAGGGGGGCGAGAGAGTGGGAGCAGAGGCAGAGAGAGAGGGGTAGAGACAGAGAGAGCGGGGAGAGGCAGGGGGAGAGAGGGGGAAGAGGGGGGAGTGAGAGGGGGGAGAGAGAGGGGGAAGAGAGAGGGGAGAGAGGGGGTAGAGAGAGGTGGGAGAGAGGGGGGGAGAGAGAGAATGGGGAGAGAGAATGGGGAGGGAGGGGGGAGAGGGGGGAGAGAGGGGGGAGAGAGAGGGGGGAGAGAGGGGGAGAGAGAGGGCGGGAGAGTGGGGAGAGAGGGGAAAGAGAGAGGGGGGAGAGAGAGGGGGAGAGAGAATGGGGAGAGAGAATGGGGAGGGAGGGGGGAGAGGGGGGAGAGAGAGGGGGGAGAGAGAGGGGGGGAGAGAGGGGGAGAGAGAGGGCGGGAGAGGGGGGAGAGCATCCAAAACGCCAGAGCTTCCAGGGCCCTTAAGCGGGACGGACTTTGAGCTTCACGCTCGTGATTTGTGCTGTGTGCACATTATCTCATGCAAAATATTTGTAATCCTGTCATGCCACCCCCACCCCCCCCCCCTTTTTGAAAAGCTTCGTACGGGCCTGAACAGCATTTGAAAAGTGGTTGGAAATATGTGATTAAAGTAAAACATATGACAGGCCTTTAAAATAAAGTAAGAAAACATCTTTAAGTGAGAAATACCTTAATGGTTGCAGTGAAAACATTAATTGACCTTCAAAATATTTTAAAATGTCCTGCTAAACCTGTCGGCAAAGTCAAGCGAATAGAGATGATCTTTGAAATACTTTTGAAATAAAATGTTGCAATGCACATCTGAAATCAATAGTTGGAGGCACATTGAAGTCATGCAGAAGTGTTTACGTTACCAGGCTCCTGCCTGGCTGCGTGACTTGCCCAGCCATCTGTACACAGCAAAGACATTTCTCTTTCCCTTGCTCCCCACCCACCAGTTAAAATATATTTCATACATTAATTAACAGGCTGAATAAATTCATGTTCTCAAAATGTTTATCTGTTGAGGTTTGACCAGAGCGAAGAAGACTGCAAACCGTTGTGACCACTGCCCAGTCCATCACCGGCTCTGACCTCCCCACCATCGAAGGGATATACCAGAGTCGCTGCCTCATAAAGGCAGCCAGGCATCATCGGAGACCCACACCACCCTGGCCACACACTCATTTCACCCGGCCATCGGGAAGAAGGTGCAACAGGCGCCACACACTCTCACGCTGATCACAGAATTTCCTACGCTCAAAGACAAAATTAAAAAATTAAAATAAAAAATTAAGTAAGTCACGAACAATTCAATTCGCCGAGGCGTCCAGATCTCCTCCACATTCACCAATGAGAATAGTTTTCTGTCGGCAGGTTTCCCGTAAAGAACGAGCAATTTGATTGCCTTAAGCCCACCTCACACTATTAATATGCATAAGCTTGACCTTCCACAGGAACGTGATGAAGATGCTGCAACTTAAACAATTTTGCTTCCGTTCCACGAGAAAAGTAAGATGCAACTATATTCCTGATATCACTGGCCACATTACGTGTTGCGGTACATAAGGACCATGCTAAGTTTTACATGCAGTGCAAATGTAATTCATAACCTGGTCTGGGCTCAACTGGGCTGAGTCACTCCAGAATCTGTGTCCTTTTGTGAATTAATCAGTTCCTTGTTTCTACATTTTGACCTCTATTTTTGCAGCCATAACTTATGCAAACCTCTGACAGAATTCAGTGGAAGTTTGCTCAGATTGAGAGGGACATTAAACTTGACACATTCAGCGATCATCTCCAGTGCATCAAAAGAAATGTGGTCATTAGTCCAGTGGTTACATTTTTCAAGATTTACTTCTCACAGTGCTGGAGGATGTCACATACCACGAGTAAACATTGAGTCAAAGTGTAGCCAGTATATTCTCTGCGAGGATGTGGACCAGATGGAATGAATCTTTTTTTTCGTTTATTAATTCCCAGAAGAAGTGAAGCGGCCGCAGAACTTATTTGGTGTTGTAAAAGCTGCCTTAAACGACGTAGGTTCAGTAATTGTCGCATTAATACCAGGCTTAAAGGCCTGTCTCACGAGTCTGCGGTCTATGGCGGCGAAACGGGAGGAATCTGCCGCCATAGACCGCGCACTCATGAGAAAGTACAATTCCCGGGCCGTGCGGCGGTGTTCCCAACACCGCACGGTGCTAAAATAAAATCGACAATGTCCAAAACTAAATACTCACCGCACAACCTCCACCAGTGATGCACGAGTGCGGCACGGCCGCTCGCACGGGCCGCCGCCAGTGTGGCTCGAGCGCCGTGTGTCAAACCTCCACTGCCACAGCCTCCGCCAGTGACGCACGTGCCTCCGCCAGTGAGGCACGTGTGCTGCACGGCCGCAGGCACAGCCACCGCTACAGCGCCGCGATCAGGATGGCCGCCGCCACAGCCGCCGCTGGTGAGTCACGTGCGGCGGGCCGACGTCATCGCAGTCGGCCCGCCCTTTTATTTACTTACCGCAAGCACGTGGGACCCGCCGTGTTTGAATTAACTCGGCCCCCGCGCAGCATCCGTGCGGCGCTCCGGTGGATAGGCTCGACGCTCTCGCCGTTGCCGCGCGGTCCTCGCTACCGGCGACGCCGCACTTCACCGCCGATGACCGCAAACAGGTAAGACAGAGTATTGCCATTGTCCTGATGGAACATAGAACACAGAGAAATACTCTCCCTCTCCCCTGAAAAGAAGAAAGGAAAAAACGGGGCGCCACTGTAGTGCAGCGGCAGAGTTGCTGCCTTACAGCGCCAGAGACCCGGGTCCCATCCTGACTCTGGATGCTGTCTGTGCGGAGTATGTACGTTCTCCCTGTCACCTGCATGGGTTTTCTCCAATGCGCTCCGGTTTTCTCCCACACTCCAAAGACGAGCAGTTTGTAGGTTTGCAGGTTAATTGGCTTCGGTACAAATGGTACAATGTCCCCAGTGTGTAGTATAGTGCTAATGTACGGGGTGTTTCACTCCCATCTTCAACACCCAGCCTCTCTCCTTGTTCCTTTCACTCTCCTCTGACCAAAAGTCTTATCTTAGATACATAGATACATAGAAAATAGGTGCAGGAGTAGGCCATTCGGCCCTTCGAGCCTGCACCGCCATTCAATATGATCATGGCTGATCATCCAACTCAGTATCCCGTACCTGCCTTCTCTCCATACCCCCTGATCCCTTTAGCCACAAGGGCCACATCTAACTCCCTCTTAAATATAGCCAATGAACTGGCCTCAACTACCCTCTGTGGCAGAGAGTTCCAGAGATTCACCACTCTCTGTGTGAAAAAGTTTTTCCTCATTTCGGTCTTAAAGGATTTCCCCGTTATCCTTAAGCTGTGACCCCTTGTCCTGGACTTCCCCAACATCGGGAACAATCTTCCTGCATCTAACCTGTCCAACCCCATAAGAATTCTGTACGTTTCTATAAGATCCCCTCTCAATCTCCCAAATTCTAGCGAGTATAAGCCAAGTCTATCCAGTCTTTCTTCATATGAAAGTCCTGACATCCCAGGAATCAGTCTGGTTCTACAGATTCCTGGGATTCTTAAAGCACACAAAGCTCTGGAGTAACTCAGTGGGTCAGGCAGCATCCCCGGAGAACGTGGATATGTCATGTCTCAGGTCAGGACCGTTCATCAGTCTGACGAAGGGTCCACACCTGAAATGTCACCTATCCATGTTCTCCAGGGATACTGCCTGACCCACTGAGTTACTCCAGAGCTTTGCGTGCTTTCTTGTAAACTAGCATCTGCAGCTCCTGGTTTCTACATGCTGTAGGTAGACAACAGTGCTGGAGAAACTCAGCGGGTGAGGCAGCATCTATTATGGAGCGAAGGAAATAGGCAAAGTTTCGGGCCAAACCCCTTCTTCAGACTAATGTAGGGTGGGGGGGGGAGTGGGGGCGGGAAGAAGAAAGGAAGAGGAGGAGCCAGAGGACTGAGGGTGAGCTGAGAAGGGGAGGGGACAGCAAGGGCTACCGGAAAATGGAGAAGTCAATGTTTATGCCGCTGGGGTGCAGACTGCCCAAGCGGAATATGAGGTGCTGCTCCTCCAATTTCCGGTGTTGCTCACTCTGGCCATGGAGGAGGCCCAGGACAGAAAGTTCGGATTCGGAATGGGAGGGGGAGTTGAAGTGCTGAGCCACAGGGAGATTAGGTTGGTTAATGCAGCGGAGGTGTTCGGCGAAACGATCGCCAAGCCTACTCTTGGTCTCACCGATGTAGATCAGCTGACATCTAGAGCAGCGGATGCAATAGATGAGGTTGGAGGAGGTGCAGGTGAACCTCTGTCTCACCTGGAACGACTGCTTGGGTCCTTGAATGGAGTCGAGGGGGGAGGTAAAGCGACAAATGTAGCATCTCCTGCGGTTGGAAGGGAAAGTGCCCGGGAAGGGGGTGGTGCGGGTGGGAAGGGAAGAATTGACCAGGGAGTTACGGAGGGAGCGGTCTTTGCGGAAGGCAGACAGGTGGGGAGATGGGAAGATGTGGCGAGTGGTGGGGTCACGTTGGAGGTGGCGAAAATGACGGAGGACTATTTGTTGTATGTGATGGCTAGTGAGGTGGAAGGTGAGGACTAGGGGGACTCTGCCCTTGTTGCGAGTGGGGGGATTGGGAGAGAGAGCAGTGTTGCGGGGTATTGAAGAGACCCTGATGAGAGCTTCATCTATAGTAGGGGAGGGGAACCCCCGTTCCCTGAAGAATGAGGACATTTCCGATGCCCTGGTGTGGAACACCTCATCCTGGGAGCAGATGCGGCGTAGATGGAGGAATTGGGAGTAGGGATGGAGTCCTTACAGGAAGCAGGGTGGAAAGAAGTGTAGTCTAGATAGCCATGGGAGTCAGTGGCTTTATAGTGGATGTCGGTCAGAAGTCTATCACCTGCGATGGAGATAGTGAGGTCAAGAAATGGTAGGGAAGTGTAGGAAATGGTCCAGGTGTATTTAAGTGCCGGATGGAAGTTGGTGGTGAAGTGGATGAAGTCAGTCAGTTGTGTGTGGGTGCAGTCGTCAATGTAGCAGAGGTAGAGGTCGGGGATGGGGCCCTGGTACGTCTCGAACAAGGATTGTTCAACGTACCCTACAAAGAGGCAGGCGTAGCTGGGGCCCATGCACGTGCCCATAGCTACGCCTTGTATTTGGAGGAAATGGGAGGAGTCAAACGAAAAGTTATTAATGGTAAGGAGCAGCTCCGCTAGGCGGAGGAGAGCATCTGTAGACGGGGATTGGTTGTTTCTCTGGTTGAGGAACAACCGGAGAGCTTTGAGACCCTCCTGGTGGGGGATAGAGTGACTGGACGTCCATGGTGAAGATGAGGGGATGGGGTCCTAGAGAACGGCATGGCCGGAGATGACGGAGAGTGTCTGAGGTGTTTTGAACATAGGTCGGGAGGGATTTAACCAAGGGGGATAGGATGGAGTCTAGGTAGGTGGAAATAAGTTCAGTAGGGCACGAACAGGCAGAGACATGATACATGATAAAGGGAATAACATGAATAACATTAAGCGCAAGATAGAGTTCGAGCAAATGTGTAGGAAGGAACTGCAGATGCTAATTTAAACTGAAGATAGACACAAAATGCTGGAGTAACTCAGCGGGACAGGCAGCATCTCTGGAGAGAAGGAATGGGTGACATTTCGGGTCTGGACCCGTCTTCAGACACAAGAAGAGTCTCGACCCGAAATGTCACCCATTCCTTCTCTGCAGATATGCTGCCTGTCCCGCTGAGTTACTCCAGCTTTTTGTGTCTCTCCAAAGTTTGCTCAAAGATAGTCTGTGGGTCTCCATTGAGGTAGTGGTAGCTTAGGGCTGCTCTCCAGTTGTTGGTAGGGTGGTTCAGTTGCCTGAACAGCTGTGAAGAAACTGTCCCTGAATCTGGTGGTGTGCGTTTACTGTGCATGTACTCTAAGTACTCGAGCAGCAAAATACATACACATGAGCATATTAATGTCGCCTTAAGAATCATTTACAGAAACAAGGAAATATGTGCATCAGCTCAATTTAAATTAAACCAGTTTAATCTAAACTCAGTGTGATATAATGTGGGAAAGGGTTTTGTTGGACTGGCAGATTTCCCAGTGTATAGGATGTTATTCAGATTAATACCCCCAACATGATACCATTTTTTTGTAGATGTCACACAGCAGAGGAGGATCATATATTATCCAGCAAACACAGTAAGTTCCAAAGGAGCGTGGGAAAGTGAACCAGGCGAGTTTCAGGGGAGCACAGGAACCAGGGATCTGGTGAGTGTTAGGGGAGCCCGGGGACCAGGGTGAGGATGTTTTATAGAAGCACAGGAACCATGGCCACAGTGTGTGAGAGGGAGCGTGGGAACTACTGGTGTGTGAGAGGGAGCGTGGGAGTGAGACACTAGTGTGTTAGAGTGAGTGTGGGAAAGATACAGGTGTGTTAGAGTGAGTGGGAACAGGTCACTGGTGTGTGAGTGAGTGTGGAAATGGGACACTGGGTGTGAAAGGGAGTGTGCAAACTAAGACGCTGAGATTATAATGCGAGTGCAGGAACCAAAGCCCCAGGTGCGTATGTTGGAGGGAATGCGGGGGAATCAGGGCCCTGGTGTATTATAAGGAGCATGGGGGCCGGGGCTCCAGTGAGTTTAAAGAGGCTGCAAGGATCAAGGCCCCCATTTTGTTAGAGGGCGTGTAGGAACCAGGTCTAAGCAGTGAGTGTAGAGATACAGCATAGAAACAAGCCCTTCAACCCACCGAGTCTATGGCAGCCATCGATCTCCCATTCACGCTAGTTCTATGTTATCCCACATTCTCAACCACATCCCTACACACTAGGGGCAATTTTTTTACAGTGGTCAACCGGGAAGAGGTGGCTGATCTGGCACTGGTGTTAGGACAACAGCCTCCTCTTGAATGTCAAACAAACTAAGGAGCTGATCGTGGACTTTAGGAGGGCACAACATCCGAGGACGTACACGCCACTGAAGATAAATGGGGATACTGTGGATAGGGTGAGCTGCTTTAAATACCTGGGAGTCTATATCACACATGGACATCACACACTGCCGCACTGGTGAGTAAGGCAAGGCAGCGCCTTTACCACCTCAGGCAGCTGAGAAAATTCAGAGTCTCTCTGAGGATCCTCCAGTGCTTCTACTCAGCGGCTGTAGAAAGCATCTTGTCCGGAAACATCACAATCTGGTTTGGGAACAGCTCTGCCCGGGACAAGAAGGCTCTGCAGAGAGTAGTGCGTTCGGCCGAACGCACTATGGGAACTACACTCGCCCCCCTGCAGGAACTATACATCAGAAGGTGCAGATCCAGAGCCAGCAACATTATGGGGGACCCCTTCCACCCCAGCAACGGACTGTTCCAGCTGCTACGGTCAGGCAAACGCCTCCGCTGTCACGCTGTGAAAACAGAGAGGATGAGACGGAGTTTCTTCCCAGAGGCCATTAGGACTGTAAACTTTTATCTCACCAGGGACTAACTTATCATACCAAACTACTGTTGTGTTGTGTCTTTTTAAAATTGCTGGGGGGTTTTCTAACCAATATGTATTGGTTCTATGGATTGGATTCTGTTCCAATTGTATTGGATTCTGTCCCATTCTGTTTTGTAGTTTTTTTGCACAATCCGCAAGCGTTGCCACTTTTCATTTCACTGCACATCTCGTATGCGTATGTGACAAATAAACTTGACTTGACTTGACTTGAATTAACCTACAAACCCGCACATCCTCAGGATGTGGGAGGAAACCGGATCACCCAGCAAAAAAAACCACGTAGTCCACAGAAAAAATGTGCAAACTCCACACACAAGGCACCCGAGGTCAGGATCGAACATGGGTCTCTGGAGTTGTGAGGCAGCAGTTCTAAAAGATGCGCCATTGTGAGTTCTCTCTCTAATTTCTCTCTTCTAGGAGCAGAATATGGCCATTCGGCCCATCAAAAGACTACTCTGCCATTCAATCATAGCTGATCGATCTTTCCCACTCAACCACAACCTCCTGCCTTCTCCCCGTAACCCCCGACATCCGTTGTAATAAAACAAATCTGTCACTCCGCCTTGAAAATATCAATTGAATTGACCTTCATAGCCATCTGTGGCAATGAATTCCACAGATTCACCACCCTCTGACTAGAAAATGCAGGAGTAACTCAGTGGGTCAGGCAGCATCTCTGGATAAAACAAAATGGTGATGTCTCAAAGATGGGGGGTGGGGGGGAATCTAGGGACTCAGGAATAGAGGTTGGTTCTGGGACCCCAGTTCGTTAGCCTGAGCATGAGAACCAGAGGACGCATGCGAACCAGAGTCTAGCCTGCATGTGGGAGCTCAACAGCAGGGGCCCTGGTGTCAAAGAGATGACGGGAACCAGGGTCCTGCTGTTAGAGAGAGCATGGGGTCAGATAGCAGATAATCACTGTGAGAAAGAACTGTAGATGCTGGATAGATGCTGCCTCACCCGTTGAGTTTCTCCAGCTTTTTGTGTCTACCTTCGATTTTATCCAGTATCTGCAGTTCTTTCTCACACATATTGTCCACTCCACTGCGAAATCTCCTCAAGGTATGTCTACTTTGAAGAAGTTGTCCTCCTCTCTCCGACGAGAGTTCAGCAGGAAGAAGGGTCTCGACCCGAAATGTCACCCATTCCTTCTCTCCATAGATGCTGCCTCACCCACTGAGTTTCTCCAGCTTTTATGTCTACCAGCAGATAGCAGATAAGTAGGTGTCACCTATCGGTAGGTGTCTTCCTGCACCTATTGTCTATTGATGCCCGTGGTCTAAATGAATACTCCCCTGCACAGTGGTGCAGCGGTAGAGTTTGCAGCACCAGCGATCCGGGTTCGATCCCAACTACGGGTGCTGTCTGTACGGAGTTTGTACGTTCTCCCCGTGACCTGCGTCGGTTTTCTCTGAGATCTTCGGTTTCTCCCCACACTCCAAAGACCAACAGGTTTGTAGGTTAATTGGCTTGGTATAAGTGTAAATTGTCCCAAGTGTGTGTCGGACGGTGTTAATGTGTAGGGATCACTGGTCGGTGCGGACTCGGTGGGCCGAAGGGCCTGTTTCCGCAATGTATCTCAAAACTAAACTAAAAGATCAGCGTTAGAAGATCGGAAGCTGCTTCTTTATTGAAGGGAAAAGCAACAACTGTACTGTTACCTGAAGGCAGAGGTCCAGAGGAATCTCCTGACCTCAAGAACCGATAGTGGATGAGGAGATGGAGTATCAGTAACTTGCTCACTGCCATGGCATTCAGGGATGCTCTTCAACGCTATAAAAACCACCATGGAGAAGGAGATGGTGTTGACAACCTTGGGATCATGCATCAGGATGATCAGGATCAGGAGCCCTACGTAAGTGGTACAAGGAGCTCAGCAAGCCTTGCCACACACCTCATCTGTTAGAAAAGGCTGCAGTTCCCATTTTGGCTTTGTTCTATCTCAGAAACCAATCCTGAATCATCCTTGATTCTGAAGATAGACTCCAAGTGCTGGAATAACTCAGTGGGTCAGGCAGCATCTCTGGAGAAAAGGTGACGTTTCGGGTCAGCTTCTTCTTCGGCCAGTCTGAAGAAGGGTTCTGTGGAATTCTCTGCCTCAGAGGGCGGTGGAGGCAGGTTCTCTGGATGCTTTCAAGAGAGAGCTAGATAGGGCTCGTAAAAATAGCGGAGTCAGGGGATATGGGGAGAAGGCAGGAACGGGGTACAGATTGGGGATGATCAGCCATGATCACATTGAATGGCGGTGCTGGCTCGAAGGACCAAATGGCCTACTCCTGCACCTATTGTCTATTGTCTATTGTCTATTGTCTATTGACCCAAACCGTCACCTATTCCTTTTCTCCAGAGATGCTGGCTGACCCGCTGAGTTACTCCAGCATTTTGTGTCTGTCTTTGGTATAAACCAGATTCTCCTGCATCATCATATCTTTTGCGAGGATAAAATAACCCATGACATCTCTCTGCCAGCCCATCCTTTCTTAAATAGAGAGTCCTCTGGGTATAGCCCCACCCGCACCCCATGCAACCCTGTACCGCATCTTCCTTATTACTCTGTTCCGCAAGCAAGATTGAAGACAGAATTAGGAAGATATTACAGATGAAGGAGTGGCTAATGAGATGGCACTCTTATGATTATCATTGCAAACAATAAGGGATAGCATTCATAGAAAGGTTATGGGTGGTGAATCTGTGGAATTCTTTGCCACAGAAGGCTGTGGAGACCAGGTCAATGGATATTTTTAATCCAAAGTTAGATAGATTCTTGATTACTATGGGTGTCAGGGGTTATGGGGAGAAAGCAGCAGAATGAGGTTGAAAGGGAAAGATAGATCAGCCATGATTGAATGGCGGAGTAGACATGATAAGCCAAATGGCCTAATTCTGCTCCAATAACTTATAACATTGTTTTATAGTTTACCCCCATGGTCAATCCAGTTTTGATCCCTCTCCTCCAACTCCCTGCAGTTTCTTTTCTCCCCTTCCCAGTGTATTTGACGTCAATGTCCCCCTATCTAAGAAAAACATCCACAAAAACTCATTCATACCCATTGCCATAAACAGCTTAAATAAAAAATGAACAATGGACAAATTAACCCCTGACGCACTGTCACTTTACACCTATCCACAACTTTCATCTTGTCTATTTTTACAGTTTTTAATCCTTATACTTGCTTTTAGGATCTATACACACGGTGTGTGCTCGCAGAAATCTGTGTTGTACGACTGCTTATCAGTACATTGTCCTGTTTGTATGTTGAGCCACGTCAAAGAAGATTTTCTGTTACGACAGACAATAAAGTTTTCTGAATCTGAATCTGAATCTGAAACACTAACCCTGTTTCTCCAACCGCAGATGCGGTCTGACCTTTTCAGTATTTCAAACATCTTTTGTTTACGTTTTACATTTCCAGCATTCGAAGTTCGTTTAGAATTTCACGAGCTTCCACAACCACCTGGAGTAGAAACGGTCTGCTTTTAATCCAGTTCCGTTACCAGTTTTGAATTGCAAAAAGCAATCAATTGCTACACGAAAAATTAAAACTAATATCTCCTTTCTCACACCATAGAACATATAAGTGTTGCTGGTGTACATGGAGCGATAGTAACTGCGGTGTCTATTTGCACTCCAGTTACTTCAATGCCATTTTGAAATGCATTTTTCTTTTTCGATTAGATTTACCTGATAGCTGACTACCCCTCTAAAGAACCAGACTAGAGGATCTGAGCTATAGGGAGAGGCTGAGTAGGCTGGGTCTCTATTCCCAGGATGAGGGATGATCTTATAGAGGTGTATAAAATTATGAGTGGAATAGATCGGCTAGAGGACATAAGTTTGAGGTGAAGGGGAAAAGATTTAATAGGAATCTGAGGGGTGACTTTTTCACACAAGGGATGGTGGGTGTATAGAACGAGCTGCCAGAGGAGGGAGTTGAGGCAGGGACCATCCCAACATTTAAGGAAACAGTTAGACAGGTACATGGATAGGACAGGTTTGAGGAATATGGGCCAAACGCAGGCAGGTAGGAATAGTATAGATGGGACATGTTGACCGGTTCTTGGTTTCTTGGTCTTCCAAAATATTCCAAATGGAATTTAAACTGGAGGTGTGGGCAAGTTGTGCCGAAGGGCCTGTTTCCACACTGTATGACTCCATGCCTCTATGACTCTATGACATCAGGGGAGTATGAGAGATGCCAATTATAGTCATAGTCATGGAGTCTAACATTGTGGAAAGAGGCCCTTCGGCCCATCTTGCCCACACTGGGCAACATGTCCCATCTACACTAGTCCCCACCTGCCTGCGTTTGGCCCGTATCCCTCCAAACCGGCCCTACCCATGTACCTGTCCAAATGTTCCTTGAACGTTGTGATAGTAACGGTAATAGTGCCGGAGGATTGGCGTACTGCACATGTTGTTCCGTTGTTTAAAAAGGGTTCGAAGAGTAAACCTAGCAATTATAGACCTGTTAGTTTGACGTCAGTGGTGGGCAAATTAATGGAAAGGATACTTAAAGATAATATATATAAGCATCTGGATAAGCAGGGTCTGATTAGGAACAGTCAACATGGATTTGTGCCTGGAAGGTCATGCTTGACTAATCTTCTTGAATTTTTCGAAGAGGTTACTAGGGAAATTGATGAGGGTAAAGCAGTGGATGTTGTCTATATGGACTTCAGTAAGGCCTTTGACAAGGTTCCTCATGGAAGGTTGGTTAAGAAGATTCAATTGTTGGGTATTAATGGTGGAGTAGCAAGATGGATTCAACAGTGGCTGAATGGGAGATGCCAGAGAGTAATGATGGATGGCTGTTTGTCAGGTTGGAGGCCGGTGACTAGTGGGGTGCCTCAGGGGTCTGTGTTGGGTCCACTGTTGTTTGTCATGTACATCAATGATCTGGATGATGGTGTGGAAAATTGGATTAGTAAGTATGCAGATGATACTAAGATAGGTGGTGTTGTGGATAATGAAGTCAATTTTCAAAGTCTTCAGAGAGATTTAGGCCATTTGGAAGAGTGGGCTGAAAGATGGCAGATGGAGTTTAATGCTGACAAATGTGAGGTGCTACATCTCGGCAGGACAAATCAAAATAGGACGTACACGGTAAATGGTAGCGAATTGTGGAATGCAGTTGAACAGAGGGATCTAGGAATAACTGTGCATAGTTCCCTGAAGGTGGAATCTCATGTAGATAGGGTGGTAAAGAAAGCTTTTGGTGTGCTGGCCTTTATAAATCAGAGCATTGAATATAGAAGTTGGGATGTCATGTTAAAATTGTACAAGGCATTGGTGAGGCCAATTCTGGAGTATGGAGTACAATTTTGGTCGCCTAATTATAGGAAGGATGTCAACAAAATAGAGGAGATTTACTAGAATGTTGCCTGGGTTTCAGCAACTAAGTTACAGAGAAAGGTTGAACAAGTTAGGTCTTTATTCTTTGGAGCGCAGAAGGTTAAGAGGGGACTTGATAGAGGTCTTTAAAATTATGAGCGGGTTAGACAGAGTGGACGTGGATAAGCTTTTCCCATTGAGAGTAGGGAAGATTCAAACAAGGGGACATGACTTGAGAATTAAGGGACAGAAGTTTAGGGGGAACATTAGGGGTAACTTCTTTACTCAGAGAGTGGTAGCTGTGTGGAATGAGCTTCCAGTGGAAGTGGTGGAGGCAGGTTCGATGTTATCCTTTAAAAATAGATTGGATGGGTATATGGACGGGAAAGGAATGGAGGGTTATGGTCTGAGTGCAGGTAGATGGGACTAGGGGGAAGTATTTATTTTTAATTAAAAAAAAAAAAAAATTTAAATGTTCGGCACGGACTTGAAGGGCCGAGATGGTCTGTTTCCATGCTGTTATGGTTATATGGTTATATGGTTATATGGTAACCCAGCCCCAAATCTTTCCTGCCATTTCATTGGGCCATGTTGGCTTTGTGACTCGTGATAGGTATTGCATAAGGTGGTGCAGCGGTATAGTTGCTGCCTTACAGCGCCAGAGACCTGACCACGGGTACAGTCTGTACGGAGTTGGTACGTTCTCCCCGTGACCGCGTGGGTTTTCCCCGGGAGCGGCGGTTTCCTCCCATACTCCAAAGAGGTACAGGTTTGTAGTTTGATTAGCTTGGTAAAATTGTGGATTGTCCCTAGTGTTCGTTGAATAGCGTTAGTGTGCGGGGATCGCTGGCGGGCGCGGACTGGGTGGGCCAAAGGGCCTGTTTCTGCACTGTATCTCTGAACTGAACAGGAACCCGCTTAGGTTTGTACATAAGGTTGTACACCAATTAATTGTTTATGAGCTACCATTAAGGGAGAACAGGGTTAGACGTATTGGTGTTTATACTGTAGTGGACAAGATGTTTCTTATTTTTACCATTATTGGGGTGAAGAACGTTTCAGATCAGAAAGTTTTGATAGATGCCCAGCAATACCCTATGAGTGAGAATGAAAAGGAATTAAATACAAATAAAAATGACTGTACTGCCTTGTGCAAGGTCTAATCCTGTGAAAACGTTAACTGACATTTGCTAGGTTAGATAACAGGAGCACGAGTGAGAGAATCGACACTGTGTTATGAGAGCCATATCCACTTATTCTAAAGAGGTAATATTAACAAGAGAATTGAAAAGAAGTCACGTCCACAGTTGAAAGGAAGTTTTATCTCAAACTGATATTGTGTTACGTCCATTCACAGTGTTTGCTGCAACAATTAATTCTTCTAATCACTAAGTATTATTTCTGGATGTGACTTCCTCTGACGTAAGTGACTTGTCATTGACGGATTATGCGTGGTTGTGGCAAGATGTGGCAGTGTAATGTCTTCGTGCCTAGGTCACTCGTTATGAGCAAGTTTCAATGGTTTAATGGCTCATAGTGTGTAATGATGACATACAATTGCTAATATACTGGGTGTAGTGCCTGTTTTATTGCATAATATAATAATTGGCTTACCATGCCCATTATTTTACGGACAACAAAACATAAATCAAATTCTAAAATAAACCTTAACGAGTTTTCTCTCAGCATTTTTCTTTATTATGCCTTAATTAGATTAGTATAGTTTATTTTAGAGACACTCTATAGCCCAGAAACAGCTCCTATGGCCCACCGAGTCCGCACCGACCAGCAATCCCCGCACACTAACACTAACACTAGGGATAACACTAGGGATAAGTTTTAAATTTATACCAAGCCAATTAACCTGCAAACCTGTACGTCTTTAGAGTGTGGGAGGAAACCGAATGTCTCGGAGAAAACCCACGCAGGTCACGGGGAGCAGGTACAAATTCAGTACAGACAAGCACCCGTAGTCAGGATCGAACTCGGTTCCCCGGCACTGAAAGGCAGCAAATCTACCGCTGCGCCACCATGCTGCCAGTTAATGTCATGATGATAGACAGCTTTTTAAATATTTTTCAAGAGTACATCACAACTGTTGTTTCATCCGCCTTTTCATTGCCTTTTCATGCATAAAATCGTGAGAGGAATAGATCGGGTAGATGCATAGAGTCTCTTGCCCAGAGTAGGTGAATTGAGGACCAGAGGACATAGGTTCAAGGTGAAGGGGAAAAGGTTTAGTAGGAATCTGAGGGGTAACGTTTTCACACAGGGTGGTGGGTGTATGGAACAAGCTGCCAGAGGATGTAGTTGAGGCTGGGACTATCCCAACATTTAAGAAACAGATAGACAGGCACATGGATAGGATAGGTTTGGAGGTATATGGGTCAAACTCGGGCAGGTTGGACTAGTGTAGCTGGGACATGTTGACCGGTGTGGGCAAGTTGGGCTGAAGCGCCTGTTTCCACGCTGTATCACTGTATGACTCTATGACTCAATGAGTTGTCATGTCACTTCCTGGTGCTTACCATTTATCTACCCTCCCCCATTCCCCTCACCACATTACTTCCGATTCACCGTGGAATTCCCTCTTGATAAAATGAAACTGAACGAAATGTTCAACAGTACAACTTTGGAGACAATGTAAGAAGGATGATTAAGAGGTGTAATGAGAGGAGAACAACTGAGTGATGGATAAGGTACGGAACCACTGGTGAGCTGAGTTTCAATACCCCCAAAATAATCTATGTCGTTTATGACAATTCCATCAGTTATCACCATCCTTTGTCGCATGGAGTCAAACGTCATCTCCCAGATACATCCTCGTACATCCCTCTCAGTCATCACCGCATCACTGACTTCAGGTCACCGTCTCCTGGATAGTCACTGGCCTCATTTAGAGTTTACCTGAAACGTCACCCATTCATTCAGCTGCCTGTTCCACTGAGTTATTCCAGCATTTTGTGTCTATCATTTACTGTGTCAGTCCTGCCCTGGTTTGACATTACAAAGTGTAACGTTTCACACTTATCAGAGTTAAATTCCATTTGCCATTCCTTGGCCCACCTTCCCAAATGAACTCGTTGTTAGCTTTAATGCCCAAAATCCAAGGGTGTTGTGGTAAAAGCATATTTCATGTTCAGCGGTATGAATATTGATTTCTCTAACCTCAAGTAATCCTTGCACCCCCCCCTCTCTATCTGTTCCTCCCCACCCTAGTCGTTGTACTAGTTTCACTGTCGTCCTGACGAGTTTCACTGCCTGTATAACTCGTTTTCACCTACCTCACAGCCAACAATGGACCATTGTGGACTCTACCTTTCCTTGATCATCGTTGCTTTTTGCATATAGTTCAATCATTTGTTTTATTTACCTTCTATATCTCCCGTTTCCCTTTCTCCCCACTCTCAGTCAGAAGAAGGGTCCTGACCCGAAACATCACCTATTCTTTTTCTCCAGAGATGCTGCCTGACCCGCTGAGTTGCTCCAGCTTTTACACAAGTTCACAAGTTATAGGAGTAGAATTAGGCCATTTGGCCCATTGAGTCTACTCCGCCATTCAATCATGGCTGATCTCTGCCTCCTAATCTCATTTTCCTGCCTTTTCCCCATAACCCTTCACACCCGTTCTAATCAAGAATTTTGTCTATCAAAAATATCCACTGACTTGGATTTGTGTCTATCTCATAAAAATCGTTGTTCTTTCACTCTTCTTCATGTGATGGACTGTTCACTCATAAGGTGATAAGTGATAGGAGCAGAATTAGGCCATTCGGCCCATCAAGTCTACTCCGCCATTCAATCATGGCTTGTCTATCTCTCCCTCGTAACCCCATTCTCCTGCCTTCTCCCCATTACCCCTGACACCAGTACTGGTGGCTCTATGGCGGCTTCATGAATGGAAAGAGCTGCCACAATCCACATCAGTCCCATTCATGACTACAGCAGCAAACTCACAGCAGAGAAGGGACTTTTAACTCAGGCTCCCAGCCAGGAACTGGTGGACATGAAGTGTGCCATTGAAATCTATCCTTTCACTCATCGTGGAAAGACGCCAAAATGGCACGGCTATTTACTTCTGGAACCCATGGGGAAAGGTTTGGTCTTCTCTCCCCCGTTGCCTTTCATTCACCGATTCCTCCGACTTCAGGATTGTTTGGGGACTGACAATAGTTTCTTGATCACCTCACTCAAACAGCGGGCTGTAAATCAAGTGGTTCCATTCTAAAGAACATAATCCTGGCCACGCACTCATCTCTCGCTCTACCATCGGGCAGAAGGTACAGGAGCCTGAAATCTGTCACATCCAGGTTCAGGTACAGCTACTTCCCCACAGCCATCAGGCGATTAAACTCGCCAACAAACAGACTCTGAACTGTAACAGCCTATTGCACTTTATCTGTTTATTTATGTGCATATTGAACTGAACTGTTCTGTATTTTTGCTTACAATATTCTGTTCCGCAGCAAGCAAGAATTTCATTGTCCTATCTGGGGCACATGACAATAGCATAGCAAATAGGTGCAGGAGGAGGCCATTCGGCCCTTCGAGCCAGCACCGCCATTCATTGTCATCATGGCTGATCGTCCCCTATCAATAACCCGGGCCTGCCTACTCCCCATATCCCTTGACTCCACTAGCCCCTAGAGCTCTATCTAACTCTCTCTTAAATCCATCCAGTGACTTGGCCTCCACTGTCCTCTGTGGCAGGGAATTCCATAAAATTCACAACTCTCTGGGTGAAAACGTTTTTTCTCACCTCAGTCTTAAATGACCTCCCCTTTATTCTAAGACTATGGCCCCTGGTTCTGGACTCGCCCAACATTGGGAACATTTTTCCTGCATCTCGCTTGTCCAGTCCTTTTATAATTTTATATGTTTCTATAAGATCCCCCCTCATCCTTCTAAACTCCAGTGAATAAAAGCCTATTTTTTTTCATCTTTCCTCATATGACAGTCCCGCCATCCCAGGGATCAATCTCGTGAACCTACGCTGCACTGCCTCAATCACAAGGATGTCCTTCCTCAAATTAGGAGACCAAAACTGTACACAATACTCGAGATGTGGTCTCACCAGAGCCCTATACAACTGCAAAGAACCTCTTTACTCCTTTACTGAAATCCTCTTGTTATGAAGGCCAACATTCCATTAGCTTTCTTCACTGCCTGCTGTACCTGCACGCCAACTTTCAGTGACCGGCGTACAAGGACACCCAGGTCGCGCTGCATCTCTCTTGACTTGACTTGACTAATTGTTCATCGTTACCTTTTAAGCATACTTTTCATTCATTGTTCTTTATCTCTCTACACCGTCGTCTATATAGCTCTCATTTCCCTTATCCCTAGCCAGTCTGACGAAGGGTCTCGACCCGAAACCTCACCCATTCCTTCTCTCCAGAGATGCTGCCCCATAGAGTTACCCCAGCTTTTTGTGTCTATCTTCAGTTTAAAGCAGCACCTGCAGTTCCTTCCTACACAATTAAAACTGCCCTGGTCTCAGAGTGCTGGAGGCAGCCAGGAAGTTTACTGAAACTAGCAGTTTCCTGATGGAAACCCTCTGGTGTTATCCCCTCCTACACTGTTTTCTCAAGTTCCATTTCACCAGCACTTCTAAAACATGAAGCTCGAAAGGAAACACATGCTGTTCCAGCTAATAAGGCAATTTGGTTACACACAGTGTCACTGTAGTGTGGAAGGAACTGCAGGTGCTTTTTTATTTTAAAAAAGACACAAAGTGCTGAAGTAACTCAGCGGGACAGCGGTATCTCTGGAGAACACAAATTAGCATGGGTATCGGGGGTTATGGGGAGAAGGCTGGAGAATGGGGTTGAGAGGGAAATATAGATCAGCCATGATTGAATGACAGACTGGCCTAATTCTGCTCCTAGAACATATGAACTTATGAGTCGGGACCCTTCTTCATGTGAGGAAGGGTTCCGACCCGAAATATCACCTGTCCATGTCACTTTAGTATATGCTGACAAGCTGGAAGTTAGTAAATAATATTTATCTAAGGGACTAAAACGCTTGTATTCAGCACTCCCCTGAGATGAGTAATATATAGCCATGGTGCCTGAAATTCTGGCCTCAGATATCAGATCACAAAAAAAATGTTATGCTGTAAAATGTGACTGGGGAATGCAGAGGAAAAAATATTATTTCTTCAAAGAATGTCCCTTGGGATAATAGAGTAAATTATGTGTAAATAAACAAAAAGAATACCATCATAGATTGGGCGGCCTGTTAACACCAACAAACACATCAAATCCTTCACCTTCCTTGGTTTAGTTTAGAGATACAGCACGGAAACAGGCCCTTCAGCCCACCGAGTCCGCGCCGACCAGCCGACTCGTAGCACAATCCTACACACTAGGGACAATTTATAATCCTTACCAAATGACCTGAATGAGTTTTACTGCAGGTTTGAAAATCAGAACCGTAACCTTGGAAGCCCCTCCCCCCACCCCCCCCCCCCCCCCCCCCCACCATCCCACCACTCCCCGACCAACACAGCCAGACCCCAGTCTACAAAGAATGGACCCTGCACCCTCTCCTTCCCATTCAACACTTCACACCTAATTAACGCAAGACTCCAGTATGAAACATTTCTATCATAGAGCTGTGACACTACTGAACTCTATCCCCCTCCCACACTGATTTTTTTTAAACGTATTTTTATAATTATATTCCTGTGCAGCTGGAGGACTGAACCAACAAAATTTCGTTGTCTTGTACAATGACAATAAAGATTATTATTATTATTATTATTAAAAGACTGGACCATTTACCACCCCAACCAACACTTCACACTCACTCACAGCCTGACCTCAGTCTGTAAAGAATGGCCCCTTCTACACCCACCCCCTTCCAATCACCACTTCACACCCAATCACCCGCACCCTCTGTGCTGCACAACATCACTTATCCAACATCAACAATAAAAATAAAGAGGTGGAGAGACTTTTCAGAAGACAAAAATGCCAGAAATCTCCAGGACCTGACAATGTTTCCCCCTCTACTCTTAAGCTCTGTGCCAAACAGCTGGCACCGGTCTATACAGATATTTTTAACCAGTCCCTACAAACATGTACTGTCCCTGCCTGCTTCAAAGTCTCCACTATTGTCCTTGTACCCAAAAAGGCAAGGATTACTTGTCTTAATGACTACAGGCCTGTCGCACTGACCTCTGTGGTCATGAAGACACTCGAAACACTTGTGCTGGCCAAGCTGAAAAATATCACGATCCCCCTGCTGGACCCTCTGCAGTTTGCATATCGGGCCAATAGATCTGTGGATGATGCCGTCAACCTGGGCCTGCACTTCATCCTACAGCACCTAGACCGCCAGGGGACCTATGCGAGGATCCTGTTTGTTGATTTTAGCTCTGCATTCAACACCATTGTGCCAGAGCTACTACACTCCAAACTTTCCGAGTTGACTGTGCCTGAACCCCTCTGTCGGTGGATCACCAGCTTCCTGACAGACAGGAAGCAGCATGTGAGGCTGGTAAAGTACATCTCGGAGCTGCAAACGCTCAGCATAGGAGCACCGCAAGGCTGCGTACTCTCTCCTCTCCTCTACTCTCTCTACACCAACGACTGCACCTCCACAGACACCTCTGTCAAGCCTCTCAAGTTTGCGGATGACACAACCCTGATTGGACTGATCCAGGATGGGGAGGAATCTGCCTACAGACAGGAAGTGTCACAGCTGGTGTCCTGGTGCCATCGCAACAACCTAGAGCTCAATGCTCTTAAGACAGTGGAATTGATTGTAGACTTTAGGAGAGCCCCCCCCCCTCCCCTCACCCCACTCACCATCAACAACACCACAGTCACATCTGTGGAGTCTTTTCAGTTCCTGGGAAACATCATCTCCAAGGACCTTAAGTGGGGGGCTACCATCGACTCCACAGTCAAAAAGGCACAACAGAGGATGTACTTCCTGTGGCAGCTGAGGAAGCACAATCTGCCACAGGCAATGATGGTCCAATTCTACACGGCCATCGTAGAGTCTGTTCTCACCTTCTCCATCATGGTCTGGTTTGGCTCGGCCACCAAGCACGACACCTGGAGGCTGCAACGAATCGTCCGATCAGCAGAGAAGATTATTTGCTGCAACATTCCCTCCATTGATGAACTGTACACTGTAAGGGCCAGGAAGCAAGCGGGAAGATCATCTCTGACTCCTCTCACCCTGGCCACAAACTCTTTGAATCACTTCCCTCTGAAAGGCGACTCCGGATTGTCAAAGCTGCCACAGCCAGACATAAAAACTGTTTTTATCCACGAGTAGTTACTCTACTCAACAGCCAAAAATCTGTAGTCTCCCTTTGATCTGGTATTTTGTTGGTTCACATGCTTGATCAATGGTGTTTTATCATTAATGTTTTATTATTATTAATGTTTAGTGTTTTCTGAGTCATTCGTAACTGTCACTGTATGTCATGTTGTTTCATGTATGCGGAGCACCAAGGCAAATTCCTTGTATGTGATTATTTGCCCAATAAACTTACTTACTTACTGAAGCCAATTGACAGATTCGGATCGGCGGAGATTGAAAGATTTTTTATTTTGTCAGGGTTCATGGGGCGAAGGCAGGAGAACGGTGTTGAGAGGGGAAGGTAGATCAGCCATGATCGAATGGCGGTGTAGACTTGATGGGCTGAATGGCCAAATTCTGTTCCTAGAACCTATGAAGATGAATTAACCTACAAACCTGCACGTGTTTGGAGTGCGGAAGGAAACCGAAGATCTCGGAGAAAACCCACGCAGGTCATGGGGAGAACGTACAAACACTGTACAGACAGAACCCGTAGCCAGGATTGAACCCCGGTCTCTGCCGCTGTATGGCAGCAACCCTACCTCTGCGCCACTGTGCCGCTGAAAATATTGCCATTCAAACGCATAGGATAAGGGTTATAAAGGCACCATATGAGATTCATCTGTTTGCTTTCTCTGTTATTAAAGAGGCATGCAAGAATCAGTTGTTGCAACTCAGCAGAATAAGGCTGTCTGCAATCCCATAGTCCAAGGGAAATGCTTCCTCTGGCACCCGATATCCTGTCCACACACGGGTTCCTCTGGATGTTTAAAGCTCATTCAGGTGCAGCAGAGAGGTAAGAGTCAGCAACCTCAACTTGCAGGGAACTCTGGAAACATAGACATAGAAAATAGGTGCAGGAGGAGGCCATTCGGCCCTTCGAGCCAGCACCGCCATTCATTGTGATCATGGCTGATCGTCCCCTATCAATAACCCGTGCCTGCCTTCTCCCCATATCCCTTACATGAGGTTTAATAATAATAATAATAGATTTTATTTATATAGCGCTTTTCAGGACTCAAAGTCGCTTTACAATTGAGAGTCAGGAATAAACAAAACAAAATAGAGCAGTAAGGCAGAGGGGAGGGGAACATGGGACTAAGGGTATGCAGAGGTGAAGAGATGGGTCTTGAGGCGGGACTGGAAGATGGTGAGGGACTCAGAATTTCGGACCGGTTGTGGGAGGGAATTCCAGAGCCTGGGAGCTGCCCTGGAGAAGGCTCTGCCTCCAAAAGTGCAGAGGTTTGATTTCGGAGTGGAGAGGAGACCAGCTGATGTGGATCTGAGGGACCGTGAGGGTTGGTAGGGGGAGAGGAGGTCAATGAGATAAGGGGGGGCCAGGTTGTTGAGGGCTTTGTAGGTGAGGACCAGGATTTTGTAGGTGATCCGGTGGGAAATGGGAAGCCAGTGAAGTTCTTTGAGAACTGGGGTGATGTGGTGCCAGGATTTGGTGTGGGTAATGAGTCGAGCGGCTGCATTTTGGACCAGTTGGAGTTGTTTGATGCTGCTGGAATTGATTCCGAAAAGAAGAGAGTTACAGCAGTCCAGTCGGGAGGAGATGAAGGCATGGATGAGTCTTTCAGCAGCGGGGGGTGTGAGAGACGATCTGATTTTTGCAATGTTGCGGAGGTGAAAAAATGATGTTTTGACAACATGGCGGATGTGAGGCTCAAGGGAGAGGGTTGAGTCAAGGATCACGCCAAGGTTGCGTGCCTGAGGAGATGGGGAGACAGTGGTGCCATCGATAGTGAGAGTCGTCGATAGTTTAGAGATGGTTTAGGGGTGTTTAGAGGGATTTAGAGATGGTTTAGTGGGGTTACGAGGGGTATGAGGGGTTTACAGGGGTTTAGATGGGATTACAGGGGTTTAGAGGGGGTTAGAGCTGTTTTGAGGTGTTTAGAAGTGTTTTAATGGGTTTCATAGAAACATGGAAACATGGAAAATAGGTGCAGGTGTAGGCCATTCGGCCCTTCGAGCCTGCACCGCCATTCAATATGATAGTCAGATAAAGTCAGATGGAGGCCAAAGTTGTGAGGTAGCAGAATGTAAAACATAGAAT
This sequence comes from Malacoraja senta, assembly GCA_038087875.1. NCBI lineage: Eukaryota > Metazoa > Chordata > Chondrichthyes > Rajiformes > Rajidae > Malacoraja > Malacoraja senta. The sequence goes on along the minus strand of CM075978.1, from coordinate 93,525,209 downwards.
ATAGAATGTAGACCTGTACAGCACAACAACTGGTCCTATGACCCACAATGTCTGTACCAAAAGATGACAAGACCAATTCTTATCTGGCTGCACATAATCCATCTCCTTCCATTCCCGTTATATCCATTTTTCCCCTTTCACCTTAAAGCTATGCCCTCTAGTATTTGATATTTCCATCCTGGGATACAGATTCTGACTGTGTACCTTATCTGTGCCTTTCATAATAGTATATATTTCTATCAGGTCTTCCATCATCCTTCAGTGTTCCAGAGAAAGCAATCCACGTTTGTCCAACCTCTCCTTAAAGCTAAAACCTCTAATTCTGGAATTGTTCCCGATGTTGCCTGACCCCCTGACTCACCGACATCGGCGAGGCCAGGCGCAGGCTCGGCGATCGTTTCGCTGAACGCTTCCGCTCAGTCCGTCTTAACCTACCTGATCTCAGCACTTCAACTCCCCTCCCATTGAGACCATTGAACTTACTTTAGTCTGACTCTATCAGACTTCAATGTTATATCTTTGCACTAAATGCTGTACGCTTTATCGTAAGGTCGTAAGGTCATAAGTGATAGGAGCAGAATGGGGCCATTCGGCCCATCAAGTCTGCTCCGCCATTCAATCACAGCTGATCTGTCTTTCCCTCTCAACCCCATTCTGCTGCCTTCTCCCAATAACCCTTGACACCCGTACTAATCAAGAATCTGTCTATCTGCCTTAAAAATATCCTTTATCTTTATCTATACGTTGTGGACGACTTGATTGTATTCATGTGTAGTCTTTTCTTTGATGGATAGCATGCAAACAGAAGCTTTTCACAGTACCTTGGTACACGTGACAATAATCAACTAAATTAAACTAAATGTATTTATTTATCCCGGTGGAAGTCTGGTCTGCGCTGATTATGCCTGGGGCTGGGGCTCTATAAGGCGCTGGTCAGGTCACATTTGGAGTACTGTGAGCAGATTTGAGCCCCATATCTGAGGAAGGAAGTGCTGGCTCTGGAGAGGGCCCAGAGGAGGTTTACAAGAATGATTCCAGGAATGAATGGGTTAACATATGATGAGCGTTTGACAGCACTGGGCGTGTACTTGCTGGAGTTTAGAAGGTTGAGGGGGACCTCATTGAAACATCCAGAATAATGAAAGGCATAGATAGAGTGGATGTTTCCACTGGTGGGTGAGTCTAGGACCAGAGGTCACAGCCTCAGAATTGAAGGGCGCTCTTTTAGAAAGGAGGTGAGGAGGAATTTCTTTAGTCAGAGGGTGGTGAATCTGTGGAACTCATTGCCACATAGGGCTGTGGAGGCCAAGTCAGTGGATATTTTTAGAGCAGAGATAGATAAATTCTTGATTAGAACCGGTGTCAAGGGTTGTGGGGAGAAGGCAGGAAAATGGGATCAGGAGGCAGAGATCAGCCATGATTGAGTGGCGGAGTAGAATTGATGGGCCGAATGGCCTAATTCTACAATAACTTGTGAGTTTGTAAATTGCCCCTGGTGTGTAGGCAGGAACGGGGTACTGATTGTGGATGATCAGCAATGATCACATTGCTGGCTCGAAGGGCCAAATGGCCTACTCCTGCACCTATTGTCGATTGTCTATAAGTGGTAGAACGGTAGAAATGGTATATTTGCGGCATACTTAGGGTGACACAGGTCCGCCGGTACTTTGTGTCCTTTTGTGTAAACCAACATCTGTAGTTCTGAAGGAGGGTCCTGATCCAAAACGTCACCAAAACATCCATGTTCTGCACAGATGCTGCCTGACCCGCCGAGTTGCTCCAGCGTTTTGTGTCTGTCCTTGGAGCTAAACAACGCAGAGAGCTTCAATAAAACATGGATGGAACCGACTGCCGGCCCTTCAGCGGTTAAAGATAAAAGTCTTGTGAATTTAGTTAAGGTGATTGTTCTGCAGCAACGTACAGGAGTGCGGGCAAGGCACAGAAGATGAGAGATGCCTGAATGAATCAGATTGTTCCGTTGGAGAAAGTAATTTGCAATGTTTTTGTACAGTTCTGTACATCAGCAATGCCTTTGTGTATTGCCCTGAGGGGCTGATTTGGCATTGTGTGATACAAGGTGAAGCCGTTTTGAAAGACAGCTACAAATGCAGCTATGATAAAAGCTTTACATCTTCATCAATCACCAGCCCGTGCACCGTGACTGAAATATCCAGTCACGGTAGAGTTCCTGCCTCACAGCGACAGAGATCCGGGTTGGATCCTGACTATGGGCGCTGTCCGTACGGAGTCTTACGTTCTCCCCGTGACCTGCGTGGGTTTTCTCCGGTTGCTCTGGTTTCCGATGGAGAGAAGGCAGGCACGAGTTACTGATTGTGGATGATCAGCCATGATCACAATGAATGGCGGTGCTGGCTTGAAGGGCCGAATGGCCTCCTCCTGCACCTATTTTTTTAAATGTTTCTATGTTTCTATGCCATTCCCACACTGACCTTTCTGTCCCGGGCCTCCTCCATTGTCAGAGTGAGGCCCAGCACAAATTGGAGGAACAGAACCTCATATTTCGCTTGGGTAGTTTACACCCCAGCGGTATGAACATTGACTTCTCTAACTTCAGATGGCCATTGCTTTCCCTCAATCCACTCCCCCTTCCCAGTTCTCCCACCAGTCTTACTGTCTCCGACTACATTCTATCACTGTCTTGCCCCCTCCCCTGACATCAGATGAACTTGAACTTGAGTCTGAAGAAGGGTCTCAACCCGAAACCCATTCCTTCCCTCCAGAGATGCTGCCTGTCCCGCTGAGTTACTCCAGCATTTTGTGTCTACCTTCGATTTAAACCAGCATCTGCAGTACTTTCCTGCACATCCTGCAAACCTGCACGTCTTTGGAGTGTGGGAGGAAACCGGAGCACCAGGGGAAAACCCATGCGATCACGGGGAGGACGTGCAAACTCCGTACAGACAGCACCCATAGTCAGGATCGAACCTGTGTCTCTGGTGCTGTGAGGCAACGACTCTACCGGCCCTTGGGCCCATCGAGTCCGCGCAGACCAGCAATCACCCCATGCATTAGTCCTGTCCTACACACTAGGGACAAGTTACAATGTTTACAGGAGCCAATAAACCTACAAACCTGCATGTGTTCCTGATGTGAGAGGAAATTGGAGAGCCTAGAAAAAAACCTAGTCAGGATCGAACCTGTGTCTCTGGTGCTGTGAGGCAGCAACTCTCCTGCTGCGCCACCGTGTGCCATGTAGGATCACTGAATTCTCAATAATTTGCCGAGACCAGTCGTGGCGTTTTAAAACTTTTTATTGAAGCACAACGGCTACATAACATCGGAGCAAAGCATTAAAATATCTGCAGACCTCAACTAAAAACAGAGACCCCGTTCGATCCCGACTATGGACTCTGTCTGTATGGCGTTTGTATGTTCTCCCCGTGACCGCGTGGGTTTTCTCCGAGATCTTCGGTTTCCTCCCGCACTCCAAAGACGTGCAGGTTTGTAGGTTAATTGGCTTGGTGTAAATGTAAATTGTTCCTGGCATGTGTAGGATAGTGTTAATGTGCGGGGATCGCTGGTCGGCGCGGACTCAATGAGCAGAAGGGCATGTTTCCACGCTGTATCTCTAAAAAGACTAAAGACTGAGCATGGCCAGAGACAAAAGACACCCGGACATTCACACAGAAAAACAAGCAGGAAAATGGTGTGCACTTCAAGTCAGATCTCTCGAGGTCACCCTGGATTGCTTGTTCTCCATGTTGATTGTTCCTGAGGCTTGTTTTGCAAATTATAAAGAGTTCCTCAATCAGTGCGGATGTGAAAGAAGTAATATTGGTGCCAGGGAAACTCAAGGAACTGCAGATGCGTGAATCTTGAGTAAAACACTGCTAGGTAAGTTTCAATGAGGTCCCTCCTCATTCTTCTAACTCCAGATGCTGCCTGACCCGCTGGAGTAACTCAGCGGGTCAGGCAGCATCTCTGGAGGGCATGTAAGGTAATTTCAGGCCGCGACCCTTCTTCAGACAGATAGTCAGTGGGGTTGGGGGGTGGGTCACGGTGCATAATAATGGGTAACACGGTGGGTAATGTTGGTAACATACGATGAGCGTTTGACGGCACTGGGCCTGTACTCGCTGGAGTTTAGAAGAATGAGGAGGGACCTCATTGAAACTTACCTAACAGTGAAAGGCTTGGATAGAGCGGATGTGGAGAAGACATTTCCACTAGTGGGAGAGTCTAGGACCAGAGGTCATAGCCGCAGAATTAAAAGATGTTCCTTTAGGAAGATGAGGAGGAATTTCTTTGGTCAGAGCGTGGTGAATCTGTGAAATTCTTTGCTACCGAAGGCCTGTGGAGGCCAATGGATATTTTTAAGGCAGAGATAGATAGATTCTTGATTAGTACGGGTGTCAAGGGTTATTGGGAGAAGGCAGGAGAATGGGGTTAGGAGAGAGAGAGATAGATAAGCCATGATTGAATGGCGGAGTAGACATGATGGTCTGAGTGGTCTAATTCTGCTCTGATCACCTTATGATGACATATCATTATTAGCAGAGTGAACACAGTACCAGCTTCATATCATTATTGGCATAATCTGCCCATTATTTTACTAACAACAAATTAAAAACCAGAGAAATAGCAGATGGAGTTCAGCCTGAGTAAATATGAGGTGTTACATTTTAGGAGATTGAATGTAAGGAGGATAAGACCCTTATCAGCATTGAGGTACAGAGGTGATCTTGCGATCCAAGTCCATTGCATGTAAACTCAAGGAACAGCAGATGCTTTAGACTTTAAACTTAAGAGATGCAGCGCGGAAACAGGCCCTTTGGCCCATCGAGTCCGCGCAGACCAGCAATCACCCCATGCATTAGTACTATCCTACGCACTAGGGACAAGTTACAACTTTTACAGGAACCAATAAACCTACAAACCTGCAGGTGTTTGGGATGTGAGAGGAAATTGGAGAGCCTAGAAAAAACCACAAGGTCACTGGGAGAACGTACAAACTCCGTACAGACAGCACCCATAGTCAGGATCGAACCCGGGTCTCTGCTGCTGTGAGGCAGCGCCTCTACCGCTGCGACACCGTGCCCCCCAAGACCATCTTATGGAGCTGCAATAGATATCTGATAGATATTTTTAAGAAGGAACTGCAGATGTTGGAAAATCGAAGGTAGACAAAAATGCTGGAGAAACACAGCGGGTGAGGCAGCATCTATGGAGCGAAGGAAATAGGCGACGTTTCGGGTCGAGACCCTTCTTCAGACTGATGTGCGGGTTGGGGGGGGGGAGGCGGGAAGAAGAAAGGAAGAGGCGGAGACATTGGGCTGAGGGAGAGCTGGGAAGGGGAGGAGAAAGCAAGGACTACCTGAAATTAGAGAAGTCAATGATAGATATTTTTAGTTTGTGATGATGTGAGGGGAAGCGGGGAGTGAGACCCAACACACATGTGGTACAATTAACATCACTGGGTGTCATTACCTCATTAGATGCGTGCCATTAGGCACATGGTTAACGTCATCAGGTGCACGTCTGACGCTGGGATTAGCCGATCAGAACAGCCTGGTCCGTCTAGTATTGTATTTGTTGCACTTCCACCTCCAACTGACTGTGACTGAATCAAACCAATTTTGGATTGCAATGTGCTGGACAAAAAAAGGACAGATATCTGTGATCCAATTACTGGTCTAAAAAAACCAACAACAGTGCTCTCATCTTGCTGCAGTTCCAGGGAGCCTTGGTTTCCTGTTCGTCTTAATTGTGAAATTGCCAGATTATTTGTAAATAGGCCAAGTTCGGCGATCGTTTGCCTGCTTCTGCTGCTGTTGAAGGTGAGACGTTGCGTTGCGCCAGGGTCCAGGGCCTGTTCCACATTGGCCGTCAGTTCCGCGACAGGCCGTTGGCGCGCGAAGATTTCGTTCACTACAAAAATGTCGCGCGCAGTTACATACCCCTCCGCGCTTCTAAGTGGGACCGGCCCCTCGCGGCCATACGAAGCCCGTGCGCCTCAACGTGACCACGAGGTCGCATAATTTGCATGCCAAGGACACGTAAGTGGGACAGGCCCTTAAGCCATTTTGTACGGAGACGAGGAAACACTTTTTTTCACAGAGAGTGGTGAGTCTGTGGAATTCTCTGCCTCAGAGGGCGGTGGAGGCAGGTTCTCTGGATGCTTTCAAGAGAGAGCTGGATAGGGCTCTTAAAAATAGCGGAGTCAGGGGATATGGGGAGAAGGCAGGAGCGGGGTACTGATTGTAGCAATGTTACAAAATTTTGAGATTTAAAACATAAAGTCTGCAATTTATCCCATCAGATAAAGCATAAAAAGAAGTTTAATTTGACACTTAATTCACTTTCATATCTTCAGTATTAAAGAAGTTATGGCCATTATCATACTCAGAAATTAGCATCTAGTTCCCTATTGCTTTTCCATTGACTTAACACAAAAGCTGTGATCGAGGACAGTTAAAAGCCCATAACTTTCTTAAAAATTATGGTAACTGAAAGAAATTTTCAGGTATTATAGATTGAAGCATTCTGAAACAAATATGAAACAATCTTACTTCGAAGACATGAAAGTAAAGCATATAATTAGTTAGTTACCTAATTGTAGCTAATTACAAAATTCAATTACTAGATCTAAACATCTATCAATTTCTTAAGAATAGATTAACATTTTTAAATAGCCTAAGTGTCCAAATAACATTCACACAATAATTCACAATATAACATAATTTTTAAATCTAATTTTCATGAATTTACAGGCCAAATGGAAGGAATTGAATGTTTAATACCTGTAAATTAATGGGCATTTAATTCATCTTGCGAGTGAGAATTTCTGGAACGCGATCTTTTGGAACGTTCATTTGCGGTGAATTTAACCCTGTATTGGCATGAAAAATACTGCCGTTAATTCGGGGAATAAAATCACCGTGTCGCATGACAAAATGTGAATTAAAGGCTTCTTAAGAAGCACTTTTATACATTTAAAGAAAGCACTTTTGTTTACCTGTCCATTGTGTGAAATCCGTCCCCGTTATTGGCGTTGACGCTTCAGGAGCTGCTTTTAAAACTACTGTAGCGCTGACATTGACGATTTAATAAATAAAAAAAATTCACAAAAAGCCGGTAGGAACGATTTTGTCAGCGAAGTTTTGTACTCCAACAAAATATTTCCAGGACAAGGGAGGAGAAACCGCGTTTTAACCCCGCCCCCCCCTTAAAGGCGCCAAAATCGCGCACACGGCCAGTGGCAGAATTACAGCGCGACTGAAGGTAAGTTTTGTAACATACCTACTGATTGGGGATGATCAGCCATGATCACATTGAATGGCGGTGCTGGCTCGTAGGGCCGAATGGCCTACTCCTGCACCTATTGTCTATTGTCTACACACTAGGGGCAATTTATCTATTTTTTTACCAAAATCAATTAATCTGCAAACTGTGGGAGGAAACCGGATCACCCAGGAGAACCCCACATGGTCACAGGGAGAACATACAAACACCACACAGACAGCACCCATAGTCAGGATCGAATCCGGGTCTCTTGTGTAGTAAGGCAGCAACTCTACCACTATTCTTAAGCAGATGTCATCTACATGGTGATGATGTGTCAAGAGACAAGAGCGTTTTATTGTCACACAGTATGTGCTGAAATGGAACAAGAAATTCTTACTTGCAGCAGCACAACAGATATGTAAACATAGTGGTCCGTAAACACCATTCAGTATGTAAAGAATTCCAGCACTTTGGCTAACCTGCTTTGAAGGATTCCAAGTTGGGATGGTGTAATGATCTGCTGAGGGCGTATGTGATTTATGAGGGAATCCCTGAAGCTATTTATCTTGTCCACACAAAAAGCTGATAATGAAGTCCATGAGTTCTGCATGGGTGCAGGAGGTAGCACCGATGCAGTCGTCAATGTAACGGAGATGGAGTTTGGGGATAGGGCCAGTGCACGCCTGGAACAGGGATTGTTCAATGTACCCTACAAAGATGCAGGCGTCTAGCTGGGGCCCATGCGAGTGCCCATAGCTAAGCTTTTGATTTGGAGGAAGTGGGAGGAGTCGAAGGAGAAGTTGTGAAGGGTAAGGACCAGCTCCGCTAGGTGGAGGAGAATGTTGGTCGAAGGAAATTGGCTGGTTCTGTGGTCATGGAAAACGAGAGCTTTAAGGCCTTCATGGTGAGAGGTGGAGGTGTAGAGTGACCGAACGTCCTTAGTAAATTTTATTTATCATGTTCTGCTAAGTGGCAGCATTGTGGTTTTGAATGTTCTTGCCCTCTGTCATCAGGCTTCTGAACGGTCCTTCCATAGCTATGTTGCTGTCCGATTCACCTCCACCCATTGTGGACATTGGGCTTTGTCTAAGGAACTGATGCGCTACAATGCTGAGGACTATTTTCTGAAGTCTGTATCTTTTCCTTTGTTTTATTTACCGTACTTGAGTTTAACTTCATCGTATTTATGTATAATATTATCTGATCTGTTTGGATAACATGCAAAACAAAGGGTGGCATGATGGCGCAGCGGTAAAGTCGCTGCCTCACAATGCCAGAGACCCGGGTTCGATCCTGACTACGGGTGCTGTCTGTACGGAGCTTTCAGGTTCTCCCTGTGACCGCGTGGGGTTTCTCCGAGACCTTCGGTTTCCCCCCACACTCAGACATACATGTTTGTAGGTTAATTGGTTTTACTTGTAAATTGTCCCCGGTGTGCACTAATCCCACCTGCCTGTGTTTGGTCCATATTCCTCTAAATCTTTCCTATCCATGTGCCTGTCTAATTGTTTCTTAAATGTTGGGATAGTCCCTGCGTCAACTACCTCTTCTGACAGCTTGTTCCATATATCCACCACCTTTTGTCTGAAAAGGTTACCCCTCAGATTCCTAGTAAATCTTAACCCCTTCATCTTAAACCTGTGTCCTCTGGTCCTCAATTCATCTACTCTGGGCAAGAGACTCTGTGCATCTACCCGATCTATTCCTCTCATGATTTTATACACCTCTATAAGATCATTCCTCATCCTCCTGTGCTTCAAGGAATATAGTCCCAGTCTACTCAAATTCCCTCTACTGCTCAGATCTTCTAGTCCTGGCAACATGCTCGCAAATCTTCTCTGTACCCTTTCCAGCTTGACAATGTCATTCCTATAACATGGTGCCCAGAACTGAACAAAATACTCTTACTGCGGCCTCACTAATGTCTTATACAACTGCAACATGACTTCCCAACTTCTATACTCAATACTCTGACTGATGAAGGCCAAAGTGCCAAAAGCCTTTTTGACCACCTTATCTACCTGCGACTCGACCTTTATGAAAACATGCACCTGCACTCCTAGATCCCTCTGCTCTACAACACTCCCCAGAGCCCCACCAGTCACTGTGTAGGTCCTGCCCATGTTAAACTTACCAAAATACACACTTCACACTCCTCTGTAATAAATTCCATCAACCATTCCTCCGCCCACCTGGCCAATCGATCCAGATCCTGCCGCAATCTTTCACGACCATCTTCACTATCTGCAAAACCACCCACTTTTGTATCATCAGCAAACTTGCTAACCTTGCCATGTACAGTATGTTCTCATCCAAATCATTGATGTAGATGACAAACAGTAACAGGCCCAGCACCGAACCCTGAGGCACTCCACTAGTCACAGGCCTCCAGTCCGAGAAGCAATCTTCCACCATCACCCTCTGTTTCCTTCCATGAAGCCAATTTTCTATCCATTCAGCTATCTCTCCTTGGATCCCATGTGATCTAACCTTCCAGACCAGCCTACATTGCAGAACCTTGCTGAATGATTTGCTGAAGTTTCCTAAAATGAACATTTAAAAAATGTCCTTTATAATTTAAACCTTTGGTGCGAACTCAAAACGCTGGCAGATTAAATTAAAAATTGGCATTTATGTCACCTACATATTGTGTAGAAATGGACAGATGTCTGTTGGGTGAAAGACAAATTTTTGTTGACTTTAGAACTACAGGGACTGATTGCTGCCAGATACGTAAGACCCTAGAGGGGATTTGGGGATTGTCCTATTGGAATGTACGAGGAAGTTGACAGCTTCCATATCCTTCCAACAACTCCTGTCATAACTCCATCCAAATTTCACCACAGGACTCAAGTTAAAGTAAACAGGAATCCCATTGTTTAAATCGAGTCCCAATTTCCATTGATTTATACTGTAAAACTTTGAACTTCAACTGTTTAAATGGCTCATCCACTTAAATACAATAAATAGTTACAAAGGTAGCCTGTGCAATTCATAGATTCATGGAGTTATACAGAACCAACATAGTACTTTTAGAGCATATCGTCCATGCTGATCAAGATGTCCATCTAAGCTGGAACAACTAGGCGGCACTGTGGTACAATGGGAGAGTTTAGTTTAGTTTGGTTTAGTTTAGAGATACAGCACTGAAACAGGCCCTTCGGCCCACCGAGTCTGCACCGACCAGCGATCGCCCGCACATTAACAATACCCTGCATACACTAGGGACAATTTACACTTATACCAAGCCAATGTACCTACATACCTGTACGTCTTTGGAGTGTGGGTGGAAACTGAAGATCTCGGAGAAAACCCATGCGGTCATGGGTAAAACGTACAGATTCCGTACAGACACCACCTATTGTCGGGATGGAACCTGGGGCTCCGGTGCTGCAAGCGCTGTAAGGCAGAAACACTACTGCTGACCCACCGTGCCGCCCTTACAGCGCCTTTGCTGCATTACAGCGCCAGAAACCCGGGTTCGATCCTGACCACAGGTGCTGTCTGCACGCTCTCCCCGTGATCTGCGTGGGTTTTCTCCGGGTGCTCAGGTTTCCTCCCACTTTCCAAAGACATGCATGTTTGTGGGTTAATTGGCTTCTCCAAATCGTCCCTAGTGTGTAGGATAGAACTAGTGTACGGGTGATCGCTGGTCGGCGCGGACCCGGTGGGGCGAAGGGCCCGTTTCCCACGCTATATCTCTAAACTAAGCTTGTGCGTGTTTGGCCCACATCCATTTCAACCTTGTCACAACTTTTTCTATCCATGTACCTATCAAAATGCCACAAGATCCTGAGTGCTAAGCAGTCTGGAGTTCTGCTCGTGACTGGGTCACCCGTGGCGGGCAGGTTGAGGGGGATGTTCCTGACAAAGCGTGGCCCATGAAGAAGATCTCAACAGTGAAACAATCAGAGGATCATGATTTGATTTGATTTTTTGATTTTGATTCAATTTATTGTCATTGCACTTTTCAGTGCAACGAAATGGTTTAGCCTGCAGTCATAACATAGAATAAATAACAAAAACACACACTCAACACAGTTTAACATCCACCACAGTGAGTCCACCAGGCACCTCCTCACTGTGATGGAAGGCAAAAAGTCCCAAAGTCCATGTCTCTTCCCTCCTTGCTCTCCCTCTGCGCTGAGTCGACCCAGGCCTCCGATGTTGTGACCCCGCCGGGTGATGGTAAGCAAGGCCCGCGGCTGAATCCGAGCTCCACGAACGGGCCGGTTCAAACTCCGCGGCCCGGGGCGGTCGAAGCTGCCGAAGCTGCCGCCCTCCAGTCCAGCAGACGCAGCTGTTGTTGCGGGAGCTCCGGAAAAACAGGTCACCAACCTGTGACCTGCGAGCTCCCGACGATGTCGTCCACTGGCCCTCGCCGAGCCTCCGAGGCTCCGAAGTCGGGTCGGAAGTCGGGTCGCAACGCCACCACAGCCCCGAAGTCGGCCAGCCCCGCGCTGGCAAGTCCCGGCTGGCTCTGCCTCCCGAACCCCGAGGTCGGTCCCAGTTGGAGGCCGCCAGCTCTGCGATAGGCCTCAGCGCAGACGGAGACGGAGACGGGGGATACGGCAAGAAAGGTCGCATCCCCCCCGAAGGAAGAGCCAAAAAACATGCTTCTCCCACCCCCCCACACATACACAACTAAAATAAACCAAAACAAACCGCAACAACGGGACAAAAGAAAACAAAAAAAGAAAAGACAAACGGACTGCAGGCGAGCCGCAGTTGCAAGGCAGCGCTGCCACTTCCGGTTTGCCAGCAGTTAGAACACCACAATAGTCGTACAGAATGGAACCATTGGGCACCATATCTGAGGATGGATGTGCTGGTGCTGGAGAGGGTCCAGAAGAGGTTTACGAGAATGATCCCGGGAATGATAGGGTTAACGTATGATGAGCGTTTGGCGGCACTGGGTCTGTACTCACTGGCGTTTAGAAGGATGAGGGAGGGGGGAACCTCATTGAATCTTACCGAATAGTGAAAGGCTTGGATAGAGTGGATGTGGAGAGGATGTTTCCATTAGTGGGAGAGTCTAGGACCAGAGGCCACAGCCTCAGAATAAAAGAACGTTCCTTTAGGAAGGAGATGAGGAGGAATTTCGTTAATCAGAGGGTGGAGAATCTGTGGAATTCATTGCTTCAAAAAGCTATGGAGGCCAAGTCAATGGAAATTGTTACGGAAGAGATAGATTCTTGATTAGTACGGGTGTCGGGGGTTATGGGGAGAAGGCAGGAGAATGGGGTTCAGAGGGAAAGATAGATCAGCCATAATTGAATGGCGGTGTAGACCTCATGGGCTAAATGGCCTAATTCTGCACCTATCATTTATTAACCTATGAAACAGGCCATTCGTCTAACTTGCCCATGTTGACCAAGCTATCTTATCTACACTAGTCTCACCTGCATGCATTTGACCCATATCCCTTTCAACCTTATATTCTTTTTTACTTTCCTCACTTTTCTCACAACACTCCCCAGATTCTACCGCTCACCTACACGTTCGAATCAATTTATTGTGGTTAATTTACCTCCTAAACTCTACATGTTACAAGAACTGAAGAAAGGTCCGGACCCGAAACATCACTTATTCATGTTCTCCAGAAATGCTGCCTGGCCCGCTGAGTTACTCCAGCACTTTGTGTCTTTTTTCTACGTGTTTGGGCTGTGAGAGGAAGGCAGAGCACCAGATGCAAAACCCTCGTGGTGACAGGGTTTCTCCGACTGCTCCAGTTTCCTCCCACACTCCAAAGATGCACAGGTCAGACTTTTTTTTTATTTTTATTTTTTTATTTTTTTTATTTTTATTTATTAGAAGTACATTACAATACAACCACATACATTAATACTCGTCATTTATATCTTCTTACAATTAATGTACTCCCTTTATTTATTCTTTTACACTAGAAAAGGAAAAGATTGAAAGAAAGAAGAAAGTGAAGGAAAAAGTGAAAGTGTAGAAAAGTGTAGAAAATGTAACAACAAAAAAGGACGAAGACCCTATAAGAGCGAAATTAAAAACAAAAGAAAAAGAGTTAAGAAATAGGCCCTAGGAAAAAAAAGAGAAAGAGAGAGAGGAAAAAAAAAGAAAAACAAATATCTGTTTGAGCATTACGTAAATAGGACATACCAACTCTTCAACTATCATCCCCCCTTACCTGACCTCAATTTTTTATTTTTTTTAAAGTACTTTTGCACCCTATGTTTGTAATAATTCTATAAATGCAGACCACGTCAGGTGGAAGTGATCTGGTTTACCTGCTACGAGGAGTCTTATCTCTTCTAGGTGTAATGTTTCAAACATATTTGAAATCCACATATTTATAGTTGGTATTGGAGCCTTCTTCCAAAATTTTAGAATTAGCTTTTTTCCAGTTATTAACCCATAGTCCATTAGTTTCTTTTGAAACACATTTAGTTCTGGACCATCTTCCGTTATACCGAAGATAATCCATTCTGCTTTGGGTATCAGTCTTGTTTTAAATAACTTTGTAAAGATTTCAAAAATTTCATTCCAAAATTTTTGAATTTTTGTACAAGAAACGAATGAGTGCGTTATAGTAGCTTCTTGGGATTGACATTTATCACAAATAGATGATACATTTGGGAAAATTTTATGAATTTTAGTTTTCGAATAATATAATCTATGTAAAATTTTAAATTGTATTAAAGTGTGTCTTACATTAATCAAGCATTTATGCACGTTTAATAAGTATTCATTCCAACTTTCCTTTGAAATTTTAATAGCTAACTCTTGTTCCCAGTCTCTTCTGATACCCTCCGTAGATGGTATTTGTGCATTTAAGATAATATTATACAAATATGATATTAAGTTTGCTGATTCCGCTTTTATCTGCATTGCCTCGTCCAGTACATCTGCTGGGTTATTATAATGATCTTTTGTATATTTTTTCAAATAGTCGCATATTTGAAAATATTTAAAATATTGATTATTTCCGAGTTTATATTTTATTTGTAATTGTTGAAATGAAAGTAATTTTCCAGTTTCATACAAGTCACCAAGCGTTTTAATTCCTAGTCTATCCCATTGTGTATAAGCTTTATCTATAATAGAAGGACTAAACGAAGGGTTATTGACTATAGGTAATAAAAGTGATAAATTTCTTAATTTTAAATTTTGTTTTATTTGTTTCCAAATACGGATTGTACTATGAATAATTGGGTTCTTATTATAATTTATGTTATTCAGTTTCATTGGAGAGAGGAGGATCGCTCCAATGTTTCTAGAGGAGCAATCCTCTTTCTCCATTACAATCCAGTCTACTTGCTGGGTGGAGTTATCCATCAGTTGAATCATGTTTTTAATATTTACTGACCAATAATAATACATAAAATTAGGTAGTGCTAAACCCCCCAATACTTTAGGTTTATTCAGATGAGTTTTTTGTATTCTATGTGATTTATAGTCCCATATAAAATTAGTGATATCTGAGTCGAGTTTTTTAAAAAACTTCTTAGGTAAGTATATAGGAATTGATTGAAATAGGTATAAAATTTGTGGTAAAAATATCATTTTTATTGCGTTTATTCAGCCTATTAAAGACATCGGGAGCGTTTTCCAGAATTTAATTAATGTATTCAGTTTATTAAGTAGGGGGTCAAAATTTGCCCTGAACATACCTTGATATGCTCTGGTAATTTCGATTCCCAAATATTTAAATTTTTCTGTAGCTATTTTAAAAGGGAATTTTAAAAGATGTGTTGAATCTTTCGGTTTTATTGACATAATTTCACTTTTATTCCAATTTATTCTATATCCAGAAAAAGATCCAAAGTCTTCAATTAAATTTAATATATTTGGTATAGTGATTTGAGGTTTTGTAATATACAGTAATATATCATCCGCGTATAAAGATATTTTATTATATGAGTCTTTAGTATTATATCCATGAATATCAGGGTGTATTCTAATTTTTTCTGCTAGCGGTTCAATAATGAGAGCAAACAGCTGTGGTGATAATGAGCATCCTTGTCTATTTCCCCTTGATAGTTGAAATTTCGAGGATAATATGTTATTAGTTAGTATTCTAGCTGTAGGTTTGTTATATAGTAACTTAATCCATAAAATAAAATTCTCTCCCAGTTGAAATTTTTGTAATACTTTGTCCATATAATTCCATTCTACTTGATCAAATGCTTTTTCAGCATCCAGCGAAATAATTGATAATTCTTGATCTTCAGATTTGTGTGAGTGCATTATGTTGAGTAGACGTCTCATATTATTAGAAGAGTATCTCTTAGGGATAAACCCTGTCTGATCTGGGTTTATTAATTTACTAATGTATTTACTTAATCTTCTAGCTAATGTTTTCGCTAATATTTTTTGATCTGTGTTTAACAATGCTATAGCTCTATATGAACCAGGTTCTTCTAAATCTTTATTTTTCTTAGGTATTAATGTAATCGTTGATTCCGCTAATGTATCAGGTAGTATTCGTTTTTTAAAAGCGTATTGGTACATTTTTTGTAATCTTGGTATTATTTTATCATAAAAGCTTTTATAAAATTCATTAGTAAATCCATCAGGGCCTGGTGTTTTTCCATTCTTTAGTGAGTTTATTGTATCTTCTAATTCCTTAATTGAGATTTGTGCACCCAGTTCCTCTTGTTCCTTCAGCTCTAACTTTGGAAGATTACAGGTATCCAAGAACTTTGTGATATTATTGGAATCAATTATCGTTTTAGATGTATACAAATTCTCGTAAAATTGCGCAAATCTTTTATTAATATCCTTCGGTGTTGTTAATAATTCCCCTTTATCTGATTTGATCTTTGGTATAGTATGTTCCTTTTCTCGTTTTTTTAGCTGGCGAGCCAAAAGTTTATGCGGTTTATCCCCAAATTCAAAGTGCTCTTGTTTTGTAATTTGAAAAAGTCTTATAAGTTTGGCAGATAATAATTTATTTAATTTAAATTTTAAAATTATTATTTTATTATGTTTATCTATTGATGGATCTTTAGCATTATCTATATCCATTTGTCTAATAAGTTCTTCTAACTGTCTTTGTTCATTCTTATTCTTTTTATTTTGAAAAGCTTGATATGAAATTATAATACCCCTAATGTATGCTTTAAAAGATTCCCAAAATAAAGTAGGCGATATATCTGAAGTATCATTTGTTTGAAAAAAGACCTCCATTTGTTCTTTTAAATATATACTCGCTTGTGGATCTTTTAAAATTTGAGAATTAAATCTCCAGAACGATTTATTCTTAGACAATCCTTCCAGTTTTAAAAAGAAAGTTAGTGGAGAATGGTCTGAAATTGAATTTGTATGGTATATTACATTAGATGTTTGGGGGATTAATTTTGTATCCAGCAGAAAGTAGTCTATACGTGAGTATGTCTTATGTACCATTGAGTAAAACGAGTATTCCCTGCCAGTTGGATTAACAATTCTCCAAACATCTGCTATATTAGTGTTATTTATATAGGTATTGAGGAGTTCCCCAGTTTTCGATTTCATATTCCCTCTCTGTTTTTGACTTGATTTATCTAAGTACGGATCTAAAACACAGTTAAAGTCTCCTCCTATTATAACATTTTGATAGTTTGACTCTGCAATTATGTTGAAAATTTTATTGAAAAAGTGGGGGTTATCAAAGTTAGGGGCATATATATTTACCAAAGTAAGTGGAGTGTCATGGATTTCTCCATTAACTATTAGGTATCTCCCTTCTATATCTGTTATAATATTCTTTGCTTTAAATGGTATACCTTTTCTTATGATGATTGACGTGCCTCTAGATTTTGAAGTAAATGAAGAATGGTATGTTTGACCTATCCATTTCGCCCTCAGCCTAACTTGATCCTGAGGTTTTAGGTGTGTTTCTTGTAGGAAGGTAATGTCAGAGTTGTACAGTTTCAGCTGAGCTAGTATCTTACCCCTTTTAATAGGATCGTTAATACCTTTTATATTCCAACTACAAAATGAGATTCCTCCTAGGTTCTTTTGTGTGGTATCATGCATTTTGAATAATTATAGTACCTTTGAATCTTGTGGTGCATCCATATCCCAGGTCTTTAGGTATTGGGGGAGTTTTTGAATTATTAAATTTTGCTGGTATGTCCATTTTACGCTTATCACTAAACACAAAACACAAACAAGTGATTTTATGTGGTAAAAAAAAAACTAAAAAAGTGAGGCTACAGTGTCTGATATAGACGACACTGTAGCGAGTGTCCCACCTGTAGGTGGGAAAAAACCTTGTTTTGACTTCCATTGCGTTGTTACACAAATAGCTCCGCTCTCTTAGTTAATCATAACATATTAAAATATTAAAACGAGGCCTCACATTCAGATATATAATACAATTTTACCCTGATATTTCCTTATATATATATATCGGAGTTTTAACTACTAATTATTAAACCAATATTTTTGACTTCAATAAGAATCAACTGTTGGTTGAAGGGGTTAACGAGACGTGCCCCTGGACCTAAGCCAGGTGCTCGTTTCTCATCCCCTCCTCCCACTTATAGATAAGGTTACAATTTATTAAAAATTCATATTAGTATGTTAGTTCATTATTTTTTATTTTTGTTTTTGTTAGTATTCTAATCTAACCTGCATAACTTGTTAAGTTGTTAATAGGATAAGTTCTTACAATTGGTTATAATATTTTAATCAATAAGCAATTATTTTCTGGTTTATATTCCATCTGTTCAGTTGTTTACACGTTTTGAACAGAAAATGTCCTTGATTCAACATTCCAAAGATAACAGTGTAACTATCCCCAGACAAAGCATTGCTTAGAATGGTTCAGTTCTGCCAAAACCCTTTCATTTCTATTTTTCAACGATAGTTTGGGCATATTTGAATGCGTCTTCAGGCTTAACAAATGACTTTTCAAGACCATTAAAGGAAATACGCATTTTCGCGGGATAAAAAACCCCAAATCTGATCCCTTCTCTCCCTCTTAAAAGATCTTTAACCTTATCAAATTTGTTTCTTTTTTGCACAATTTCATACGGGTAGTCCCTGAATATCTTAATAGTGTCCTTGTCCAGCCGCAGTTGTACACCGTATTTGATTTTGCTCATAACATATTCCAGTTCTTCAGTATCCCGAAATTTCACAATAATATGTCGTGGATAAGCTTTTCCCGCACCAGATCTTTGTTTAAATCTTGGGACACGATGAGCCACTTCGATTTTCGGTTCCTTGGAAAGATTCAACAGTTGTTTCAACAAGCCCATGGCAAATTCACGTACCTGCTCCCCTTCTGCCCCCTCTGAAACACCAAGAATTCTCAAATTCTGGCGTCTAGAGCGAGCTTCCAGGTCCAGGCATTTGGCTGAGACTTTCTCCAGTTGAGTCACCATCTGTAGTGAAGTTTGTTCGTTTTCTCGCCTCATTTGCTCATGTTCTTGCCTCAATTTCGCCATGTCTTCAACCACTCGAGCCGTGTTTTTCTCCAATTCCGTAATTGTGTGCATACTTGCAGCTACTGTTTCAAGCACAACCGTGAACTTATCCGTAGTAGTTACATCCATCTTATCCATTTTCTCTGATAGTTCATCTTTCACCTCATCAATTCGTTTATTCATAATGTCCAGTGAATCCATCATATTCTTCTGGTTACCAGCATTTAAATCCTTCATCATCTTCTCCATTCCTTCCATCATTTTTGCCATATTTTCCTTCATTTCCTTCTTATCTTCCATCCTATTTTCCTTCATTTCCTTCTTATCTTCCTTCATATTATCCGAAATCTCATCTTTCAAATTTTTCATTGAATTCTTCAAGTCATCAAAGTCTTTCTTAGATCTTGTATCCATTTCTGCAGCCACTTCAGAGACTTCAGAGACTTCAGAGGTAACTTCAGAAGTAACTTCTGCTTCAGACTTCTTCTGGCCAGTCAGCAGCTTATTCACTGCTCTCTGAGGGCTCACAGCTGGAGACAGTTTACTCATTTAAAGGGCTTCAAACCACCGTTTAAAACATCGCGTTTAATGATGACGTCATCAGCGCGACGACCAGAAGCTCCGGTAAGGTTTTTAAAAACAATCCCGATTTCTGGACCCGTTTTACACGATAAATCGTGAAGTTTTTCGGGAGAGGAGCTAGGTGCACGTCTGTTAGTCCAACATGGCGCCACCAGGTCAGACTTACAGGTCAGAAACAAGAAACTGCAGATGCTGGTTTAGCACAAAGTTGGACACAAAATGCTGGAGTAACTCAGCGGGGCAGGCAGCATCTCTGGAGAGAAGGAATGGGTGACGTTTCAGGCCGACTTGAAGAAGATCAGTCTGAAGAAGGGTGTCGACCCGAAACGTCACCCATTCATTCTCTCCAGAGATGCTGCCTGTCCCGCTGAGTTACTCCAGCTTTTAGTGTCTATCTTCGATTTAAACCAGCACCTGCAGTTCCTTCCCACACTACTGGTTTCCACAAAAGTACACAAAGTGCTGGAATAACACAACGGGTCAGCCAGCATCTCTGGAGAACATGCGTAGGTGATGTTTCAAGTCAGAACTGTTGGGGGGGCGCTGTGAACGAAGGGGGAACCGGAGACGGGTGGAGGATGTTTGGGGGGTGGGGGGTGGGGGGAGGCGGACTGCAGCCATGTGCAGTAGTTATTGATGTTCAGTGAACTTTTGTAACTTTGGCGACACTTGTGTCCTGCCTAGGGGAGGTTTACTATATGACGTTACCAGGTTGTTATGCAAAACAAAGCATTTCACTGTACTCAGGTACTGGAGACTATAAAGTATCATTGAATCATTGAATTGAATTCTTTAGTCTGAAGAAGGGTCCCCACATTATCAATGTTCCCCAGAGATGCTGCCTGGCCCGCTGAGTTACTCCAGCACTTTGTGTCCCGACGTGCAAATTTCACCCAGACAGCACCGGAGGTCAGTATTGAACCAGTGTCCCTGGAGATGTGAGGCAGCAGCTCAACACTCTGCCACCGCAGCTTCTTGAAATGCATCTTACTTCAAGGTAGCAAGGCTGCTACTTGTATTAGTTCAGAGAGAGTAACTGGATTTGCCTTGTAATCTTCATTAACTGGCAGCTGTAGATCCATGTTTCAATCTAATAATGAGCTGCATATTAGTTAACACTAGCAAACCTCAGAGTGAATTGTATGCTGTTAAATGCCACTTCCACAGCTTTGTTCCTACGAACAGACTGCTTCCTAATTACATGCATCTTCACGAGCTCCCACTTGTAAATTTACATAAGCTTAATCAAGCCTGACCCTGGAGAATGAAGATTAGGACGTATTTACAGACTGTGATGCATTTAGTTTGGGCTGCCAGACCCACATGTGTGTATGTGTGTGTGATCGTGCCATAACCCATAAAGCCTATTGAAGCTTGATTCTCAATTGGGAAATCCAGCTGATTTACCAGCCTGAAGAACAGTCCCGACCTGAAACATTCCCTGTTCAATCCTTCCATAGATGTTCCCCCGACCCGCTGAGTTTAGTTTAGTTTCGAGATACAGCGCGGACACAGGCCCTTCGGGCCACGGAATCCACGCCTTCCAGAGATCCCCGCAAACCAACACTATCCTACGGACATTTCATAATTTTACCAATGTCAATTAGCCTACAAACCTGTACGTCTTTGGAGTGTAGGTGGAAACCGGAGCACCCGGAGAAAACCCACGCAGGTCATGGGGAGAACGTACATCCTCCATACAGACAGCACCCGTAGTCAGGATCGAACATGGGTATCTGGCGCTGTAAGGGAGCAACCCTACAACTGCACCATCGTGCCACCCCACGAGTTACTCCAGCACTCTGTTTTTTTTTACACTAGATTCCAACACCTGCAGTTCCCTGTATTGTCAATGCCACTTTTCCAAGTCAGATAAAAAAAATAAGTTGGCCTATAAAAATTAGATTAACGGTTAAAAAGATTTAATAACTGGAATGGGTAATGATAAATTGAACACCAGCTGAGTTAATTGTCACCACTAATCCAGATTACAACTGAATCTGAAAGGATATCAGTACTGTTCCACTGTCAGGTTGGGAGGGGTTCCCCCCGCCACGTGTACCGTGTAATCCCGTGCTACCTGCTCCGTGGTCGGATAGTCGGCGACTAAACCGTCTCCCCCACCTGGTTTGCCAGGTGAGGAGGGGGCTGTGGACCCCCAGCAGGACCAGAAACAAGACCTGTCAAAGGGCGGATGAGCTCCTAGCTCCCTTTTTTTTAAAGTTTGCTGCCTGTTTGTTGGGGAAAGAAAATCAATGAATGGAAGCTCCTGGGTGTCCTTATTGATTGTTAGTCAATTGATTGTTAAATTGCAGCAATCAGTCTTGATCAGTATACAACTCACTCATGAAGAAATCCTTAGAAGTGAAGGGGCTTTGGGATCAGAGCGCCAAAGTGAGTTTAAAAAAACAATACAGACACACACACACACGCACACACGCACACACGCACACACGCACACACACACACATGAAACGTCACCCATTCCTTCTCTACAGAGATGCTGCCTGTCCCGCTGAGTTACTCCAGCTTTTAGTGTCTATCTTCGATTTATATATATATACTAGACTAAGTGGGACCCATTGGGTTCCCATTGTTCCACCACTCACGCATAACCCCAAACTGCGCAGGCGTGGCTGACGGGTTCCCGTTGTGACGCCCCTAATCCCCCCGCCTCCCCTCACCCCCCCCCCCCACTCTGCCCCTTGCCCTTCACCCCCCCCCCCCACACACACACTGACTCCATCCCCCCTCAAAAATCCCTCTCCCCCATCCACTATTAGCAGCTCACCAGCAGCCATTCCCTCCCATTGGGTTCCCATTGTGATGTAGAACACGCAGGTATTACTGCGCAGGTGCAGCTGACGGGCACGGCAAGTGGAAAGGGGATTTATTAAAGCTTAAAATATGAATAACTCTTAAAATATAACAACAATTTAAACGTTAAAGAGAAGATTTATTCAGTCCATTCTTTCTTGTTGCGTTCTGCAGCCGGGGGAGGGGGTCGGCTTCAGGCAGGGGCTGTCGGGGGCCAGTGGGGGAAGCATCCTGCAGCCTGGGGAGGGGCACGGCTTCAGGTTGGGCTGTCGGTGGCCGGTGGGAGAGGGGGGAGTGTCCTGCAGCCGGGGAAGGGGGACGGCTTCAGGCGGTGGCCAGTGGGGGGGGCGGCTTTCTGGAAGGCTAGTATGGGTTTTGTGGGCTGAAGGGACTGATTTCCAGAGGGCTAGTATGGACACTGTGGGCCGAATGGATTCTTGGACTCACAGTTCACTCACACCCGGCTTGTGGACTCACAGTTCACTCACTCATGGCTGGTGGGCTCACAGTTCACTCACTCACGGCTGGTGGGCTAACAGTTCACTCACTCACGGCTGGTGGGCTCACAGTTCACTCACTCACGGCTGGTGGGCTCACAGTTCACTCACTCATGGCTGGTGGGCTCACAGTTCACTCACTAACAGCTGGTGGGCTCACAGTTCACTCACTCACGGCTGGTGGACCTCTGGACTCAGGCTCGACTTCCGGACTCGGCACGACTTCCGGACTCGGCGCGACTTCCGGACTCGGTGCGACTTCCGGACTCGTTGCGACTTCCGGACTCACAGTTCAGTCACTCACGGCTTGTGGACTCACAGTTCACTTACTCACGGCTTGTGGACTCAAGTTCACTCATGGCTTGTGGACTCACAGTTCTGGACTCAACTCTCACTCACAGCTTCCGGCCTGACTGACTCATGCCCAGCCTCCAGGGCTTTATTCACCTCACCCCCAAAGGGGCGTTACCTTCATGTTGACTGACAGGCGAGAAGACCAATCTGCCGATCTCACAATTTTTTAAACCTTCATAACATTTCTAATATTCCACCGATCGGAACAAAACCTGGTGCGCTTGGAGCCGAGGAGAAAGTTGAGCAAGGTGGCAAAATAATCCTAGCGATTTAGGGGTATTGTGCAAATTTAAAAGTGGTCAAGATGAGAGTTTTAGTAATAGTATAGATATATATATATATTTTTGTCTTACTTAAATGACAAAGGTATAAAAGCTATAAAAGTGCAGGTAAACGGGATCAGCAGGCGAAATGTGTAGGAAGGAACTGCAGATGCTTGTTTAAACTGAAGATAGACACAAAAAGCTGGAGTAACTCAGACAGCAACTCTGGAGAGAATGAATGGGTGACGTTTTGGGTCCAAGGAAGAGATGCCAGAGATGCCGCCTGTCCTACTGAGTTACTCTAGCGTTTTGTGTCTAAATACAGTATCAGCAGTTGGGACAGAGTAAGTCTAAATGTCTGTTTCTATACAGCATAACTTGATTATTACATGCCACTGTTGAACTGTTCACTGTTCAAGACCAGACTTCTCACCATTGACAGCATCCACACTACATGCTGTCTTGGAAAATGCAGCCAACATAATCAAAGACTTGTCCAGCCCCAGTCATTTCTTCTAATCCCTGCTCCTGTCTCGTGGAAGTACAGAAGCTTGAATATATATACCACGTACGGCTGTGATTTTTGGCCATCTTACTCAGAGTCCCCCCTCTGCTCATCAGGTGCTGAGGACTTTTCCCATTGATGAAAAATAAAAGTCCCAGCATCACACGGGAGGGCTGATCCCCAAACGCAATATTCCACCTCTCCACCAATTCCAATTTTGGTGGCCAGTGGGGGGATGGGGGCTTTCTGGGAGCGCTAGTATGGGTGTTGTGGGCTGAAGGGACTGGTTTCCAGAGGGCTAGTATGGACATTGTGGGCAAATGGATTCTTGGGCTGGCAGCTCAGTCACTCAAGCCTGTTGTGCTGGCAGCTCACTCACTCATGGCTGGTGGGCTGGCAGTTGACACGGCTATTCCTTGAAATTCCATTTCAAGCAGGGTGCAAGGCCCCCAAATTCAAGTTCAGTTTCATACCATTTCAAGCAGGGTGCAAGGCCACTAAAAACAGCGAGTCGTGACATCTCCCTCCTCCATCTTGCAGAGACTGATCACGCCCACACTTCTGGGCTTTATAATCCCTCCCCCCCTCCCACCAGAAGGAGCGTGGCTTTCATGCGTAATTGACAGGAGAGAGAATCTCAACATTTTTAAAACAATAATAACTCTTTTATTTTCATCGATGGGAAAAATCCTAGGCACCTGATGAGCAGAGGGGTACTCTGAGTAAGATGGCCAAAAATCACAGCCGACGTGGTAGCGTTTTTTTCTAAAATCTATATAAAGCGCAAACAGGAAGTGGTCAAGATTAGACTTTTAATTATGTAGAAGGCAAGGCAACTTTAATTAGGCAAGGCAACTTTAATTAGGCAAGGCAACTTTAATTAGGCAAGGCAACTTTAATTAGGCAAGGGAACTTTAATTAGGCAAGGCAACTTTAATTAGGCAACACAGCTTTAGAATTTCCAAACCAAAGCAACACAGCTTTAGCATTTCCAAACCAAAGGCATCACCAGCTTTAGCATTTCCAAACAAAGGCAACACAGCTTTAGCATTTCCAAACCAAAGGCAACACAGCTTAGCATTTCCAAACCAAAGGCAATACAGCTTTAGCATTTCCTAACTATATTTACAAACCACATTAAGGCCACTGACAGGTCAGTAAAACCACTCACAGTTTAGTAGACATGTGTTCAGTGTTATTCACAGCTCAGACTGAGAGACATGACCCACTCGCTCCCCCATCTTGCAGAGACTGACTGAGGTACTCAATACTTCCGGGTTTTATAGTCCCTCCGGAAGGGGCGTGGCATTCAGGAAAGAGAATCTCAACATTTTTTAAACACTAATAACTCTTTTATTTTTAATCAATGGGAAAAATCCTATGGCCTGCGCAGCAGAGGGGGACTGAGTAAGATGGCCAAAATTCACAGCCATAAGTGGCAGCTTTTTTTCTAAAATCAATATACAAAACAACAGGAAGTGGCCAAGATCAGACTTTTAGTAATATAGATGATTATATAAGATAGACACAAAAAGCTGGAGTAACTTAGCGTGTCAGACAGCATCTCTGGAGAAAAGGAATAGGTGACGTTTGATAGATAGACCCCTTCAGGTTTTGAAGAGGGTCTCGACCCAAAATGTCACTTCCTTTTTTCCACAGATCCTGTTTGATCCATTGAGTTACTCCAGCATTTTGTGTCTATCTTCGGTTTAAATCTGCAACTCCTTCCCACATAATTATGAATAAGGTTTATTTTTGAAATTGAGCATTCAATTCAGTCTGAAGAAGGGTCTCGACCCAAAACATCACCCATTCCTTCTTTCCAGCGATGCTGCCAGTCCCGCTGAGTTACTCCAGCTTTTAGTGTCTATATTCAATTTACCTCCACAGATGCTGCCTGACCCACTGAGAGTTCCTCCGGCAGTTTATTTTTGTGTTGCCCGCTACTAGACTCATTCGAATGAATTTCACATTAATAATTAGCATTCAGCCTTTTGTATCTTGTTTGAATGGGCGGAGTAGTTTTTGGATTCCACGATGTTTTGGAAATTGTTAAATTCAGTTTAAAAAACAATCACCTAAAGTGTCTTGCCTTCAACCCGTTTAGAGTGACTCTGGATCAACCGAATGAGAAGCTTAATAGCTAATGTGCTCTGGTGCATCTTAGCTTGGGCAGATTAAAATGGATTGCAGCCAGTTAAGGAAAGGTTAAGTCATTATCATGGGCAAGAGACCAGAAAACATTATTCTCTGCTTCTTTTTAGATGTGATGCGTGAAATTTGTATCTAATATTGCCACAGTGTTGATACAGCATTATCAATTGCTAAAGAACGATGAATAGGTTGTGGGCCGAGCATCAAAAATGTGTCTAGAAATAGATTTTCGTGACCCACGTCACCAAACTACATTAAATTTTCCACAGATTTAGATGAAATATAATTGAGAAGGAAGTCATAACTCGTCATTGCCAAAAGCTGCACATTAATTAATTAAACTAATTAGAAAATAAGATCGGGAAAGTAAGCGCCATCTAGTGGCCAATGTCCATATTACACCATGGGAAGCCTATCTCCGTGTTGCAGTCCATTTAAACTATATATAGATACATAGAAAATAGGTGCAGGAGTAGGCCATTCGGCCCTTCGAGCCTGTACCGCCATTCAATATGATCATGGCTGATCATCCAACTCAGTATCCCATACCTGCCTTCTCTCCATACCCCCTGATCCCTTTAGCCACAAGGGCCACATCTAACTCCCTCTTAAATATAGCCAATGAACTGGCCTCAACTACCCTCTGTGGCAGAGAGTTCCAGAGATTCACCACTCTATATGATTATACCTATGTATATATATATATATATATATATATATATATATATATATATATATATATATATATATATTTATATATATATGTGTGTGTGTGTGTGTGTATATATATGACTTGTAAATATGATTGTAATCATATATAATTAAGTATAATTATATTATATAAAAATAATATGATGAATATAATTGTGAGTGTTTTTTTAATGACACTGTCGCAGAGGTCCTGCTCCTGAACCAGCCTAATTAATGGGTGAGGACAGTTCTTGTGGGTTCCTCCCTTTACTGAACCCCACTGACTGCCTGTTTGCAGAGTGGGGGTCACGGCCATAGTGGGACTGGGGCAGTTCCAGGCTGGGGGACAGTCCTGCAAGGCATCTTCCAGTCGCTTTAATAGGAAATGTAATGAGACTGCAGCAGAGGTCCCAGGGCTCATGAACCTGCCTAATTTAAGGGCCAGGACAGATCCTCTGGGTTCCCCCTTTTACTGAATCCCACTGACTGCCATAGTGGGGAGAGTGGGGGTAACGGCCATATGTGCGTGTATGTATGTGTGTGCATGGATGTGTACATGTATGTCTGCGTGCGGATGGATGTGTGTGTGTGTGTGTGTGCGGATGTATGTGTGCATGTATGTGTGTGTGTGTGTGCATGAATGGAAGTGTGCGTATGGATGGATGTGTGTGTGGATGTGTGTATGTATGTGTGGATGGACTTTCGCACTGTCATTCACCAGCACGCCATTATCATAAGTAATTCACTCATTGTTTAAATCATTTGACCAAATAAACAGTGAAACAATCGACACTAAAATAAAACTTTATATAATCATTTATTTCCCCAATTTATTTGTTTACATTACATCTGATCTTCATCTGAATATTCTTCATCAGATTCCAAGTCTTTTGATAAGTTTTGACAAGTCCATTGATAAGTTAGTTCAAGTTCAAGTGGAGGGTCAGGCAGAGGCTACAAAAAAAACCATCTCATAGTCATTAAATCTGCATGGACTTCAATTCATAAAATTCAAACCTCTTCTTAATGTTAATGAAAATAGCACTGTTACTACCATAGATAAATTAGTTCAAGTTCAAGTTCACATACACCTATTAATTTCTGCATAAACATCAGCCATTTCTGACCATTTCTCACTCCAATGACAGCCTATAAAGTGCAAGAATATTCCTCCGTTTTTCTCCCGTGGTCGGGGCCTGGAAACGGCCACTACCAACGGCACTATGTACAGCCTCCCCCCCCCCCTCCCCCCCCCCCGCGGAGATGATCCAAAATCACTCTGCGGCTCCGCGTTCGCGAATCGGCCGCTTCTTAATTGAGACCGCGGCTTCACTATGTTAAATACATAGGCCCCGCGATCGGAGCACTTTTACTCCGAGATTAGATGTTAAAGACATATTAGATTACAACAAGCTGTCATTAGTGAAAATGTTTCATTTACCTTGGATTTAACTATTGGATTTAACTATGGCCCTCAACTTCATGAATGAGTGAATGAGTGAATGAATGAATGAATGAATGAATGAATGAATGAATGAGTGAATGAATGAATGAGTGAATGAATGAATGAGTGAATGAATGAATGAATGAATGAATGAATGAATGAGTGAATGAATGAATGAATGAGTGAATGAATGAATGAATGAATGAATGAATGAATGAGTGAATGTACAGCCTCCAAATCTCATTTTTTCACATTATAAAGGTGCAATTAAATTAATTAAAGTGCATACAGATTAATTTTCATAAATTCAGACTTTAGATCTTACCTTTTCAGTTCGTTGATTCACAAAGTTTGACTGCAGCACCTCAGGCAGGGACATTGCTTTCAAGACTTTCTTCCACTTAGCTGCACATTCTTCAGACTTCTTCATGCTCTTCTCACGAAATTCAATTTCCCTGCTGCAAGTTTCCACGACATCTATTCCACAGAACTAGAAATCTCCAGTAAAACTCGGAATCTCCAGTAAAACAGGCATCAGTGAAGCCCTCTCAGTGCTCCCTGCCTAGCTAGCCTGAAACAAAGCGCGTGATTGGCCAACTGGCTTACAACTCAATGTTAAACATGCTTTGATTCGACTAAAAATACCTGAAAATTTTCCGTTTTTTCTCTAATTTAATAAAAAAATGTGCAAGTCTTGTTCATGACGAGTTTCAGGGGTGATTTATATAATTTTTTTACACAATATGTGAAAATTTCATGTAGTTTGGCGACTTGGGTCACGAAATACTGGAATAAAGATCCTCGGCCCACAGCATAGAATGAATCTGGAGAGAATCTGGAGATCAAAGGAGGACCTGGCGTGGGATAGTTTGTAACATTCTCGGCGCCCTTTATGTTCCCTTATGTATACCTTGGGTATGTAAAACAAAGAATTTCACTGTGAATTGTCACATGTGACAATAAAGTATTTTATTCAATTGGATTATATTCAATTCTCTGGTCTTCACAGATGTTACCTGATCCCTGAGTTACTGCAGCACCTTGTGTCTTTTTGTTACACACTAGCATCTGCAGTTCCTTTTTTCCTGCAACCTGTTCTTAAAGCTAATACCCTTTAATCCAGCAACATTTTGTTAAGCCTCCTCTACACCCTCTACAAAGCCTCAAAATTCTACCTGTAATGGGGTGACCGGAACTGTACCCAATACTCCAAACGCAGCCACCGCAAAGACCTATCATTCAAAGTTCTATTGTTCATGTTCTAGCTG